>CM070547.1:12446724-12893458 GCA_036346405.1 Phyllostachys edulis | reverse complement strand
TTTTGGTTTTGAGTTTTCTAGTTCCAGCTTTCAACCATATGTTTTGATCCCAGAATCTCCTCTTTAGCTTTTGAGTTTTGAGTCCAGCTGCATGAATCATCAGACCCTGTGGGACAAGGGAGCATTGGAAAGTTTCCATTTACTAGAGATAAAGTGATGATGATGCAAATCTCGATGGTTTTTCCTCTCTGAATAATGACGAATATGTTTTATTAATATCGTTCCAGTGTAAGCCTTCCAATCTTACAAACTGCTCAAGTCAACTAGAATCATCAACTTCCCCAATTCCAAGAATCACCTCTTCATCGGTTGTCTTGATGGAGTGGTTGAGCTGTGGAAGTATGACTTTACTTAAATCTTGGTACTCATTTTTACGCATAAGTGGATGTATCTCAGTACAAACTACTTAAGGTCGCAGATTTAATTCAGCCTTTGTATTTTTATGTGTGTGCTAAGAGGGCGACGTGGAGTGTCTTGGTGGGGTGGTTGAGTTCGTGGAGTGTTTTGGTGGGGTTGTTGAGTTGTGGAAGTGTGACTTTACTTACCAGGGTTTAAATCCTGGTACTCATTTTTATGCATAAGTGTGTATATCTTAGTAGGAGTTTTGTGAGGTCGCGGATTTATTCAGCATCTGTATTTTTAGGTGTGCTAAAAAGACGTACTTACATGTGTATCGTGCTTGGTGGTGGTGTGCACACGTCTTCCTTGTAATAGGAGAAACCAACGAATCGCAAAACAAACAGTCATAAATCATGATGCGTTCTGTTTGTAATGCTTGGGTAACTCGATACTGTGAGCGTCGGTGTAGCCCGGTTATGCCGTGAAGGTAGCGGGAATGCAAGGTCCCAAAATCAATTTCTCATGGTACATTAATGATTTCATCCACTTGAGCACGGAGAACAAAACGCCCTGGTCATCTTGCATTTTTGCATACAACCATACATGCCTTAAAGATACAAAAACAATGTAACCAAACACGGCACAAACATAAACTATGACAATTCCGAGTAACAGAGGGGTTGATAGCAAATCCGAAGAGATACAAGATAAAAAAGAATCTTTTAATAGTACATGCACAATTAAGTGTTTTTTTTAAACTAGGCCATGAATGGCCCACCACAATGACCAAGCTAAAACCCCTACCTGCTAACCAGTAAACCGCTACGCACAAGTGATCAAAGCAACATTCCCTGCTTGTAAAGGTATCACTATTAGCCATTGATCATTTCCTCTTCTTGGCAGGTGGTTGTGGGACATCATCCTCCTCATCGTCATCCTCTCCCTCATCGCCGTCCTCATCCTCATCGTCATCCTCTCCCTCATCGCCGTCCTCATCCTCCTCATCTTCTCCACCATCCTCCTCATCACTCCCTCCTTCACGATTGGCTTCAAGGTCATCATCACCATCCTCATCGTTCCCTTCCTCTTCTGAGGCATCTTCATCATCACCATCTTGATTTATAGCATCCTTGTCGTCTCCCTCCTCATTATCATCATCAGACTCCCTATCATCCTTGTTCTCAAGCACATTTCCATTCTTGTGTTTGCCAAGAATCCTTTGGAAAAAGGGATAAAAACATCTTTGAGAGACGAACATAAAGTTGACTACTGCGACAATGCGACACATATGTTCAATCTTGATGAATGCTTACGCTTTGGTTTATTAAAATAAAAGCCAAGTGAAGTTGCAAAAGGGCATCGACATACCTATTAATCAAATCATGCTCTCCACTAGATGTAAATATTTCATTTTGCAATGACAACATCTAAAAACAAAATAAAAATGCAAATGTAGCGTTAAAAGCGGTGATGGAGGATTGGACAAAAGCGAGTTGCTCACAATCATAAATAATCAAACCAAGTGATATGCATGAATTGAGTATATTATCTATTTAGTAGAATTGAGTCATTCACAAATAACATAACATAAATAAAGATATAATGGAAGAAAACAATAATTAACAAAACATATAAATAATGTTAAAACGTTTTTTGGAATGCCAAGGCTATATAAGCAGTAACCGCCTTAGAGCAAAAGGTCTTCCAAATATATCACCAAATGATTTACATGGGTGAAGGTGAGCACTCGTAATCACATTCCTTTGTTAGTAGTCCTGCTACAACAAACCTACTATTAACTCTTTTACTTATCTCAACAAAATTGAACTTAGGTCATGCATTCCACCGTCCTTTTCTAAATAAGGATTGCACTAATTGTTAGTACACTCATTAGAAACATGGAAATAATTGACAATATAAAATAATTGATGATCAATAGTTTGGCCAAGTATTGATCTTGAATGGAACATTGCAATCTACCGTTGTTACCATCGACAATACATTAACGCAAATAAAGTTAGATACGCTATTTGTTGGTCCTGTAGACCAGCTCACTTGTCTTCCACTCTAGCACTTTGTTGAGGACTTGGGACACGGTTAAGGAGAAATACGATAGATTCTTCGCAAAGCCATCATAGGCGCATAACATAGTATGTAAAGACATCACATCATTTCTAGGCCTCAGTAGAGACATCACTTGGTAAATATCAAAGTCCTTATTGAGCAAAAAAAAATCTGGACCGTGGCTTTATCAGCTTATCACGTGGCGGTGTGAGCACAAATAAGAAAAAATCAGCAAAGGCACAACAACTATCAGATTCCCAGTCACCACCAAGGGAATCATCACATACATGGAGCGAAGAATCAGTAACACCGCCAATTCCTCCTCACATATATCACATTATCCTAACCTCAAGATACAACCATGCTCCCAAATCCTAGATACAACACAATGCAACATAAGAAAATGTTGAAAAGAGTGAACTAAAGCCTCATGAACTACTATCATCAATTTCTCGAGTGAGTTAAATCTATCTATCAACACCAACACTAACCATCCAATTGCATTGCAATATCTCAAATTTAACCCACGTATAGCACAAAAAAATTTTTTTACTAAAGAACACAAATTCAAAGTAAAAAAAAAATATGAGATAATGGTAAAAATAGTTACCACAACAGCGAGCCCAAGCAGCGACCTTTGCACCTTCAAGGCGGCCTCCACGACGAGCAGCCACGCCAAATCGACGGCCTTGCCACCTCCATTGCTCTTGCTCCCAAGTAGCGCCTCCATATCGTAAAAGTTCTACACCAAAGCAGAGATTTTCACCAAACAAGTTGGAGGAAGAGAGGAAAAAGGAGAAAATTTGGGACCTTTTCAAACTAAAGCGAGATCTACTAGAGAACCTAGGTGAGTAGCGCTAGAGTACTAGGGTTTGAGGTGCTCGTGACCTCTAGAACCAAGGAAAATAAAAAATAAATAGGGAATTAAATAATAATTGTTGGGTCTACATGGGTCGTGGGCTAGGGTTTTTGCGTGGGCTTTCTCAAGAGTTTTTGCCTCTATTTTTTTTTTGTTGGGGCTGCTAGGGGTCGTGAGCACATATATAAATACAAAGCAAACTTCGTGTTAGATGTATGTAATTTACACAATGTATAGACTGTGCAAAAAATATATCGAGTGTCATGTTCTGTAACAGTATTTTAAATTTGTGTTAAAGTCTAAAATGTACCCCCAAAAACCCTTAAAATGAACATATATTTCAAATGTTTTGTGTAGGTTATATTGCGTTGTTGGTATGTCATAAGTGGCGGCATATCTTCTGCACATGACCTCCTTTGTGAACATATGGACATAAGGCACCTAGGCTCTCCATCACGAAATCAGCGGCCAGGGCGAGCGAGCACAATCCCACCCTCCCAGTTAACGTTGTTTTTCGAACCCCCTCCCCCCGCCTGATTTCTCTTTTCCATTTCGCCACCTGCTCCCCTCTTCCAGCTCCCTCCCACGACGAGGCGCTAGGGTTCGCCTCCCCTGAGCCAGCCCCCTGCGTTGCCCCTACACCTCCACCCTGTGCCTCTACCCTATGCCTCGTCGCCCCATCATCGGTGCCCTACGCCATGCCTATCCTTCGCCGGTCCCCCCTGCGTCAGGCCCGTGTCCCGCAGCCCAGTCGCCGCGCCCTGCTCTAGTGGAAGCCACACGTTGCTGCCCATGGAGAAGAAGAAAGCACACTCCAGTTTTTAATCTGAAGAAGAAAGCCGGAATGGGAACTACAAATTCATCACAAGTGCTATGTATGAATCATAAATGGATGGTCGTCGACTAGAAGTTCTGATTTCAACTTGTGATTCAGATTTCGATCTACTGGAAGTATGAATTTGTAGTAGTCCTACGTATGAATTTGTAGTAGTCCTATGTATGAATTTGTCCTATGTGTGAATTTGCTGACTCTTTGTGTTAAGCATCAGGATCTTGTACATTCAGCTTACATGCTGCTAAAGTTTTTTTTTCCATATCAAATGGATGAAAGTTTCTGTCGTTCTATGCCTCTTTTTTCACATTGTAGGATCAAGGATAACCGACTAGAGGGGGGTGAATAGGAGGTTTTTAAACTTTTTAGCAAATTAATAATTTAAGCCAATTATTAATAATGTATAAACTAGATACAATTCTAGCTAAGCAATTTAACACAAGATAAATGCTAAAATTGTAAATGCGGAATAAGTAAAGACAAGAAAAATAACTACAAATGAGACAAGCGATGTTTTTCCCGTGGTATCGAAGACTTGCCGGTCTTCACTAGTCCACGTTGAGGAAGCTTGAATGAATTAAGCCGACTCTACGAATTAAACCTTCCCTCGATCACTATTGGTTGTTCTTCCTCCTCTCCGGAGATGGTGAACACCGAACCACTCACAATCTTGGCACCGGGCCTCTTCACAAGCTTCTTGAAGAGATCACCTTGCTCTCACCACCAAGCCGTCTAGGAGTTCAGCAAAACTCCAAGAGTAACAAATCGATGACCTTCGCTTGATGGCACTCAAGTGCAAATGGATCAACTAGAATGAATGCACTTGAATTGGCTCAACTACCTCATAATGAATGCACAAGTGTATTTGAGGTGTTGAGTGAATGCTCTTGGCTCTAAGGATGTTAAATGATATATTTTATCGTCCTAGAGCGGTGGGGGTATTTATAACCCCCACAACAAAATCCAACCGATATGAGAGAAACCCCAATTTTTTTCAAAATGCGGTATTACCGCCAACCAAGGTCTTGATACTACCATTTCTCACTAACCACTCAGAACGGCTACAACAGAGCATTAATCGCCTCGACATAGCCGTTTTAACGCGCTGCATATTACCGCCAACTATCATGCAATCATACCGCTTAGCTCGGTCATAACGCTCTGGCGCATTACCGCTCACAAGGTTTACAATCTCAACGAAAAAGGTGCTTCTCGAATTTACGTGCCGCCATATAAAATTGAAACTACCATGGAGCGGTAGTTCCGCCATTAAATCTCTTGTACTACACAACCCTTATTTGAACAGCACATCCAAACACGCTGGCCGTGGATGGCTCAGATTAAATGGGCTGTTTCGACCATGCGTTTAAACCACACGATCTTGAACTTTTCGGACAATTGAACGACCGCCAGTAGTACCGCCAAAGGAAGTCTTGATAATACCGCCAAGCGGTAGTTCCGCCAAGCAAGCATCGATACTACCATTCCCAAGAGAGCACAAGAGCACCAAAAGAAGTCTCTCTCGAAAATACGTTCGCTCAATTTGCGGAAGTACTGCTAAAGCGGTAGTATTGTTTAAACAACGGTATTATCGCTCCAAGAGTTTTGCAAACTTAACCAAAAGGAGTCTCTCTGGATTTTACGTACCATCAACTACGAAACGGAATTACCGTGACGCGGTTGTACCGCTCACAAGGGCGATAGTACCGCTCCACAAATAAGTTGACAGGCACTATTGGACTACACACGTGGACGCTCTAGATCCATTGGGCTGTTCGGACCATGCATTTAAACCACACGATCATGTGCTATTCGAACGAACCAAACGGCCCACGGTAATACTGCCAAGGGATACGCGGTCATACCGCAAAGCTGTAGTTCCGCCCATTAAACCCTGGTACTGCCATTTGTGTAGACAATTCCACATAGAGCTTTCAAATTCAAATTCAAATGCATGCATGATCCTAAATTGATCCAAATGGCACAAGAACATGCTATCAAGCTACTAGTAATGATCCCTCTTAATAGTACGGTATTTAACCTAAAATCCGGTCTTCCAACCATTTCTCCTAAGACTGGTAAAATACAAAAAAAATCCTAGACTACTTGTACCTTGTCTTTTATCCAAAAGATCTCCATGTTGTCCTTTAGCATGCATCTTCAAGACATCAAACTCACCAATAGGACTTAACCTTGTAAATACTCAATAAACATGTTAATACTATATTGACATATTTATCATTAATTACCAAAACTATTTTTAGGGGTCTAGATGCTTTCACACATCTCATGGAGCTTTGTGTTGTATGACCTTTGTGGATTTTGGGTGCAATTCAACTTCATGAGAATGGTAATGTATGATTCATAAAATGTCGACGTGAATTTTGGGTAGGAATTCAACTTCATGAGAATGGCAATTTTGAGTGCATCAAGATTAAGCAAAACATGAACTTTTCAATCCTTGCCTTGGCCAGCAACTCCTCCACATCACCGAACCTCCTAGCACAAGCTTTCTGGAATGGCATTTTTTATTGCTTTCAAAATGTACACCACAAATGCTATCTGGATACCACATTTGAAGAATCAAGAATGTACTTCACTTGTGGCTCAGAATCCACAAATCCTATCTGGACACCACAAATGCTATATGGATACCACATTTGAAGAATCAAGAATGTACTTCACTTGTGGCTCAGAATCCACAAATCCTATCTGGACACCACAAATGCTATCCAGAATCCACAAATGCTATCTGGACACCTCTTATTACATACTAACTCAAGAATCCATAATCCACAAATGCTATCTGGACACCACATTTTAGACAATATTCTAGATTTAAATCAGACAACAATCAGATTTCAGAAAACATTTCAGACTTACCAATGCAAATTCCTACCAGCAAGACACATTATGAATTCATTTCATTTGTTCAACATCTGAATTAATTTTACAAACATCCAATCTGACACTAGTCAAATTCAATTTGACACAACATAATCCATTCCCATCCATTACATAATTCATTCCCATCCCATACATCGAAGAGGCCCAACGCTTCTTCTTGCCAGAGTTAGTCTGCCGAAGGAAGTACTTCTGGGCATGGCTGGACACTTGAGTCGGCGTCCCCTTTGCCCAGCTGCCTCAAACATTCAGTGCTCCTCCTTAGTCCATGGAATCCCTACACAGATTAATCAACCACTCACTCAATCAATTACCACAGGATTCATCATACATAGAAAGCAATGAGTAATGGATTAGGGTTTCGAGGATGGAGACGGGTTGAGGTCGGCGTGGATTGGGTTGCCGTCGCAATCCTGCGGGTGAGGGGCATCGGGGACCAAAATATGTGGCGCTGGATAGGGGCATCGGCGCCACGGGTGGAGGTGCTCGAGCGGTGGGGTCAACATGCAGCGGGACGCACCAGTGGGGTGGAGCAGAGCAGAGGCTCGACTCTGCCAGGCTTACAGCGGGTGGTGGCGTGGCCGACAAGTCTGGGCAGGGGCGCAGCCGGGGAGAACCCTAGCTCGCTCGTGGGGGAATGAGGAGAGAAGGAGCTAGCTCAGCAAAAGTGCGGTAACGAAGAAAAATGACTCGTGCTAGGGGATTATCACAAAGAAGCGTGAAGGGAGCGGTGGTAGGTGGCTCAACAAAGGATTTCGAATGAACGGCTAGGATGGCTTATGTCCACATGTTTACAAATGAGCTCATGTCCACAAGATATGCCACCGTTATAAGTATGGTAATTGTTAGTCATCTTGTAGTTGATGAACAGATGAGATTTAGAGGATTATAGGCTAAGGAGATCCCAATTTTTTTACGATCCCGAGACCAGAACTTATGTTGCATGAATCATTAACCTATAAGATTCGTTGGTGGAGAGCAAGTTTTATTATTACGTGCATATAAACTAATATATCATCGAATAAAGATGAGCAACACATATTGCATACAAAAATTATTTGTGAATGCACGTAAAATTAGGCAATTTGACTAGTGTCTAAAATAATGCCCGCATGGTGCCATCTTCTTAAGTGCTTGTTGTAACATCCCAAAATGCCTAAATATGAAAATACGGGATTTTTAAAACTTTTTGTATGTTAGTCGTTGTCGTTTTGTTTGCTCGCAATTTTTGTGAGCTATTTGATCTCGCACTTCTTTTTGTCGGCACAAGTGGTGTAAAACAAAAACCCTAAAACATAAAGTTCAAAACCTAAATCCTCAATGATCAAAAGCCGATTAGAATTCTTTAAAAAATATCGAGTTTGTCTATCATCGCATGAGAAATTCTTAAAGCAAACATCTAATTTTAGCAAACCTAAAATTCGCTATTTTGTCTTTTTTCCAATCTTTCTTTAGCCTATTCCATTTTTTTTTCCTCGCTCTCATCGTTCCTTTGGCTAGTCTTGTTGGATCGGTGCGGCTCGACTGCATCAAATTTCGCGACGCACTCTCTTTCTTTCTCCAACCAAGGCAACGCAAGATGCCACTATTTCTCTCTCTGGCGATAATCATTCTAAAGCATGCGCTCGTCGCAGCCATGCAGAGCCCTACGTCGCCCAAGCCGTCGCCAGCAAAGCCACATGCCCATCCCGCGTCAACATCACCGCCGCCAACCCAGTCAAGTCCATCGCTCAACTCCCACGCCAAATGCATCGCTTCATTTGCCATGCATGCCGTGTTTCTACCTCACCCACCTACAAAAGGCGGCCACCGAGCTCGCCTCACCTTTCCCCTGCCCTCCCTCTCCTCATCTCTTGCTCCACCGAGTGCCAAGAGCAATGGTGGCACACTCTTTTGCTTCGGCCGCCGAGCGCCACTCCGTCATTTCGGCCACATCGGTGAGCCCCTCCACCATCCAAGCACATCAAAACGTGTCCCCAAGTCCCCTCGGTGTTTCCCCCCAACTAATTTGGGTTTCCTCAAGCACTGATGTCATGCTGGCTTCTCCTTTCCCGTCATCGGTCAAGGCCACCATTTCCGCCGCCATTTGCTACTGGGTGAGTCCCTCTTTAATTTCTCCCCACTATAGCCCCTCCACACCCCCCTCTAGCCTTTCCTCACCCACCGTAGAGCTCTACCTCACCCAAGTGGCGCCACAAAAACCCACTCGTGCCATCATTGGCCCTCGCCACCTTTTCACCTCGACACGCCCTATCGCCATCAACCATCCCAATGTCTCCCTCACCTTCTTTGTGCTCATGCGCACGTTAGTTCATCCCTCTCCTCTCCAAAGGTCGCCTTCCCTTTTCTCTCCACGACCGCCGCACGAGATGCCGCCTCCCGCCACCATCGCCCACCAACAAGCTGCGACGCCGCTTTCATCGAACCCCCTCTCGCCCGGTTCCATTTTACCCACGACATCTCTTCGCCTCCATCGCCGCCAGTAAGCATGCCCGTGAGCTCTTTGATGTCCTCTGTTTGATCAGACCGCCTATCCCTCTGTGGCTCTCGGTGTATGTATGTGTGCTAAGGTGAATGACAAGGACCTCACTCTTTAATGGTTAATTAGGTTCTGTTAGTAAGCTACTTCACTAATGAGTGTTTAATCAGCAAATGGTATGGTCAAATGGTGTTAGTTAGGCCCTGTTTGGTACAGCTTCTGCTCCTAGCTTCTCAATCGATTCTCGTGTAGCCGTACCAAACACCCTGATTCTCAAAACCACTTGATTCTGATTCTCGCGTGAAGCTGTCTCAAAAATACACTAACGAGGAGAAGCAGCCTTTCCTTAGATTCTCGTGAGAATCCAACTTGATAGAATAAAAATACCCCTTGAAGTTGATTATATTTACCCAAAATGCCATTACTCGATTCTCCGCTGCACTCCTTCTACCTCCTTCGCTTTCTTTTTTCTCCTCTCTCACAGAGGCGAACTCCACGGAAACCACCCGAATTGAAGGCGAAGGTCAGACTTTCCGCCACCAAGATGAAAGACGTGGTCGCCAGTAGCCATGGCAGCAGACCCTCCTCTTCGCGCCATTGCTGCTCCCCGCCTCCCTCTTCCCCTACCTCGCCGCCCTTTCCCACCGCCCAAGAATCTTCGCGGCAGATCCTTCCGACCATCCCACCCCAAAGGTCGCCCGCCACGAGCTGCCCTCGCCGTCGCCAGGAGGAGGATTTAGGCGGCAAATGCCATAGCCGGCGAGGGGCGGAGGAGGGGCGGCAGCAAAGAAGAACCGCATCCAGTGTCCAATACGAAGAAGCCCCTTTTTCTACGCCAACCTCGCCAAGGTACCGCCTCCTCCCGTGCCCTAGCCGCTGATCCGGACCGCGTCGCGTTTCTTGACCGCTGGTTGGTTTCAAAGGTATATCGCAAAGAAGATCGCGAGGTTGAGCTCTCCGCGCCGGATGGGTGCGCCTCGATTCACCCTGCTCATCCTTGTTTCGATTTATTGTTAGCGAGAGTGCTTTTGGTATCGCCGCTTGTTATTACCTCTGTAAAGATGTTGCCTCTAGAGTTTTTAAGACGAGTGCCTCGTGTTCGCGAATTTGATACAATAATTATGTTTGTCATATAGAAGAATGTGCACGGTCCAAGAATGCATCGCTTACATGTGTAATTGCTCTAACCATTCAGACCGCTGGATCCCCAAAATATTTAGTTAATGATTAAACCCCAAACATTTTCCTTGTGACATTTGCCTTCAATGTTCTAACTAGTATTTATTTGGTTATGGGATATGCCACTTTGCGTAACAAAGGCATATTCAGTTATGGAAAGTTAACCAGATTATATGTCGTGAACTATTGTTTTGGCCTTCTCGAGTTTAAAGGCGACCATCATCTCCTCGTGTAACCTCGTGAATATCCACATAACTTTTGCAAACCATGGCATTTTGACTTTGAGATGTAGAAAACGCAATAACGAAGTTATGACACCCTTTCAAATGCTCAGAGGATTATTGTCTCTTTTGGTTAAGTAAAATTGATTAGATATGCTTAGATCATTGTTTGCCGCCACTAGACTAATGGCACATCTAGTTAGTTAGCGTTGTTCGATGTTTTCTTTGTATATGTCTACAATAAAACCCGAGCCCATTGCCATCTTTTTTGTGTGATATATCTCTATTGTTTAAGTCAAGATTAACCAAGTTGTTTGATCTGCTTGCGACCATTGCAATAAATGCAGACCGTAGCGAGATTCTCGAAAAACAACGGTCTCATTTGGAGAAGAGTAAGAACTTCTTCTTTCCTTGTATCGCAGATTACATCTCTTCGAGTCATCGTCTCATCTTGATCAACATTGCAATTCTTTTATTTGTCGAGAATGAAACTAAATTTGAACTCGATTCCCACAGATTGAGATAGTGGTTGGAAAGAGTGACAAATTCGATGAGTTGATAGTCGCTCATGGAAGAAGAGGGAAGTCGAGATGGCAAGGAGCGAGCTTGAAAGAGTAGTAGCAACCAAAGGGTCATTGTCGTGCTTTGTTAGTGTTGTTTAAAACCGCATGCATGAGAGATGCCATGCGTTCTTGTTCAACTTATGTTTTTATGGGAGATTGTGTAAACTCATTGGCTGTCTGATGATGATTTATTTGCATTTTAGACAGCTTTACCATTTGTTTCTTCGGTTATATTGCTGACTGAACGGGTGTTCATTTTTCGTTGCTAATCTGGTGACTCTATGGTGTGAATGTACGCGTTGTTGCTCCATAAGCAATTTGGCGAAGTTGCAATTGCTACCGTGCTGCTAGAGCAGTCAAAATCCATGTGTATTCTACAAGTTTGTTGGGAGAAACCAGTAAATGTTAAACGTGCAGTTGCTATCAATACCATCAAGATATGCCAAATATATCATTTTTCAGGATGCATCGGATGCGTCAACGTCGCAAACAAGTGCTACATCTATGGATAGTTTCCGTGATGACCTTGCAAGTGCAATTGCTCATTCAGGATGATGGACACACTACTTGTGAATTTTTGTGGTCTTTTGTTATGACTCATTTATCATTTCAATACTTGTACGTAATATCATTTAATAATCATTTGAACACTTTTACAATATGAATGTGATATCTACAGCTTCATCTATCGTAGCGACAACAGTACAAAATTTGCATTGTGTAAAGATACAACATATATGCATTCACATGGTCTAAACAAATTTAGGAAAAAAAATTCTATAATTTATGTACAAATACATAGGAGAAAGACACAAATACAATTGAATTATTACAACCAGGGGTAACATGGTCTATTTGCCTCTAATCCCTCTCATATGGTTTTGGGAGCCAACCTATCAGCCAAACGCTTTTAACAGATAGCTCCAGATTCTCAGAGAAGTGGATTCTCAGAGAATCAGGAGCAGAATCTGGAAAATAAGAATCTGGAGCTCTACCAAACAGGGCCTTAATGAATGAGTCAAGTGATAGGGGATCCTTTGTCCAGTTGGAGACTTATGACCATCAGTGATTAATTGAAATATGTCAGTCATTGATAAATTAAGTAAACAATTAATCAAAACCGGCAAGGCCATTAGATATTAGTCAAGTAACATTGGTGGCGCTCCAAGTTGGAAACCAAGTTAGAGTTGTTAATGTTACTAATAACTAGGGCTTCACTCATTGGATACTAGTTAGACTAAATAGTGCAAGGTGATGATAGCTACAAGTCTGATAAAAGGTTAAGTAGGAATGGTTAAAACAATAATAGGTAATTGGCTACTGGATATTTCGACTAAGAATGGCATGTTAATTGTGTCATTAGTAACTAAATTAAGGTGGTCAAATCAAGTAATTAGAGGTTAGCTCGAAATATTTAGGATGGCAATAACATGTATTTAGAAGGCAGCCTTGATTAAGGGTCCTTGTTAACTAAGGTTAGTAGTTAGTGTGTTCTGAGAAAGCTGGCAGGAAGCCCATTTCCTTTTAAAAAGTGCTTGGAGTTCAACAAGGATAATATAGGTAATTAAGGGCTAATTGGAGGTTGTCAAGAAGTCGTTGTCAATGAGTTGCCAAGACAAATTTACTTAGGAATTATACTAAGATGATTAGTCTAGGCCATCACTAAAATGATAATGATTTAATAAATTAGGTTGATTAGTATGTCATTGTATGAGGATATTAATAGGTTAATTAGTTAGCTAACCTTAGTGAATGAGTGTGTCACTAGCAAATTGCAACTGCAGCAATAGTAACTAGTGATTAGAGCTTAACATGAAATCATCAGTGAGCTAGTGTAGTTAAAGTAACAAAGACAACAATTAGATACTAATTCAGATTGAGATATTATAAATTAGATAGGATCTTCATGACTTTGGATTAGAAGAAAGGATGTATATGAGGTTATAACCTAGTGATTGGTTAAGGGAGCAGTAGAGCCATAGTCCATTGCAAATAGTAACTGGTGTAGTTAAAACAACAGTGGAACGCCTTGTAGCTAAGAATCACATTAAGTCAATAAGGTGATTAGTGTATATGATTAGATGTCAAGTAGTTGTCATTACTAGTATACCCAAAGTACACATCTAATCATGAGTCATATACCTAATATAGTGGTCTCGAAGACATGCAAACCCTAGGCCATTGTTATAAGATAATACATCCTAGAAACATACGCTTACAAGTAGATCCTTATTAAATTATCAATTAGGTAAAATGATTAATTTTGTTAAAACCTAACTAGGGTTATGCTACGTCACTGACTTTTAGGTCTATACATTAGTGGAGTAGGGTGCCGTTTAGCTCGTGCTTTCTAAGTTCCAAGCTAAAGCTCATGGAATTTCCTTGATAAATATAAATCGATAAGATAAACTATTAAATAAGCTAGGTTCCATGTATCGGTGAGACCTATGTCTACCCATAGCAAACCCCGCACTTATGCATAGGTCTCACTTGGCTATCATGGAACTTCCTCGGTAAATAGGAAGTAAAGTCTAAAAGAATCATTAGAGCAGTGGTGGTATGTTCCCTAGTGGATAATAGAAGTTCATCCACCAAGCATCGCCTAGACTCTAGATATCATCCGCCGCTATCTGTTCCCAGTGATCGGACAATTCGTGATCCGAAGGTGGATCAGATGATCCTACCAAACTGGGTGATCTCTTCCATCTAGATAACCGATGTGGAATATTCAAATGAATATTCTCTCCGTCCCATTGGGATCTTAACCTCTTGCACTAGCGGAATTCCCGAGAGCCTGATCCCTCTCGCCCTCACTCCGGATCAAACGGTTGCCTAACCCTAAGTCTAGCTAGCAACCCAAAACCCTACCACTGTACCAAAAGGATATAGTTTGGATTTATCTACTTTGGTCTGAAGTATTTCCTTCATTCCAACTATCACGGGATGTACTTCATTCCATTTGAAGTATTTTCTTCATCAACTTTTCTTGGTTATACTTTGTTTGCAGTATTTCCTTCATCAACTTCAAATGAGTATGTTTTGATCTCATCTAAAGTATTCCCTTCTTTCAAGATGCCGGTAAGTATGTTTAGTCTTGTTTGTAGTATTTTCCTTCTTCAAACACGCTTAGATATGTTTACTTTCATTCAAAGTGTTTCCCTTTGTTTGAATGTATTTGTATTTATTGGATTTCATTTGAATGCTTTCAGACGCTCTTGGGTTCGATCGATTCTCGCGTAGTTAGAATCAAACTATAATGGAACAAAGAACCTCAACAAGGACGAGGTCCAGATCAAGATTGTTAGAACATTGAACATGATGATTATCAGCACATTGAGCGGGATGATTATCAGAATATCGAGCAAGATGAATATCACAATATTGAGCCTTATCAGAACATTGAGTAGAGCGAGTCAACACTTTGATCATATTGCACTTACTTTTTGCAATTATATTGTTTTAAATTATGAAATTGCATTGCTATGATTTATACAACTATATTGGTCTAGCTCATAGTTAATGCCTTAACAATAATTGTGTATAGACTTCCAATCCTTGAACTTGGACATTATCCTTGTCACCCTAGAATTAATGGTTAACATACTAGTTAATAAGTCTGTATCTAAGTGTCATGTTTAGCATTGCTTAGATACATTGTTATGAGGACATTAAATTGCCCGACATTATTCAACTATTTGAAAATCAAATGGGACAGTCGAGGCTGGAGCCTGGCTGGTATGTTGGACTAAAGGTAATTTTAAAAACAAAGGAAAACCTAAAATATAGATTTAGACTCGGGTGGCTGGAAAGAGTGGTTGGTGCCGGGTGCACGAGAGAAAGTTGGTATGTGGATGTACCGCCCGAGTTAATTAAGGACCGAATCTTGTGATGACCTCTCGTAAAAACAAGGCAATCATAAGTCTACCATGTGTACGACCGGCTAACTAATTTGTTCCGCCACCTCGTGAACTTCACCATTGGTGGGTGTGTGGAGTGAATTAAGGTTAAGGAGTCACCAATGAATTAAGGTTAAGGAGTCATCGATCCGCACGCACAAATGGGAGACCTCCAGTGGGCGAGGCCCAAGGAGGTGATACTTAGCGGCGTGGGGTTGCATTGAGGTGAGACATTGTAAAGATCTTGTGGCAATCATCTTAATCGTACACCTACGAAAGTGTGTTAAACAGATATTATAAGTTGATTGTCTCTTGTGGGTAAAGTGTACAAACTCTGCAGAGTAAGGAAACTATCTAAATAGCCGTGCTCATGGTCAAGAGCGGTGCCAGGAACTTGCTTGATCTAGCTTTCACCTTTATAAAACAATTTGTGGTTGAAATGGAAAGTTGGGGTTGGGAACCAGAGATTTGAGATGGCCTGGTCGGGGACCAGTGATAAGTATGGGATATGACCCGAGAAAGAATATGAGGTGGTATAGGAGATGGAATCTCCACTAGTACTTTACAACAAAAACTCAGTTTATAAAACCTATGTTAGTTAAAATGCTAAGTCTCAGGATTTGCTATTACATAATCTATTTCAATAAGCGGCTTTATGCAAATAAAAGAACCATGAACCTCCCTTGATTAGCATTGCATATATAATGATTACATTGTGTGTTGGCTCGCGAGTTAGGTTATGTACTCGTGCTCGCTATTTATATTCTTTTAGTCAGTAAGCATAAAAGAAGACTACATGGACAATATTGAGCGTCGGACAAGACTGAAGATTAAGAATACCAAGAACTAGGTCGCAAGCCCCCAGTCGATTGCCAGTGGGTATATTGCGAGAGTTCCACGCGTTATACTTTGATTCTACTTCCGCTATTGTTCTCTGAAAGTATTTGGTCTGTCAGGCCATTCTACAAGTCAAAAGCCATAAGGTATATTTACGCTTTGTTTAATATTATGTAATAGCTTTGTATTTTCGTGATATGTGTTTGAACTAACAATGTAACTGTGTGTGCTATCTACTAATCCAGAGAATGACACAAATCAACATGGTAGGTACTAAGTTTCAAATTTGGGGTCCGACACTTGTTTGGATACATTGTGATCCGACTCAATCCCTTCGGATTGACTCGGAATTTAAATTTAAATTCCTTTCAATGTGAAGGGATTAGTTCTAATCACTCCCTATCTAAACAAGCCCTAAAGGGGAACCAAATCGGCGAATGGGAAAAGAGAAGGATGAAATGACAATTAAATCAACAACATGAAGAAAAATTGATACATACAATTTAAGTGATGTGGTCTTGCAACTTGGAGATTTGAACAATACTTGTAGTGTCTTAAACTACTTATCACCTATATAGTAGAGGATGTAGGCTAATCTAGAGAGAAAAAGTCATCGAGATCACTCTGGGTATGAAAATTCAATGACAACTGTTAATATCACCATGAAGGATAACTATTTCGTTGATTAGTCTGGACGACAAGGGGACTTGTAATATCATCATGAACATAAACTTCTCCGTTGGTTAGGATTGATGACAATGGAGTCATTTAAGCCCCCCAGTACCCTCCTACGGTACTCGTAGTTTACGATGAATGAGTTTGTAATTTGTAAGCGATCTTAAACTGGTGTAATAAAAAATTGGACAAAAATTGAGGCGTCGGCCTGCAAAGATCCTCGGGTCCCCTGTTTCGGCCGTTCCCGCGGCTGCCTCTTCCTCCTCCGGCCAAAAGAAAACACCAAAAATACCCAGTCAAAACGCCCTCGCGACAAGGTCCCTCGCCACCTCCGCGTCCTCCACCCCCTCCCCTCCCGACCCAATCCCGAGGCCCCAATCCCCCCATGGCGTCGGAGATCGAGGTGCTCGAGGACACCACCGCCACAGCCGTCACCTCCACCGGTGGCGGAGTGGCCGCCTCGGGGGAGGCGGAGGCGGAGGCGGAGGAGGAGTCGCTCAAGGACGACGTGTACACGGGCGCCGCGTACGGGGACCTCGAGAAGCTGCACCGCCTCGTCGAGCGGGAGGGCCGGTCGGTGACGGAGCCCGACGGCCTCGGCTACCACGCACTCCAGTGGGCCGCCCTCAACAACCGCGTCGCCGCCGCCCAGTACATCCTCGAGGTATACCTGCCAATCCACGAGCTTCCCAATACATAGCTTCCAATTGATGCTGGTTATAACTTGTAGGTTGTGACGATAGATGAATGTTTATATGCTTCGAGCTGCATGCTTATTGTTTGACAATTCAATTCAATCGTTGGCCCCTTGATCAGCTGCGAATTGCGCAGCTGATGTGTAGTGTAGCTCCTGATGAATGCTTTCGAATGTTGGCACCGTTGCTCGCTTGTTGTTGTAATTGCGGTGGGTTTTTGTTGGCTCGATGTGCAATTTTGGTTTGTATGGCTTGAAATGACAGGAAAGTATATATCCTTTTGCTGTGGGGTTCTGCGGGGTTGGTGATACTGGCATGGTATCAAGGGGCAGCCGGCGTAGGTTTTGATCTTGTTTTTATGCTGTTTTGGTTATGTATCCGGTGGATGTTATGGTTGGTGGGTAGATCTGGGGCAGGACCATTCCAAGGCCTTTTGTGTGTAGCTTGGTCAGGGCTTAAGAGCCCTGTGAACTTGCCTTTTTCCGTATCTTACCGGGTGAACAAAGTTTTCCGAGTCAATCCCACTGGACCATACGAGGTTGCTTCATTTCAATTGTATGTCCAGCTGTTAAGACTACGCAACCAACCCCTTTGAAAGCGATTTTCTCAACTTTGACCTGCTGAATATCTGCTAGGGTTAATGTAAGTTCAGCTTCAGGGGTTACTTACAGTACGTCTGTGGCTCTGCGCTGATCCCTACCTAATTTATCACTGTGTTAAGGATTGCCTCTTTTGAAATCATTCTTCTGATTATATGTGTTTTATGTTGTACAATGTAGTTATGTGCTTCTTGAGTGGTATGTTTTTGTTTGCTGGCCAATAGCATGTGCGAATTTTTCCTTTTGGGTTTGCTTTGGTTGGATGATGGTTCTGAGCTTGTTATCTGGGCAGCACGGAGCAGATGTAAATGCAACAGACCATACAGGGCAAACGGCTCTTCACTGGAGTGCAGTGCGTGGTCAAATTCAAGTTGCAGAACTACTATTGAAAGAAGGAGCTAAGATGGATGCTGCTGATTTATATGGATATCAGGTTTGTGTTTTGACTTCTCTATTGCATCCACGGCGCCTTTACACCTTATTGTTCTCTTTTGGTTAGTTCACCTAATGATCAACTATTTATTGATCGATTTATGTTGCAATGTCATAAATGATTATGTGGTACAGAACAGTTACCACTTACCACTGCTTTGCTATGTCATTCCTATGTCAGTCACCGAAGATGCTTCATTTATATAGGCTACAATTTATTTCCTAATAGATCACATGGCTTCCCGCAAGATTATTACTTCTCTGTGTGTGTGTGTGTAAGACAAGGATCAAAATCTCGAATCGGAGGAAAACCACCGTCACGCAGAATCGAAAAACCGAAAAACCGTGAAAATTGAATACTGAAATTTGAATTGGAGATGTTTTAAAATCGTAATCGAACACATACCGCCTAAAACGGAAAAACCGCTTCAAAAACCGAAAAACCGCTACCAAAACCGAAAAAAAAGAGAAGGCTTATGGGTAATTAGCAATTGAATAATGCATATTTAGCTCATACAATAGGTAATCTAGCACACAAAAAAACCTAAACCAACCTAGGAAGTGCATTATGCGCTTATAAATTTAAATTTAAATTTGAAAAATTTTGTCCGTTTTTTCTCCTCCCTTCCCTCACCGTTTTTTCCAGAAATCTTCCCCTTACCATTGCCGGTAATCACCGATTTTGACCCTTGGTGTAAGATAATTACTTCCTCTGTGTGTGTGTGTGTGTGTAAGATAATTACTTCCTCTTGTTCAAAATAAATGAAGTTTTAGTTAGTGGCATGCGGATTAAGAAAGGATGTAACATTACCACTTTACCTCTATTAATTGACCTAATAACTTCTGTCTCTACCATAATAATGGTTTTGGCGGGATAATTAAGATGTACAAGTACCAACCTCTTTTGTTCTTCTGAAATCATGTTATGTTTTTTTTTTTAATCTTTGTTGTACCAACCTTTTTATATTGGGAAATTTTTCGACATGCCACTGCAAAGTTCCCAAATCCCGGATATGCCCCCTTGTCCCACTGACATGTGGGCCCATCCGGGATCAAAATTTTATTGCAGTGACAAATAAGGAATTGCCCTTTTATATTCTTCTAGCACGCAAATTACAGCTTTGTTACTGCACCAAGCTAGTCCTTGAGGTGGTCAATGAGGTCTTAAGTGAGGGGCTATAGAAATAACAGCTTCATTAATACAATGGAAGTTTTGGAAGAGAGATGGCTGATTTACCTTAATTTTGGACTGTGCTTTTTCTCCAAATGTCAACCTGTAATATGTGTACTAACGCTACTTATGTAGATTAGTTCAACAATAAACTAAGGTGTTTGTAGTAGATAAAATCCTGGTTTGACTTTATAAGCCTCAGCAGAAGAAAAGGTCAAGAGCCTGTGAAATTAGCTTTTGGTTGGAGTATTTTTCATGATTCTTTAATCAATCTACTGTTATGTCACAGACCATACATGTTGCAGCACAGTATGGTCAGACAGCTTTTCTTTATCACATTGTTGCAAAATGGAATGCTGATCCTGATGTCCCTGATAATGATGGAAGAAGCCCTCTTCACTGGTTTGTACCTTTTTTCCTGTCTATTTTTTACATATGAGTCTGGTGGTAGAATATTTGTGCCCTTCTTAATATATTGTCTAGCATAGTAGCATGGCTTCACGGTGTCCCTATTGATGTGTCAATATCCTTAACATTTGCAGGGCTGCTTATAAGGGATTTGCAGATTCCATACGTCTCCTTTTGTTTTTGGGCGCTTATAGGGGGCGGCAAGATAAAGAAGGCATGTATTGAATTTATCTACAGCTCTTCCTAGGATCACGACAACTTAGCCTATAAAAAAGGGCATGCTTTTCTCCTACAATTGGTTTCTTGGGGAGCTTGGTATTAATTTCCAATGCAAATGCTTTCCTTAGGTTGTACTCCTTTACATTGGGCTGCTATTCGGGGGAATTTGGAATCATGCACTGTGCTAGTTCAGACTGGTAAGAAGGAGGACCTTATGGTGCAAGACAATACTGGCTTATCTCCAGTTTCAACTTGCCGCTGATAAGAATCATCGGCAAGTTGCATTTTTCCTTGTGAGTATTATGAATTGATTAATATGTTTTTGTTAGAGGACCTTATGGTGCAAGACAATACTGGCTTAACTCCAGCCCAACTTGCCGCTGATAAGAATCATTGGCAAGTTGCATTTTTCCTTGTGAGTTTTATGAATTGATTAATATGTTTTTTGTTAGCATACTTGAGTGAATTTTTAGCATACCAAGAGGCAAGAGTCCATAAGCCTGTAAAGCATTGCTATCTGATCGGGAGCAATAACTTTGTTAATTAAATTGCATGAAACATGTTACTGCTGGGCTTCTTTTTATTTGCGACGTTGCAGACTTTGCATGTGTTCTTCCTTGACAACTATTTTTAGCCCTGATAGCAAGAAGCA
The DNA here is from genome assembly GCA_036346405.1 of Phyllostachys edulis. Lineage (NCBI taxonomy): Eukaryota > Viridiplantae > Streptophyta > Magnoliopsida > Poales > Poaceae > Phyllostachys > Phyllostachys edulis. The sequence goes on along the minus strand of CM070547.1, from coordinate 12,872,434 downwards.
GTGTTCAGTATTAGTCGAGTTAGCATGGTAAATAGATGTGTTCCATGGCCCTGCTATTTTCAATAGATTTTTTTTATAAGTTCCTGCCACTTGGCATTAGTTCTTTTACCATAAAAAATGGCTAAAATTGTGTTTGGAGATTAACATTTAGTGACACTGACATGAAGGTAACCAATGAGGGACATTGTGACCACTAATGCTCAAAGTGCTCACCTATAGCTTTTGTGGATTGTGAATGCCCTTGTACTTGTTTGAATATACTTTTGTCTATTCCCCAGTCTAGGTTATCTTGATTACAGACTTACAGTGGTCATCATTGGTTTGATGATTTGCTTGGTTTTATGCAGGGAATGCTAGAAGAGTATATGAAAGAGGATGTGGGGAACAGTTATTTTGGGAAACTGTCAAAATTGGGACTCGCCCTCTTCTTTGGTGTATTATTGTTGGCTTAATTGTTACATATATACATTCAGTTATCTCAGGTATATTACCATTTTGATGTCTTTCAGACGCTTCGATCTTCCATAATGTGATACTGATTTTATTTCCTTCTATGCAGGACAATATAACATGAATATGACAGTACTATTTGGGTTGTTTTCATGGTTGGGGGTTTTCCTTGCAACTGCTGGACTGGTTATGTTTTATAAATGTAGCAGGTAGACATTTGATCATAGTACCAATAGCAAAAATAAATAAAATTTGAAGGCGGGAAAATATAGACAGATTCTTGCCAATTGTGGTCTCTAATACAATTTTTTTTAAAGAAATTGGGTTTCTTATGTATTATTATCACATATTTCATAAACTAATTTGTGTCATGTAGTTTGGAAAAGTAAATATCGATTTCTTTGCTGGAACCTATCAGTTTGGGTACCAGCTACCAGATTGCTGTATGTTTTGTGAAGTGTCAAGGCTGTGTGGCAATTCCAATTTATTTAATGCATCGTGTTATTTTTCTTTGCACATCTATGTAGAGTTTGTTATTTGCACACACTGTAAATTCCATTTTACTTATTGCATTATGTTCTATTTCCTTGCACATCTATATAAAATTGTTATAATCATGCACCCTACTACTTTCAGATATGTGATTCTTATCATTCAAAAATTCGTTTGGAATGACCATACCTTTTGTTATGCAGGAAAGATCCTGGTTACATCAACAAGAATATAAGAGACTCACAAAATCAAAGAGATGATGTAAGCTTGAAATATTTAGAGAGCCAATGTGGCTTCCTGTCAATATGTTAATCCCCTATTTGATTATTAGATTGTCACCTTTAGAAAGTTAAAATAATATGTCATAGTCCAAAATGTGCAATGTTAATCTTGCGTGTCTGCACCTCTAGGAACCTTTGTTGAAGAGAGGTCTAGAGAACCCTGAACTTCTGGTTGGCAATTGGTCTCAACTATGTATAACTTGCAAAGTAAGTTTTTTTGTTGCCTTTTCATTCAGCAATTTACCTTTTTTTTACCTTTTTCACCTCAAATAACCTGATTTCCCTATCATCAATGGCAAGATTGTTAGGCCTGTACGCTCAAAACACTGCTCTACATGCAATCGCTGTGTAGAGCAATTCGATCATCACTGTCCTTGGGTATCAAATTGCATTGGAAAGGTACTCATGTTGTCCTTTTGTATGTTGAACTTCCTTATTTGTAATCAAATATATTAATAAATCAGGATTAGAAAGTTACACGTTTCAGCCAAACATCCTCAAAACTAAACTTGTTGTAAGCGCCAGCAGGGCGGAAGAACAAGAAAAGACTATTCTGCCCCTAGTTGATGAGTTACATATTTTTTCTTATTCCCTTTTGATTATTTATTGAAAATTACGGTATTATTTGGTCTAAGCAACAGTGGTTTGCAAGTGCAGAAGAACAAATGGGAATTCGTTATGTTCCTTATCCTAGAAGTTTCTGCGATGATCATTACTGGTGTAACGGCCATCATAAGTATGTTTACATTTTTCTTTTACCTGTACTATTTGTACTATGGAAGATTTCTTAATCTCAAATCACTTTTTTGTTGCAGGAATTGTAGGAGACCCAGGTTCTCCAGAATCATTTGGTGGATGGCTTAACTATTCAGCTACCAACCATCCTTGGGTGGTGTCTTTTGTTATAATGGATCTCTTCCTTTTCTTTGGCGTTATAACTCTAACAGTAGTTCAAGCATCACAGGTATGAACCATGTTTGTATTTACCTTTTCTTTATCTGTCATTATGCCATTTGAGGTCTGTGACCCAGATTGAATACATGTTACAGAAGCCTTAGATATATAAGCAATAACACATCTGTTTTGCTTTTAGTTTGCGGTTGTGCAATATGGAACAGTGCCCATTGAGTAATGACTTATCTCCTGTCATGTGCAACCAACTATTTGATCATCTGGATTCCCCATTCCATCTAACAGTACCTTTTCGTATCCATTTTTTTTAGATAATGAATGAGAAAATCTCTCCCGGCCTCTGCATCTAGGTTGCATACAGCCTATTTTATTAAAGAGTTTAAAGCACTAAAGTAGCCAGATCTGGTAAAAGTGGCTTGAAGTCTTACAAGCAAGCAATGACTAAAATTTAAATTCAATCATTACAAATCCTGTGAGTAAACCGCTACCCATGAATGCTTAGAATGCTTAAAATTTGCTTCGCCACTATCTCCAACCTGTCGCTCCCGGCTAACATAGACTCCTTCAGGGCCGGTTTCTGCAAATATGCCCAAGCTCTTAGCCAGTGTCCACTCAAAAAGATAACTTGCACGGGATTATTGCAATCTTTTTGTCAAAAACAGCATCATTCCAATATAGCCATATAGACTAACATAAGACACTAGCTCCCACTAGAAGTTGTGACTTTAAAATCTTAGAAATACCAGATAACCAATTCCTAAACATGTTTGCTATGCTCACAGGAGGAGATAGGTTAAAAGCGCATTGAACAACCCACCATGCCATACGTGCAAAAGGACATTCAATAAAAAGATGTTGAATTGTTTCCTCTTTAATACAGAAACAGCACTTTGTGCTTCCTCTCCAATTTCTTTTGAGCAGATTATCTTTAGTTAACACTACCCCTCTTTCGAGATACCATAGGAATATTTTCACTTTTAATGGAATTTTAAGTTTCCAAAAAAAGTTCCTACTGGGGATTTGAGAACTTCCAATTAGTGCCATATAAAAAGACTGTACTAAAAAAAGTCTAGACTTATTCAGATTCCACCTGTACATATCGTGTTGATTAATCAAATGTAAATTAGCAATTCTCAAAATTAACTCATTCCACTCCTGCAATTTAGGCTCAATAATAGGTCGACGAAAAGAGATATTTAAAGCAGTCGTTCTCAGAATATTCGCCACTGTATCATCCTTTCTCCTTACCACATAATAAAGGTCTGGATATTGACTTTTCAGTGAAGCGTCTCCTAGCCAAGTATCTTCCCAAAATCTAGTTTGCATTCCATTTTTAATCAAATGAAGCAAAATGAAAAAATGATCTTTGATTTTCATTAACCCCGACCAAAAGTGGAAGTTCCAGCTTATTTACCATCCGCGAAAGACACTTCCTCTCAAATATTTTCTTTTTAACATAGGTTGCCATACACCTTCTTCATTAAGTAACTTAAACAACCATTTTCCTAGTAAACTTTGGTTTTTTATGTCTAAGTTCTGAATGCCTAGGCCACCCTGTTCTTTACGAAGACACATTAAACTCCATGTAGCAAGCCTATACTTTCGTTTATGACTATCACTCGGCCAATGAAATCGAGAGCGATAAAAATCCAATCTTTTGAGAACTTCCCTAGGCACCTCAAAAAAAGATAACATAAACATTGGTAGACGCTAAGCACCAAGTTAATAAGTACTAACCGCCCACCAACATATATATTTTTCCTTTCCAACTGCTCGCTTTTTTCAACTCTATCCTCAACCCCTTTCCAATCACAATTCCTTAATTTTCTGAAGTGAATCTGAATGCCTAAGTATCTAAAAGGGAAGGCACCGACTTCACAACCAAATAACTGAGTATACTGTGCTTCAACCTCTTTGGCAGAACCAAAACAAAAAATCTCGCTCTTATGGAAATTAATCTTTAGACCTGATAATTGTTCAAAGACACATAAAATTAGTTTGAGATTTTTTGCTTGTTCTAAATCATTATTCAAGAATAGGATAGTGTCATCAGCATACTATAAAATTGACAACCCATCATCAATCAAGTGTGGAACTACTCCTGATAAAAGACCTTCATCTTTTGCTTTAGAAATAAAAATGGCAAGCATGTCCACAACTAAATTGAAAAGAATTGGTGACATAGGATCTCCTTGCCTAAGACCCTTTTGAGTTTGAAAAAAGGATTCAAGTTCATCATTGACTTTTATTCCAACACTCCCTCCTTTGACGAAACTTTCTATCCAAAAACACCAATGAGGTGAAAATCCTTTCATTCTCAAAGTTTGAACTAAAACGCCATTTTACTTTGTCATAAGCTTTCTCAAAGTCGATCTTGAATACTATTCTCGTCCAATTTTTTTAGGAAAAGTCCCATGCATTCTCGAACTATCGAAAAGTCTGGTTTACCCTTGAACTACAAAACCGGTTTTTAACCCCTCGAATTTGTCAACCGGCCAAATAACCCCCGTAGCGGTTTGAGCGGTGGTTTTGCCGACGTGGCGTGGTTTTGCTGATCGAGAGAGAGAGGGTCGACCGGGAGAGAGCGACGCCGATCGGCAAGATTTGACCTCGGCAAATCAAACTTCAAGCTCGCCCATCATACGGTAGATCCCGATCACGGATCGACCGCTCAATTGAACCCCAATCAAGCCCACCTAGATCTTTCTCATCCCCGTGGATGTGAACAAAACGAATAAGCAACGAGCTCTCATAATGCATCGGAATTTCGAGCGAAGGCACTAACAAAGACTTGTAAGCACCGAGAACCAGCCGAGGAAAGATCGGCAAGGAGTGCTTTCTCGACTTGGGCCTACCGTGGAGTGCAATGAGAGGGTGAAACTCACCACGGGAGCACGCCGTCACGGAGAGCGCCGCCAGAGTCCACCGGCCCGCACCTGTGTCGATCCAAATGTAGGCCCTTGCCACCCTAGACAGGCTAAGGCAATGGAGAACCCAGCGAGCGGGCATCGGAGGAGAGAGGAGGCGCAGGTAGGCGTGCAAGGCGTGGCCGCTCGAGGTCGAGCAAGTAGATGTAGATGGCAGTGGAGCCGAGCCGCGAGCGCAAGAAGAGTCTTCGGCGACGAGGTCGCCGACAAGGAAAGAGGGCACGTAAGAGAGGCCGCGGAGTGGAAGGGCGCGTGAGGCGCTAAGGCGAAGCTTTGACGGCGGCCGCCTGACGCGAATCGACGATGCAGCTGTACGGGCGACGCCGAGGCGGATGTTGTGGGAGAAATATGAGGCGCGCGAAGCAGAATGGAGAGAAGCGGAGTGAGGACACGACGGAGGATACGGCGGAGGGAGGATGCGCCGGGAGACCGGAAGGAGGCGCTTGCAAGGCGACGGACGGGGACGGCGGAGAGGAGAGAGAGGCGGGAGAGGGGACGGACGGAGAGAATGGGCATGGACGCTGGCAGAGGGAGCCGGTGTCGCTGGCGGGAGAGTCAAGCGCCGCCGCCGCCAGAAGCTGCCCAGTTTAACGCGGCGCAAGGGCGCGGAGCGAGCGAGAGAGGAGCGAGGAGGCGGTGGAGGCGGAGGGCGGGGCTCGATCCATGGTTGGGGTCGAGAGAATGAGTGAGGCGGTGTGTCGGACGACGCGAATCGGGAGCTCGGGCCATGAAAGGGAAGGGAGCCAAGAGATGAAGAAGAAACGGCCCACAAGTCGAGAGAGAGAGAGGAGAAAACGAAATGGGCGCGCCACGCCATACGCCGAAGTTGGCAATGTCGCTCGTCAGCCAAGAAACCACCCATTCAAACCGCTATGAGGGTTAAATGACCGGATTTGACAAGTTTGGGGTTTAAATAACCGGTTTTGTAGTTCAGGGGGTAAACCAGACTTTTCTGATAGTTCAAGGGAGTAAAACGGACTTTTTCCTTTTTTTTATGTAACCCATGGATTATTTCATGAAGGATAACAACTCCATTAAGAATAAATCTCCCCCGTATAAACGCTGACTGAGATTATCTGACAACCTTTTGAGCTATACCAATAATTCTATTAGTAGCAACTTTAGTAAAAACTCTAAAACTTACATTGAGAAGACAAACAAATAGGTCTATATTGTTGTATTTGCTTAGCCTCCGTTTTTTTGGAAGCAGTGTAATGATCCTAACCTTTTCGTATCCATTTGGCACCTGCACAGTGTGGATGTGGTTTCTAGACCATACTCTTTGATGAACACCAAATGCCATTACATTCCCGTTTGTTTTACCCATTCCTATGCCATTATGTCTCTATTATCCCTTTGATGCCAAGTGCCAGCTGTATTTTGTCTGCATTTCCTCTAGTCTAGTATTGACAATTTTGTTAGATATGTAGATAGTGTAGGGTGTTCTTTGCATAATTGTAAACCATGTACATGTTATATATTGGCCTATTGGAAGGAATACAAGTCTCATTCCAACATGGTATCAGAGCAAGGCAAGAGTTAGGGTTAGGGTTTGCACAACGCCGCTTCCACTCCCACTTCCTCAGTTCTTCGTCGCCTGAGCGTCGTCTTCTTCTGTTTTCTTCGTCGCCCGAGTCAAGCTACCGCCGGATCGTGGGAGTTGCTACCGGATCCTTCGCTTAGTGGCACCATTGTCTCGGTCATCTTTGTGGCTCGCGTCTCTCGTCTTTAGTCGGTTGTGATGTTCTTATGTCTGTTTCTGGGGACACCTCTTTACATTGTATGGGTTGCAAGCTTGGCAAGCAGCTGCAGGCAGCCTGCAGCTTCTCCTACCCCTCTAGTGATTCTATTTCTACTCGTCCTTTTGATCTTGTTCACTCTGATGTTTGGGGTCCAACTCCCTTCATTTTGAAAGGGGGTCATCGATACTATGTGATCTTTATTGATGATTATTCTCGTCATACTTGGATCTACTTCATGTTCTCTCGCAGTCAGTTTCTCCCTCTCCATTTACTTCTTGGCCACTTATTTGGTTCGGTCGAAGCTCCTAGAGTCCTAACCATCTTCTTCCCCCCTTCACCTCTCCATCTATTTCTCTGATGATTTCTTCCTTGGTCGTAGCTCATGGCTATGGCGCCGCCACCGCTGCCTCCCTGGCTCCTCCACCGCACCGCTCTCTCTCAACGCCGGCGCCGCCAAAGCCGCTCACCGGCTTTGCCCACCGCTTGAAGGCTGCTGGCTCTCACCCACGCACAAGACACCGCCAGGTGTCCTCACCGCCCCCTACTCGTCCCTGCACTGCTCCCTCCTCGGCTGGTGCTTGGTTCGCCCATGGCGCCGCTTCGCCGCCAACCTCAGCGACTCCCCTCTCCTCCTGGTCTCCCCACGGCCGCACCGCCAAGATCGCCTCCTTGGGCCGCCACCGCCGCCTCTTCTCCAAGACTCCAATCACAAGACGCCGCCATCTCATCCTCTTCGCCTCCATTCTGCCGGCCAAGGATTTTCACCCCGCAGACCGCATGGCGCTGTTCTCCGCCTCCTCTGCTTCCTCTTTTTTTTATAGGATTTTAATTTGTTCTCATGGGATAGACGGATTTCAGATTTTACCCCCCGCGTGTCTATGACATGTGGATGCATGGCCTATATGTCATAGACATATAGGGGCAAATTCAAATCCATCTATTCATCAGGCGATTCTGAATTATTCCTTCTTTTATTTCCTATTTCATGGAACTGCATGTACAACTAAACTACCTTTTATATGGCTAAGTTTTCATGCATTTTTTGGCCAACTTGTTTCTCTTGCTATTTGATGAGCGCTGCCTCATCTGCGTTTTTCTAAACGGAAAAAAACACTCAATGTTTGTTAGATAACACCTTTTTATGTGGTTTTCTCGTAGCATCAATGTATCCATACTTTTTCCAATTCAAAGTGCAGATTGGTTCTTGTTATGTTAGCCGCAATTCTACAACTTAAACCGCCATCGCTAAATATGTTTCCTTGTTGATCGATTCTACCGATATGGTGCAAAAGGCCGTATGTGAGTAGCAAGATTACTCAGAGCTTCCTTCCATCTGAGCCTCTCTCACCGTGAGTTGTCTTCTTGTCACCTTCTCTCATTCAAATTTTGTTCAAATTGGACAACCGATCATGATGGTTGGAGAAATTGTCAACCCCGATTCCTCGTGTTCTCATTTTGTTGTTTTTGTGATTTGACCGCCCTAAGCGCGTGTTCCACTAGGGGCTGGGAGGCGAGCCGAGGGGCCGTAACATGGCCGCGCAAGCTAGTGAGATCAGAGAGGAGAGAGAAGGTGGAAAAGAAAGAAAGCAAATGAAGAAGAAGATGGTGGCCTTTCCCATCTCTCTCCCAGCTTAGCAAAACCATCGCCACGCAGTAAAACCGCCACTTAAACCGCCTAAGGGGGTGTAGTGACCGGATTTCACAAGTTTAGGGGGTTAAATAACCGGTTTTGTAGTTCAGGGGGTAAACCAGACTTTTCTGATAGTTGGAGGGAGTAAACTGGACTTACTCCTATTTTTAATAACTTTTACTAACATATAATAGAAAGTATTGGGCTTCTGTTTGTCTGTTGAGAATGAGATGCACTACATATACTATTGCTCAGGCCTTACACCTATCTTTTCCTGCTTGTATTTGGGCTGCCTTTAATCCACTTTTCTCCACATGTTGATCATTTCACCTTGCAGATATCCAGGAATATAACAACAAATGAGATGGCAAATGCCTTGAGGTACAGTTATCTCAGAGGCCCAGGTGGCCGGTTCAGAAATCCTTTTGACCACGGGGTGCGTAAGAACTGTTCTGACTTCTTGCTGAAGGGGTACAGTGAGGATATTGAGAAGGTAGAACATATGTTGCAACCTGATGATGAAATGGGAATGATTCAACTGACAAGAAGTGCAGTCTCTCAGAATGGTGATAACATGTCACTTCATGTTAATGGCACTGACCATGGTTGTGCTGATTCACAAGTGAACTCAAAATCCCATCGTCAACTTAGTTCGTCTAAGTGTTGCAATCACAGTAAGAAAACTGACAAGACCCCTTTGGGCCTAGGGTTGGGCCTTGGACGTAACAATCCTTCTAGCCGTTATGCACGGTCTCTTCTTCCCTTGTGATTCATTTGAAGAGTGCAATTGCATTCTTGTTTTAGTTGTATGCGTATTGCACAACCACAGCTCTCTTTGGGCTGTTTCTTCATCTGTCTTTTGCCGCTTCGGTGTGTTTGCATTGGCATTGTCATGATGCTAGATCTGAAGCCCCAAATCTACTCCGTACTGAAATGGCGAGTATAAAGGAGATGGAGGTTGTATGAAGCCATCACGAACATTCTTCACCCTCATCTCCGGTACACCAGAGAACTTTTGTCAGGCATAGCAACATTTTTGTGTAAAAATGCGCTAGGGTACATTGTCTTCCAACATTTTGTATGTACATGAGGGTTGCTAGCTCAGATGCTATCCCGTTTTGAAATAGTTGTACATTGCAAGAACTGTAAATTATATAGTAACCTAATGCACGTGATTTTCACCCTGCATTTTTTTCCTGTTTTTAATGTTGCTCTCTCGAACGACATAAGCGAGGTTTTGTGGGACTTTCAGATATCGTCCCAATTACCACTTGTTCATGTAACTTAAGAAACGAAAAGTTTCCCGTGCTTCAGTTGAACATGTGATATGATGATGTGATATGTAATCACTTTTTCCAACTGTTCTAACATCGATTACCGGAGGTGGTGAAGACCTGATCGGCGGCGAGGAAAACGAGCAGCGCGAGGGCCCGGCCGGCCAAATCCATGGGAGACAGGCGAGAGAGAGAGAGAGAGATCTTTGGCTGGCGTGCCGACGAGAGTGACCAGTGGCTAACGGCATTGGCGGAGCCAGGATTATAACCCTACGGGTTAAATACATGATTATTAGTCTCGTGTGGTTAATTTTTATAAATTTTCCGTTGTTTTAAAGAATTTTGCATGAATTTTCATTTGTATTGAGTGGTTTTGCAAATAAACGGCCTGCAGCGGTCACCGGGGAACCTCTGCGCCGTCCATCGTGCAACTAACAGTTCAGATTGAGACAGCTGCAGGAAAAACGTATTTCTCATCATTTTTATCTCTTGAACTGTTGAGGTCAACGGAATAAAAGGGAAAAAGTAATTTTGCATGTTGTTTCAAGTTCTTTCTTATACAACCATGAATACATGCACTCTCATCATAACATACACGAGTGCACCAACTTGCACATGTTTGAAATTGCCGAGGCCAAGAATGAATCCGTATCCTCGTAGACCACGAGCGCTTTTGCCGCCGATGCACACTGGCATGTGTATATTGTGTGGAACTAGGGACTGAGCGAGGCGGCTAGGTAAATCCCATCCTCTCCCATTGAGGTGAAGATGACTCCATATCATTTTGATAGAGAAATATTTTTTATTGAATTAAGCAGATCAGTCAAGCAATGCGATTAGTTGGTCTATTTTTTCTCATATTGTGTAAGCTTATGTGCTACTCTGTGTTTAACTGTATTTTCTTTGAGAAGAAATGTTTAATTCTATAGCATGCGAATCCGACTTCATGTGGTTTTAGTTGATCATGTGAATCTTGATAGACTTTATGACCAATTTGATAGAGCGAATCTGCATCGTTTGTTGAATTACTGAAAAGGCATAGATGACATGTAAAGAAAAAAGAAAATGCATAAACGACCTGAAGTTCAGACATCGAATTGGAACCGGATGCTGGTGACAAACTTGCTGCAAACACTTCCACAAATCCTCGTCCTCGGTCGTCCGCTTCATCGGACGGCTCTGAGGGTTCCAAAACATGTTCTCCTTCCCACGATAGACGGCTAGGATCCGGACACGAGCCCACCCAAGTAACAAACTCTCCAGCGAGGAGTCCGACTACGACTCCGTCCTCTCCGCCGCCCCGCCATTTAAAACCGCGCGCAGCCGCCGTCGGGGGAAAACTTGAGCGCCACGAATTCTTTTGCGAAACAAATATACCTCCCCCATTCTTCTCCTCGTCTCCTCCACCTCACATCGCCACCTCGCTAAACCCTAGCTCTCGCCGCCTCCCGGCCGCGTCGGCGCAACGCGATGGAGGACGTGTGCGAGGGGAGGGACTTCTCCTTCCCGGCGGCGGAGGAGCGCGTGCTGCGCCTCTGGGCCGACCTCGACGCTTTCCACGAGCAGCTCCGCCGCACGGCGGGCGGCGAGGAGTTCGTCTTCTATGACGGGCCGCCCTTCGCCACGGGGCTCCCGCATTACGGCCACCTCCTCGCCGGCACCATCAATGAAAATCAGCGAAGGATTGGGAGTTACCCAATCCCTTTTGCGCCATACCCTGCCTGTACACTGTTCATCCACGTCGTCCACCACGACGTCTCAACGCAATCCTCATCCTCTGAGATGATTCTTCCCTTCCGCCTCCGCTCCCGGTGCTCATCCCTTGACATCTTGGTATCAGAGCCAACCGTTGCTCCTTCCACCATGTCGAGCAACGATGGTAGGATTTCTAACAGATGATGCGCCAATTCGCCAAAGATACGGCAAAAACTCTTGCTAGTATCCTGGCGCGCATGAAGGGACACCCCGCCAGTGAGGATGGCGACGAAGATGGAGAAACCGCCGCACGGACAGGGGCCGAGGGGAGTTGTCGCCACCAAGACCGCCCAGATGAGGGCTTAGCGCAGACCGGCCGACCAAGATCAAGATTTTCACGCTGCAAAGAGCCGGCGGGGAGCTCATGGAGGAGCTCCTCGTGGAATTTCCACCGGTCTTCGAAGACCCACGTGGGCTCCCACCGCCGCATGGTCGCGACCACCGCATCCACCTCATGCCGGGCACCAGTGCAGTGGTGGTTCGGCCCTATAGATACCCACTGCAAAAGGACGAGTTGGAGTGTCAATGCGCTGCCATGTTGGCACAGGGCATTATCCGGCGCAACAGCTCTGCCTTTCCCACGCCTGTGCTTTTGGTCAAGAAGAAGGACGACTCTTGGCCCTATCGCGTCATCTCCAAGATTAATGAGGTCGCGTACCGCTTGGACTTGCCCAACTCGGCACGTTTACATGATGTTTTTCATGTGAATCTCTTGAAAAAGTATGACGGCCTCCCTACTCAAGATCCACCGCCGTTGCCGCCCCTCCTTCATGGCCAAGTTATTCCCACGCCGGCCACGGTGATCCGTGCCCGCCTGTCTCAAGATAAGCGGCAAATTCTGGTTCAATGGGAAGGACTTCACATTGCTGATACGTCATGGGAAGACATTATCGCATTTCGGTCATCTTATCCCTCTTTTCAGCTCGAGGACGAGCTGTTTGTCAACAGAGGGAGAGATGTCATGTGCGGCAGTTTAGGAGGAGGCGCGGCCGGCCCTAGCGGTAGTTTAGGAATCCTCAAATTAGGAAGTTGCAATTAGGCAAGTTTACTATAGGAAAGTCTCATTAGGGAAGTTGCATTAGGAAGGATAATACCTTCCAAGTTAGTTTTTATTGCATTAGGAAGGATAATACCTTCCAAGTCAGTTTGTATCCCTTTATATACGCAGCATATGCATCAATGAAAATCAGCGAAGGATTAGGAGTTACCCAATCCCCTTAGTGCCATACCCTGCTCGTGCACTATTCATCACGCATCTGCTCATCACGATCAGCATCCGTGCCCACCACGTTGTTCGACGCAATCCTCATCCTCCTGAGTTGATTCTTCCATTCTGCCTCCGCTCCCAGTGCTCATCCCCTGACAAGACTATTTGCACCTTTTCTTCTTTTATAGTAAAAGCGATTTTTATGTAAAAAAATATCTTAATTTAAATGAAAAATATAGTCCATGCAAGTCTTGTTAGGTGGTTTCACGGAGGCTTAGAGGATAGCATGGAGAAGTTATAGTTGAGAGGTTGAGAGTGTTTATATGTTGTGGTAATTGTTGGGGTACAAATTCGAGGACCGAAGGTAGGGCACTCGGCCTTAAACGGTTGGTCATGCCACCGCTAAGGCTCTGAGGCTTAGTTGAAAAAGAGGGAGAGAGACTAAGAACTTTATTTATTCATTTCTTGATTGATAATGGATATATGCTATCCCTTTTATAGGGACACCTTGACTTGACGACTAAGAAATAATCTATAAGGAAACCTATCAATTCAATCTAGTCTTTCCAACTATTAAAAATAACCTTCCTAATAGATAATATCATATTCCTAATAATAACTTGATAGATAATGAATCCCAAAATAACCTACCTAACCAGCTATCATTTATCCTAGGAACAGAGTGTGGTACTGTTCATGCGTTGCTACCGTTCCTGCGGTACTGCCGCGCGCCAGCTACAACATGCCACGTTTTGCGCCATAACATTACACCCCTCGCGACGAGGCAGCTCATCCTCGAGCTGCAGTGGTGGCCACAGTTGAAGTCCTTGGTGGCCCTATGCTGACAAGAGTATCTGGTACCAGCGTTGGTTCGCTTAAGAGCAGATCAGTGTCATTCCAATGTATGACGCCCAAGGAAGAAGCGCTTTAGCATGTCGTGGCGTTGAGGAAGATGTCGACGGCATGGGCAACCGACATAGGGGAGCAAGCATACCTTCGCCATGGAGCGTGATTTATGGCGGGAAGGACGCGACGGCTACGCTTACCCCTCAGTCGCTGCACTCTGCATTGCCTATGTCATAGCATCGGCTGGTCATGTGAAAAAGATTGCCGCTGGACAGTGGCATCCTTCCTCCAGAGGCACCACATCGGGAGTGCAACCAAGGGTAGCGATGCCCACTGGGGTGGTGTTCGTGGCGTCATTGAGGAAGGTGATGGTAGCCCTGCTATTGCAACGGCACACGACGCCTCCTCTTGCTCATTCAACTTGACCATCAATGCCCACGTTTCTTGGAGGATGACCATCATATTGTCAATTGAGGCCATTATCTTTTCGTTGCCAGCCTTCAACATGGCGAAGGGAGATAGTTCGGCACCGAAAGCCATGGTGGGTGGCTCTGATACCAAATGTTGTGGCAACTGTTGGGGTACGGGTCCGAGGACCAAGCGTAGGGCACTCGCCCTTGAACGGTTGGCCATGCCACCGTCAAGACTCTGAGGCTTAGTTGAAGAGGAGGGAGAGAGACTAAGAACTTCGTTTATTCCTTGCTTGATTGATAATGGATACATGTTATCTTTTTTATAGGGACAACCCGACTTGACAACTAAGAAATAATCTATAAGGAAACCTATCAATCCAATCTAAATTTTCAACTAATAAAAATAACATTCATAATAGATAATATCATATTCCTAATAATAACTTGATAGATAAGGAATCCTAAAATAACCTACCTAACTGGCTATTCTTTATCCTAGGAAATCCATCAACCATGTATGGAAAATAATGATGCTACAGTACCAACGGGTACTATTTACGAGATTCTACGGTGCATGGTACTGTTCATGCATCGCTACAGCCTGCGGTACTGTTTGCGCGTCTGCTACAGCGCGCCGTGTCTTGCTCCATGACATTATATGTGTAAAAGTAAACACAAAATTGTATCCAATAGGATTCGATTTTGAATGCTAAAAATAAAAATTAATTAATCTTTTCCTAGTTTCCCAAGGCCTATTTAGCTCTTGTGTCTTTTAAAAAGGTATGTTTCATTGAGTAACTCGCTTGATTTTCAGGGAGATGGTGGTTGTGCATCCTGACAATGAATTTCTCGAAGACATAACTGGAAAACTCAAAGAGGTTTGTGCTGACAAGACTAAGATATACTTATCAACAATTCCACCCCTTTCCTGGTCTAAATTATGCTAATCACTTTCCACAACTAAACATTATTGTCCTCTTTTCTCTGTCACATTCACTTTCAGTGCTTGCCATGTTTTCATTTGTAATGTTTTGTTCCATCCATCATTTAGTGAATATACTAATATTTATTCTTATTTATTCATTACACGATTGTTTCTTTCCATAGTTAACCTGATTATTTTGATGATTCTGTATTTCATTTCTGCTTTATAGTATGTCATGGAGGAGATGAATGTTAAGATGGTCACTGATTGTAATGACCCCTTGATGTATGCATCTTTACTTGCCGAGCCTAACTTCAGGTATTCCTATTTGAATGCTTCAAGACTTTGTTGCACATTTGTAGCTGCTGTTTAATAGTTTTTGCTTGTTTAGTGTGTTAGGCAAAAGATTAGGAAAAGACATGGGAAAGGTGTCAGATGAGGTGAAGAAGATGACTCAAGAACAGATCTTAGCGTTCAAGGAAAGTGGAGAAATTCTCTTCTTTGGTCATTGCTTGAAGCTAGATGATATTAAGGTAATATTTATGACGTTTTTTTAGCTCTGTTCTCTGATGTGGTATGTAATACATGTTAGATATGTATATAGCTTAGGGTATTCTTTGCATATTCACCTACCATGTACATGATATATTGGCCTTTTGGCCCTTTCGAATAAATTAAGGTTCATTCCAACAATACAAATGTACCCAAGTGGCCAATTGTTTTGTTTTGATCTTTCTGACATGCCTTCTTTTCACGTCAAAAAATCTCAGTGTTAAGGGCTTAAGTGGCCTGAAAATTATGTCACTAAAATGAGGCCTTTCTCCCTGATTGTATAATCAAGTGATCATGAATTCACAGCCATGATGTGATCTAACATTCTAGCATAAAAACATTGATCCAGAAATATTTATTTGTTTCTTAACAATTTGTGCTTTTAGGTTGTTCGAGAATTCAAGCGCCCTGCAAATGTGTTAGAAAAGGAAATCGATGCTGCAGGAGATGGTATTTACAAATATATTTACGTAGTAAGTTTGGCATTTATAGAATCTTTCTTATTCTTTTGATTCTGTTATAGGCGATGCTTTGGCCATTTTGGATCTCCAACTTGATCGATCATTGTTTGAAGCTGGAGTTGCTCGAGAGGTATTTCACGAATTCTTTCTCAGTACAGGGGTTATATAAACGCCTTTTGTTTTAAGTGCAAGACAGAGATTATGTATGAGTTTCTGTATTTTATATTATAAATATGATGGATGTTTCCTGCTACTACATAATTCATGACCAAATTCGGGAATTTGACTGGCTTTTGTCATGATAATTGTAATATCATTGGTGTAGAAAAGCATGTAATATGCAATATTGGGAATGTAGTTTCATGTTTAAAATTTTGGGTTTTTATATGTGATTATTTAATTATACAAAAAGCCCTCATGCTTCAATGATCAATCTTGTTCCATTTATTGTCGAGTGATTTTACACTAATAATTGACGAATGTCCTTCTCCAGGTTGTGAATAGAATTCAGAAGTTGCGAAAGACTGCTCAGCTGAAACCTACCGATCTAGTTGATGTATACTACAGATCACAAGACAACGGCAATAACTCACTGGAAAAGATTTTGCAGTCGCAGGTTAGCAAAGTTATTTTGGCTAACAGGCTCTTGCTTCTACTGCAACGCATTATCCACGAAATCTGCCGGTGTTGGTTGCAGGATCAATATATTATGGATGCACTTGGTTTCTCACTTGTCTCGAAGGAAGAGGCACCAGCAGATGTGGTGAGTTTGAATTAACATCCTGTTTTGCATGATATTTCCTAACTTTGTCTTTCACATGTGTCTGGGATATGTAAAACATTTTGGAGTTAAACAATGAATGAATCCTAATCAATCAGTTACACTTTTTGTATGAACATCAATAGCTATTTGCCCAGTGAACTATTTTTCTGTGTTTTCTTTCTCTTTTTAGAAGCTATTTGGTAGTGTTCGGTGGATAAAATTTTTATGCAGCTCCTGTTGCCTCGCAGAATTTCAAATGTTTTGAATATGGGGATGTTTAGTTATACACTGGTTTCATTGCTACTGTTTTCAGGAAGTGATCTGTGAGGAGGCCCACAATGTATATGACATGTCTATTGTTACCTACGTTGCAAGGTGCACTATTTTGTTGTCTTTTTTCTGTTCATCTTGAAGCATGTTCTGAATATTGATTGTCTGAAAAATGTGTATCACACCCTTTATTTGCTTTAATGTAACAGGAAACGGTAAACGTGTTGATGCATTAGAATATATATTTAGCATCGAGGTCTCTTCTAACAGAAGGTCGATTTTTCAAACTAGAAATGATAAGGTCCGGATTTTACACTGAGCATTCTGTTCCGGCTAAATATTTTCAGCTATTACATGTTTGCCCACTTTGCAGATTACTGTATGTTGGAGACTACCCATGAATTGATCCGCAATTAGGAAATATCACATGTTTCATAAGTTTCCTTGTAACTTTATTTTTTAGGGTAGGGTGTTTTTCCTTTTGAAAAAGAAATAGCATGCCTTTGTAAAGGGCGATTCTACTTGTGCGGTTGTGTTGTGCCTCAGAACACTGATCTATAATATTTTTACTTTTTTTGTGTGTAAAAGATGAATCAGTAAATATTGTTCAAAACTTCGTAGTATATTACTGTATCATACACGATCCACTCGATAAAGGCCGGAAACTGAACAGTTAATACCAAAAGTAAGCAAACAAAATACTACGAAGCAGTTGGTTTCCATGGAAGATTTCTGACAGTTGGCCATACTGTCTCGTTGTCACATGATTATGCTCGATTGCTCACGGCCATCTGAATGGACCATGTCTAGCAACAAAAGCGAACTGAATTCGATCTTCAAAAAAAAAAAAAAAAAAACACACACACACACACACAGCAACAACAACAAGAACAAAGCTTCAACACCTAATACATTGCACGATCACTTCAACACAACACATGCTCAGATGCTCCGCCGAATCTGCAGTCTACTTATCCATGATTCCCAGGCTTGAAGGCCTGGGCTGAAAACTCGTGCCCCTAGCAACATCCTGCCTCGACTTTCGCGTCACCCGCGCGAGGAATGCACGCGCGGACGCCGTTGCCTCCACTGCCACCGGTACCTTCACCTCCTCTGACTCCGATGGCGTCGCCTTCGCTGCCATCGGCCGATGCAACCTGCACCGGAACGAGCCCGGGTGTGTCGTCGGCGCGCACAGGCAGTACCTGACCGGCGCAACGGTCTTGGAACAAGGAGGAGAAGAAGAGTTCACGGTGGCCATGGGTGCAAGTGAGAATGTGATGTTGATCGGGGTAACGAGTGGTAGGTTTGGTAAGATGGTGGTCATGTGGCTATCTATCACTTGTGCATAGTGTGACTTCATGTCACTGCAGGTTAAGAATGCACATCGTACATGCGCTTGGGGCAATGTTCTTGTTGTCAACTGCCTCCTCGTTTGGAGGCACAAAAGGATAACGACGGTAAACAGAAAGGGAGAGATCCTACAAAAAGGTGTCTTGTTTATCCAAATGAAAGGATAAGAAGAAATCAGCATTCTGTTAGTACAAAAGGCTCCTGTAAAGTACACTAAACTTAGACGTATGAATCTTGTGCGTATAATCTAGTCTCAGAGAAGATTGTATGATTTGTAATACCAGCTTCCGTATAAAAATCATTTTTCCAAGAAATCAAAATGCTGCTCTTGCTTTCCCGTACCACGGAACATCTGTGGATATGCCCATCAAACCATCCCATCATATGCATTTTGAACGATAGAAATAGGAGTTTTTCCCTAAATGGTACTGTTGTGGCATCATTAGTAACAAAAGTGGTCGTTGATGTGGTGTAATGCTATTTTTGGCACTATGGATGTCCCGGTGTGCGACACGTGTCCTCCACTGTTCCTCCTGCGGACAGAGGTCATCTCTACCGCTTGTGGGGAGACCGGATGCTCCAAGTCGCCACGTCGCCGATACCCCCGGCACCGGGACGCCCCTCGCCATTGCTCGGTGGCCGGACGCCGGCACACCACATGGCCGCCTCCGCCGCCCCCTGCTACTGGTCTCCCCCTTTGCCATGCCCCCTAGCCTCGACGCGCCACATCAAGATGCCGGTCTCCCCTAGCACGACGACAACCACGTGGCGACTCCATTGTCCCTAGCCCAGATTTCGACATCGTCGGCCACCATGGCACGCAGATGACTACTACCCGATGCTTTTTCATCGCGACGCCTCTATGACTAGGCACGAAGCGCGTTTTCACGCTCCGCCGAAAGCATCCTCTCGCCCCTCATCTTTTCCTCCGTCCCCATCCATCAACTCCATCACCTCCGCCTCGCTCGCATGTATGCTTAATCACAGTGCAACACGGATTCATCCCGCTGCCTCGTGTTCGGCGCGAAACGTCTTGGCGCGCCTATAAAAATCAGCACCACGCTTGCTCTCGCTCTCATTCTGGAATTCATTCTCGTTCTCACGCTCGTCACTGAGAACAAAGAGAATTGAACTAAAACTTTGTTCGGATTACGCTATGAATTAAATAGTGTTTAGAGCGGTGTTTACGACCGTATAAGTACCGTGAGGTCGACATCAAGGCAAGGTATTATTTCCTATGCTTTAGTTGTAATTAATATAGTCGTAGTTAATTAGTGGTAATTTATTAGTCGTAGTTAATTAGTGGTAATTTACCCGTAGTTTGTAAGTGGTAATTAAGTAGCAATAATTAAATACTTGTAGTTAATTAGTCATAATTAATTAGTGAAAATGAAGTATTAATTAATTAGTCATAATTAAATTTCTCGTAGTTTATTAATGGTAATTACATTAGTGCAAATTAAGTGGTCATAATTACGTAGCCATAATTAATTTGTTGGTAATTAAATAACTCGTATTTAACTACGTTAATTAATGACGTGTAGTTAATTAGTATTAATTAATAGTAATTAATTTAGTGGGAATTAGTTAGATGTATTGAATTACTCGTAAGTAATTTATTGATAACTAATGAATTTTTTGCTAGTTAATAAATTATTTGTATTTAATTACTCGTATTTACTTTCTTACTTGCATGTATTATGTCGTAATTATTTGTGTCGGGGTAATTAGTGGCAAATAAATTACTCATAATTATTTTAATCCTATATGATTAGTGGTAATTGAAGAAATAATTCCATGTAAATAGTCATGTACAATTAATTAATTAGTGCTAATTGCATATCATGTTTGTTATATTGCATACCGTAAATCAGGTTGTTATGGTTTTAGGTAATTTTGAGCATGCAAGACTTGGTAGTGTTTTATGGCGACGACCTCATACGGGTCAGATTCGATGGGTTGGACCTGTCGAGATGCTAGTATAAGGTGGTTTGGGCAGAGGGGCTCGATGCGATGAATATTCACGAGCTTAGGAGCTGCATTCGGGGGGAGTTCGACACGGAGCCAACGACGAAGAAACTTGTCATCTAGGCGATTACCTGTACGAGTAGGGGAGGGCAGGGCATATGGGAGCTAGTCAAGGTGAATGAAAGTGTAGCATAGGGCTAATACATGCAGATTGCTTCCCAACTCGAGGGGTGATATACGGGAAGGCGATGGTGTACGTGAATTTCCTACACAAGCCACCGGGAAACCTTGATGATGCTGGTGCCTCGGGAAGTAGGCAACCGCAAGTGGAGCTTGAAGACGGTAGCACGAAATATGCTATTTTGGAGTAAGTCGACGAGAGAAGAGTTGTGCATAATTTTGTGCAAAATGAGGGGGCGAGATTATGGTGGTCGGCCCGTATTAACTACCATGAGTATTTACCAGACCAACCTCTCGGGTTGGAGTCCGACGAGGACGTCGATCCAGGCTCGGATGGTAGCGAGGATACACCCCAGGGTGGTGGTCCAACCGGTGGAATTATGTTATCGGAGGTGACTTATGTGGCATCTAGACTTGATGATATCGTAGTGTGGTCGCTCGTATTGTCGCAAGAAGAAGGGTCTCAGAGGGGGTTTGATGCTAACACCCTCTCAGTTGGGCAGCACTTTCCTAGCAAGGCGATCGTGTAGCAAGCTATAACACGGTATGCCTTGTCCACCAGCCGTGTGTACTGGGTGCACCGGTCTGACCTAGGACATTACGCAGTGAAGTGCCTAATGGAAGGTCAGTCTGGCAAGGTCGGCTCACCGAAACAAAGTTCTTCGGCTTGGTCTTCATGGTCAAGGCGGTGACCGACCACACTTGCGAGCTTAGCGAGCCACTACGGTAGCATCGAAATGTGTCTTTCGCATATGTGGCAAGCCTCATCAGCTACCTAGTTGTGGAGGACGTGTCCGTCTCCCCAAGATGTTGATGTCAGAAGTCGCCAATCTGGTTGGTTATCCAATCAGTTATAGCAAGGTCCGACGAGCCAAGTAGAAGGTTATCGAGTCCACGTACGGGCATATGAAGAAGTGTACAACCTTATGCCGAGAATACTTCACTAGATTGCCGAAGTGAACCCCGGCACGTACATAAACAAGGTTGAAAGTGAAGATATCGATGGAGGCCCCAACTGCTTCATACTGGACTGAGTGTTTTGGGCTTTTGCCTAGGCCATAGAGGGTTTCAAGTTCTATCGTCCGGTGCTCACAATGGATGACACTTTACTCATAGGGAGGTTGTCAATGATCGAGTCACCGATCTTACGAAATAAAAAGAGGAAAATGGCAGATGGTTCTTAGGAGAGAATGAGACTACTCTTTATTGCTATGAACTGGCTATTACAATGGGTGCCTTCGACAAGGCGGTAGACTAATCCTTAATTACACTGAGCATAATGCTTGTTTATTCTATCTAAATCCAATCGTCTGTTGATCTTCCGACTTGGATTCGATCCCCTTCTGCCGCTTATGCTTCTCCTTAAGTAGTTGATGAAGTGGCGGCGCTACTTGAAGTGGCGCTGTTGAAGTGACACGCCCAATGGAGGAGGCGATGGTTGATAGAATATCAACCGCCGACGATTGTGCACTGTGAGACACACAACCGTAAGGTGGTTGTTGTCAGTGTCTTTAGATTATGAGACGTCACGTGGTATGGACCCGATATGGCATGTGTTCTATTCATCACACGATATGGAATATACCCAGAGTCAGATCCGGATGCCAGTTCAATGCTTCTACGAGTGGTTATCTGGTCGGGGACTGGGTATAGGCCCTCGTCCGACCAGGGTATCCTTGGAATAACATCTGGAATCCTTACGACCACAGAGGTCGTGAGCCTTAGGGGTTACGACCATAAAGACGTATGGTCTTTTATTATGTATTAAAATAATACATCGAGAGTTTAATCCCCGTCAGCTAGCCCCCAAACTTTAAGTGAATTGGTCGTGCGAACACTATCTCCCGATGAAGTCGTACCGGGCAGACCCTCATTTAATGTCGTGGCACTCGAGGTGGTCTGTATTCACTTTAAGGTTGAGAAACTGTCTTGGGACCCGAAGAGTTTTTCTGTCCGTTAGACAAAAAGGTTTTGTCTGATGGACTTTTTGGGTAACTCCCGATTGCGGTTAAAGAATGGCGGCTATAAAATCACTTAGCACGGGGCTTAGGTTTTTACGCCTTCTGCTTTTCCTTCGACCCTTTTCATCTTCTTGCTGAGAGTTTCTTCCGACCTCCTTTGTTCTTTTACCCCAAATCCTCTGCCGACCACTGTCCTAAACCTAACCATGTCGGATCAAATTACTAAGTGGCCAGTTTCTGATCTGAGCGACAAGAAGATTAGGGCTCCGGAGGAGATTGGGATGCTTCCAGATAGGAATTTAATCAAATAGAGGTCTGCGGCCGGAGAATATTTTTTGAGTCGTGAGGAAGGGGAAATCCCTATTTTTCTCGCCTACATCGAGTGCGGACTGAGTTTGCCGGCTCACAAATTCCTTTCTCAGGTCCTGGAATACTACGGAGTCGAGTTAGTGAACTTGGCTCCAAATTCCATCGCTAACATCAGCATCTTTGCCTACCTATGCGAGACGAGACACAGAATCAATCAATTTGAAGGTCTTCAGGTATTTTTATCGGATGGCAAAATCGGGGAAGTCGATGGCCGGACCTGGGGAGTGCTCGCTATGTCTTCACGATGGGAAGGCTGATGAGTACATCCAGATGTACTCAAAATCTTCGTGGTCGTCATGGAAAAAGAATTGGTTCTATATGAAGGTCACGAAAGATGACGACCTATACTTCATCAGCAAGAGGGCGGTTGAGAACATAAAGTGGAGGTCGACTAAGAAGAAGGTAGAATAGATCAGAAGGGTGGTCGATGCCATTCAAGACCTTAGTGCCAAGGGATTGACTTCCTAGCACGTAGTTAGGGACTTTTCCTTGCGCCGGATTAGTCCTTTGAAGGTACCAGAGCATTCGTTGCTCTGGTACATTGGTCGTGACGAAGCGATCAAAAACTCAAAAGATGGTAAGTCTTTGGAAAACTCCGACCAGTATATTTTATTTTGGTTGATTATTATTCTTTAACCTTGGACTCTTCCTGTCTTCTTGAAGTCCTCTTTTTCGATGAAGTTAGAGAGCGAATCAAGATGATTTGTGACGGGGAGCATGATACCAAGGCTGCTTTCCCAGGCATTTTGGCCATTGTCTCTGATGAGGAGATACTAAGAAGACTCAAGGTAAATAACCACTTTTTTTCTTCATATATTATGTATCTTTCGATCTGTATATAAATTTTTGCTATAATATGTAGTCGATCGGATTGAAGTATGCTAAATCTGACAAGGATTCCTTTTGTACTACCGTTCCGACTGATTCTTGCTCCGAGACCGAGACCGCACAAGACGATGGTCTTCTGGAGGTAAGAAAGTGCATTCACAGATAGAGGAAAATACAATTTAGATGGAAAATAACATCGTCTGATTAAAACTTTGTATTGTTTTTCAGACGGGAGAAAAAGAATGTCTGCAGACCGAAACTGCAGAGGTCGTTGGCTCCAAGACGACCATTCAAGATCTAACAGTCGCTACAGTAGCTACTGTTCTGGAGACAGATGGGACCACACCCACTGATCCGATGGTCAGGGATCTCGTTCTTGACCAGTTGGTCAAAAACATTTCTTCCGACCTCGATTGGAGGATGTGGCGGATCTAACCAATCCCACCAGTCCAAGACCGGTGAAGCCAGTCGAAAAGAAGAGGAAGGCAAGCGCGACGGATTTTGCGTCGGCGCGATTTAAAATCAAGACCAAGAAAAAGACCAGGTATGTATACATGAAAATAAAGACTCATGTAGCAGTTACCTCTGATGTCTTTTAGAGTCTTGAACTCCTTTTCTTCTCGTCGTTGTAGATCCTCTGGCATTCTGGTCGAAGACGACCAGAACACCCTTCAGGAGAAAACCCTTGAAGAGGTCGAGCAAGCCCCCCCCCCCCCGAGCAGGTGATAGCATCAGCTCAGGAGCCTAAGGTGGCTTCGACCACTCCTGCTGAAGCGGTGGTTCCAACCCCACCCGCAGAAGCAGTGGTGCCAACCCCACCCATGGAGGTGGTGGTTCTTGAGGACTCTCAGCAGGATCCGACCCCTTCTAAGAGTTCTTCTCGTAAAGCTACTTTTCCTCATCGCCTCCAAATCTTCAAGGATGAAGAGCTTAACGAAGTGTGGGGAAGAATTTCGGACCGTCAAGTAAAGACGAGTGCCGACTCAATTTTTTGACAAATATAATGACATAGCGATTGAGGTAATCTTCCACGACTACTTTTAATAGATTTGTTCCTTGGAAAATACTCAAAGGAGTTTTGCTATGTTTTGTAGCATTTTGTGGAGAATTTCGATGTAGTCGGAGGACTGACCCAACGGATAAAGCTCTTGGAGAAGAGGAACTCCGAATTAGAAGGTAAGCACTCTTTTAATATCTTCTTCTCTCCTTTACTATTTGGCTCTTTTTCTTTTAATTAATTCTCCACTTTATCCTGTTTGATAAATTTGGAGAAGCTTAGAGAAGAAGTTATGGCTAAAGAAGTCATAATTGCCAACCTTAAAGAAGAATATCGTAACAAATACCGGTCGATCGAATACCTGACAACCAGACACAAAGAGGTTCTTGACACCCTTGAGAAGAGGAGCGAAGGTAACCGATCGTAAACTCGACCAGTTTGCTTCCTTTTTCTAGTCGTATGTACTTATCTTTTGGTTTAATCGTACAGAGAAAACTCAAGCATTGAGACGAGCCGAAAAAGCTCTTGAGTTCGAGCATGGCAAAGAGACGGCCTTTGGGCAAAGTCTTGAAGAGA
Organism: Phyllostachys edulis; assembly: GCA_036346405.1. Taxonomy (NCBI): domain Eukaryota; kingdom Viridiplantae; phylum Streptophyta; class Magnoliopsida; order Poales; family Poaceae; genus Phyllostachys; species Phyllostachys edulis. Next base: position 12,847,302 of record CM070547.1, on the reverse strand, counting down.
AAGTTAAAGCCTTCAATAAGATGCTCTTCGATATGGGATCAGAAACGCAATTGCCCAATTTTGGAGATCCTACAGAGAATATCAACTACCTTGGCCAGCAGCTCGAAGACCTCAGGGGTGTCCTTAAGACAACTCGGGAGAACTATGCGCAGACCTTGTTCAATGTTGTCAAGAATGGAGTTAGTTTTGCTTTGGCAAAACTAAAAGTCTCCAACCCTTCCATAAATCTTCAGTCTATTGAGGAAGACTTCAACTGCACGGGAAAACAAGAAGCCAAAACGTTCGAGGAAATGACACCTCTCGGATATAAGGTTGCAGAAGAAAATGGAGGTCGGGTCTCCACGCAGCGATCAGTCTAGCGGCTTCGAGAAGTAAAAGAATGTAATATTTTGATAATTGTAAATAAAACTTACCTTTTATCATCAATGAAGTCTTTATTTTGTCTTCCTAAATTCACCAATTACTCATATATTTCCTAGCCCCCGACTGCTTGTATAGTAGGAGAACTTTACTAAAGAAGCAGTAGACCAAAAAAAATGAGCAATAGCTATGACCACGGTACAGAGCATATGCTAATTATGTTATAAAAATGATCTAAATATTTCTAGAAAATCAATGTGGTCGGAACCAGCTTGAGATTTCGACTAGTCTTAGGTCATTTCCATAATCGAAATACTGTGTAGTACCTTGTGTGAATGGAAGATGTTTAAGACTTGTATTGATTGATAAGATAATATGCAAATATGTATGCAAAAATCGACAAGTGAACTTGTTTATATATCTTATCCAAAACTGATTGTAAGGATTGCTAAGAACTAGAGACTAAAAGAAACACTTCGCGAAAAGTGTCCTTGGTCGAGTTCTGACTAGCAACGAGGATCGTAAGAAATGGACCGTCGCTAGGAAGCTCCTTTTAGTGGGCAGGACCACATGCAAAGAAGGCGAGACTTCGACTAAGAGGCTTTCTGTGTCCCGACCAGTAGCCAAAATAAGAGTAGAACAAATTGTTGAAGGTAAGAAATGTAGTCTCTGAAATCTATAGCATGTATAGTACTATATGTAGTTACCTGTGTAATGCTCCTGTTACTCGTATAATTCTTTAAGAAAAGAGTGTAGGTCACGCGTGGGAACCATTGTCTGAATGGTCATGACTAGGACTAGGACCGTTTCGGCGCTGGACTTTACGTCATAGCCATAGAGTATTAGATATCCTTAGAAAGGATATCGGAGAGAATTTGGTCTTCTCCGACCAACGAGGTAACAATAGTATACAAACCAGATGAAAAGACAGATATATGGACAACATCATTCGTCGGAAAGTAAAGGAAATGCATCTTTATGAATTTTTTTGAAATAATGGAAATGAAATTATACAAAAAACTTACGCAGTTGGTCAATATTCCAAGAATTTGACAAAACACGCCCGTCTGACATAGCTAGTCGTACCGAACCAGGTTGGGTGATTTTGACCACAGTGTATGGACCTTCCCATTTAGGAGAAAGTTTATTGCGATTAGCTTGATTACGAATTGTCAGAGAACGGATCACCTCTGCCTAGGCTACGAGGTTGCATCTTACGATTGTGGTACCTTCGCATGGCTTGTTGGTAAACCGCTGATCATATTAGGGCTTGGTTTCATTGTTCTACAAGGAAATTGACGTCGTTGAGTCTTCTTTGAATTTGATCGTTCTCATTGAAACAATCAGTACGAGCAGAGCCTATCTTCAGTTCTGGAGGAAGCATGGCTTCAGCACCATAAACCAGAAAAAATAGAGTTTCACCGGTTGCACGACTAGTCGTGGTTCGAACAGCCCATAACACGAAAGGAAGTTCTTGAACCCAAGCTCTTGACCGTTTGATTAACTGGTCGAATATTCGATATTTTATTCCTTGCATTATGATACCATTGGCCCGCTCTATTACTCTATTGCTCTGCGGATGAGCGACAGAAACCAAATGTACCTTGATACCTAGATCGTCGCAGAATTCCTGAAAATGTTCGCTAGAGAACTGAGTACCGTTGTCTGTGATTATACGACTTGGTATGCCAAATCGTGTGATCACATTTTTTATGAAGAACCTCTTAGCGGCTTCAGTTGCTGTTTTAACAACTAGCTCGGCTTCTATCCATTTTGTAAATGTGTCAATTATGACGAAAAGGAATTAGAAGCCCCCGGGTGCTCTTGGGAAAGGTCCTAGAATGTCTAGTCCCTAGGTTACAAAAGGCCAAGAAAGAGGTATGTTTTGCAAAGCTTGTGCCGGCTGATGTACTTGTCGACTATGAAATTGACCTTTGTCGCATTTATTTCACGCAGCTCTTTTGCATCATGAAGGGCAATTGGCGATAGTATCCTTGCTTGAAGGCTTTACCGACCAACGTTCTGTAGGAATGATGTGCTTCACAGACTCCTCCATGAATGTCGGATACACTACTACAAAAAGGCTAATACTGGACGCCTCATCACAGACGGTTGACCAAAACCGTCTGTATTAAATACTAATCATAGACGGTTTTGGTTTAGCGACCGTCAGCGGATATTTAGCAGATCACGCAGCGGTTCTTGTTTAGAACCGCTCAGGATACTTCCGCGACGGTTTTCAACACGAACCGCCCGTGAATTCTCGCTCATCACCGACGGCTCGTGTTGAAAACCGTCAGGAAGTATCATAGACGGTTCGTATTAAAACCGCCTATGATACATATCTTATCCTGAGCGGTTTGTATTAAAACCGTCAGTAATTCTGGAATTTTCCTTACACTCGATTTTACCATGGATTCAAATTACTAAATTTTACCATGACATGAAATCACTAACACTCTGATTTTACCATGACATGACGGTTCTTAATAAAACCGCTCGTGATAAGATATATATCACAGCGGTTTTAATACGAACCGCCTGCGTGATATATATTATCACGAGCGGTTCTTATACGAACCGCTCGTGATAAGTATCATATCACGAGCGGTTACGTATAAGAACCGTCTCAGATATGTCGTCCTGAGCGGTTTTTGTATGAAACCGCTCGTGATTCGCAGCGTGGGAGTTTGAAAATTTTTGAGCAGCGGGAGGCAAAATATTTTGGCGCTTTCCTTATATATTAGACACAGCCTTGTTTTCCATCGCCTCTCTCTCTCTCCCACACCGAGCTCCAGCTGACCACCTTCGATTCCCCGTCGTAGTTCAATGAGGAGACACAAAGACGATGACGATGAGGAGGGATGCGAGGAGCTCCTGCCTACCGGAAGGTACGTGTACATCCCCATAACATACATAATTTGTTGGTGTTTGTTGTAAAGAAAATTATCTTAATTTTGTGTTACCTAAGGTCGAGCGCCACGGAGGTTTTCGGTCGTCTCTCCTTGCCGACGAGCTTGAGTCGAACTTCGGCGACATGCAAGAACATCTTGTGATATGTTGGTGAGGTATGAGAGAGGAGCTCACAAGACCAATCCAAGAAGCCGATGAGTTCTTCGGGAGCTTGGAGACATAGATGGTTTCTAGCTAGTTTATCTTTGTAACTTTATTCTTTTTCCCATTCGGAGAGGACGCTAGAAACCTTTTGGTTTCCCTTTCCTATAATGTGTTTGCCATCGAATTTTAATTGATTTTAGTTGTCTTGCTAGAGGTTGCATATGGAAACTCTCGTCTAGCACTTGATTGGTTTGGCTCAAAATCCGATTTTTTTGCAATGGAAAAAACTATACGCATTTACGAACAAGAACCGCTGCGTGATAGTATTATCACGAGCGGTTCTTGTTCGTAACCGTCTGTGATAGTTCATTTTCAGACGGTTCAACAAGAACCGCTCAGGATAATAATATCACGAGCGGTTCTTGTTCGTAACCGCTCTGTGATAGCATTTTCACAGACGGTTCAAAACCGCCTGCGTGATGACTCATTACAGATCCATAAACTCGAGGCGGCTCACAAAACCGCCTGCGTGATGACGCTTTTGAACCGTCTGTGAAGGCCTTTTCTGTAGTAGTGATAGCAACTTAATGCCATCCGTTTGAGATATGCATCTCATCAATACTCCGTGAGATCCTCATTTATACAAGGTACTTTCGATCAGAGTGTATGATTTGGCTTTTTGTACTATACGATCAGCCTCTACATTATCGTCAGGAATAATTCCATGCTGAAGATAATTGTAGATCGACGTCATCGATTCTCTACCGTGATCGTGATGATGCCAACCATCAACGGCCTGTGGAGCATCCATATTCTGTTGATCGAATTGTATGATCTCTAGTGAAACATCTATGTCTTCAAAAAGCTCGACCACCGAGGGTGAATCGAGTTGCTCAAGAAAAACTCCGGGCAAGACAGATGGCCTGGTGGAGGCCATCCGTGCCAACTGGTCTGCTAGAAAGTTTTCCTTTCTAAGAATGTGTTGAATCTAAAAATCGAAGAAGTGCTTTTCGAGTTTTCGTACTTCCGCCAGATAAGATGACATCTTGGTACTTGAGCATTGATACTCTTTTCCAACTTGATTCGCTACTAGTTGAGAATCACCTTTCACTAGTAATCTGCGAATCTCGAATCGAACGAGTTGCTTTCGAGTCTGTCAAGAAACCTTCATATTCTGCCACATTGTTCGCCAGTAGGGGATATCAAGACAACTCCAGCCCCCGATCCTTTGAGCATCAAGGAACCGTCAAAATACATTGTCCACTCATCGTGGTGTTCGTATTCGGGCCCTTGGGTGGGTTCAGGGTTTGTCCATTCGGCAATAAATTCTGCTATTGCCTGGGACTTGATTGCTATTCGTGAGATGAAATGGAGGTCAAACGTCCCAAGCTCAACCGCCCATTTTACTATTCGTCCTGATGATTCCCTATTTTCAAGGACTTGAACTAAGGGATATCCGGTTGGTACAACCACTTTGTGGGCCTGAAAGTAATGCCTTAGTTTTCTTGAAGCCATAAGGAGACCATAGAGCAGCTTTTGTACATGTGGATATCGTTCCTTTGGTCCATGTAAGACTTCGCTTATGTAATATACTGGTCATTGAATGTTTTCACGTTCAACAACCAGCACACCGCTGACCGTTTGTGGCGTTGCAGCCACGTAAATCAGCAATGTTTCCCTTGATCTCGGAGAGACTAAGATTGGGGCACTCGTAAGGTACTTTTTAATTTTCTCAAAGGCGTCATTTGCCTCTTTAGTCTATTCGAAACTTCCGTGTTTCCGAAGAAGTTTAAAGAAAGGGAGTCCCTTCTCATCTAACCGTGCTATGAAACGACTTAGCGCTACCATACAATCGTTTAGTTTTTGGACTTCTTTCTTTGTGGTCGGAGGACGCATCTGGTTGATGGCCGAAATTTTTGCTAGATTTGCCTCAATACCTCTAGTCGAAACTAGGAACCCAAGAAGCTTTCCAAACAAAACTCCGAACACATACTTCTCTGGATTTAACTTAAGGTTATATCTTCTTAAGTTATTGAAAGTCTCGTGTAGGTCGGAAATATGGTCGCCGACGCTGATGCTTTTTCGACCTATCTGAGGATTAAAGGTCTTCTGCATCAACCTTTGGAAAGTTGCACCAGCGTTTTTGAGACCAAACGACATCTTAACATAGCAGTAAGTGCCATATGGAGTGATGAAGGAAGTTTTCTCTTCATCTTCTTTACTCATGTTAATCTGGTAGTACCTTGAGTATGCATGTAAAAAACTTAACAACTCACACCCTGAAGTGGATTCTACAAGTTAGTCAATGCGTCGAAGGGGAAAGTCATCCTTCGGACAAGCTTTATTCAGATATGTGAAGTCAATACACATTTGCCATTTCCCATTATTTTTTCTAACCATTACAGGGTTGGCGAGCCACTTTGGGTGGTCGACTTCACGAATAAATCCAGCCTTGAGGAGCTTGTCAATCTTCGACTGGATTGCTTCCTTTTGATCTGTGCGGTTACCGAGTTTCGATTGGCGGTTTTTATCAGTCGAGAGCTAGCTCAGGCTCGATCACCTCCCTGAGAACTCCGGGCATGTCGAACGCCTACTAGGCGAATACATCATGATTTGCTCGGATGAAGGAGATGAGCGACTCTTCCTATTTAAGGTTGAGTCCTGCCCTAACAATACCTTCTGGTTGAACGCATCAGTGCTTCTTGACCCAGATGGAGTGTTGACGCCTCCCGGAGGAGCGCCCTTACCGAGTGGTACGTTCTTGGTCTGGTCGGAAGGTTTTGACGCTATCTTTGGCCTTGAGTGCTTGACCTGCACAGGTGACGGATTAGTTTCCCTGGTCGGAAGCTCATCAACCAGTTCTAAGGACTTTCGATCACATGCATAAGCTATTTTGCAGTCTCCTCGAACCGTGATGACACCTTTCAATCCTGGCATCTTTAGACTCTGATAATCGTACTACGTGGCTATCAAGAATTTTGCTAGAGTCAGACGACCAAGGATTCCATTCTATGCGGTTTCGAAATCGACCACATCAAATGGAATCTTTTCTGTTCGGAAGTTATCGGACCTTCCGAATGTAACTGGTAGGGACAGCTGTCCTATCGGTTTGGCGGTAGAACCAGGAACTATACCGTGAAAGGTATATTTCACAGGTTTCACCTTGGACCTTGGGATCTGCATTTCTTCTAGTGCACCCGCAAACAAAATATTTAAAGAACTATCTCCATCTATTAAGACTCGATTAACCTTACAATTGTTAATAGTAGGTTCAACTACGATAGGAAACCAACCTGGTCGAGTCGACGAGATGGGGCAATCTTCTTTGCTGAAGGAGATTACAGTTTTCGACCACCTGGAAGGCTTGATAGTGATCGGAGACTCGGCAAGGTTGACCTCTCTCTCCACGGCCTTCAGATGACGTCTGAAATCGTACGAGGAGGGTCATCCGAAGATCATATCCATCGTATGTTGTGGCTCCTGGTAGTCCATCTCTTCATTGCCATCTTTATCCTTCTTGAAGCTTGATTCTCTGAGTTCCGTTATAGAGGGGAAGGGTCCTTTGCCTGAGTAGTAATCTGCCAGGCTCGACATGTACGCAGATCATGCCCTACCGCTTTGTGAAGTGGGTACCACTTCTTGCCTTTCTTGAAGTCACTGGTCAGAGCCTTACCTTTGCTCCGACCGGTGAAATCTTTCTTGCCCTTGGTATATTTCTCTGGAATCGCAAGGACTTCCTTGTTGTCGGGCTTGCGATTCTTCTTGTTCTTAAGAGACTTTTTGCCTCTCTTCTCCTATTTGTCCAGATCCGACTGAGGATTTTTGTCCTTCCGATCAACAGATTCATACCATTCAACCGCTTCGCTAGAGACTGCGTATTTGTCTGCTATGTCGAAAAGCTTGAAGGTTGTTCGCAGAGGATTTATTGTAATATCTTCCGTAAACCGGCGATTCCTCAGCCCTGCTTTGAAGGCCTAGATGACAGAAGATTCTGCGATATCTGGGATGGAATTACGAATCTGACTGAATCTCTTGATATATTGTCGAAGAGTTTCATTGGTCTTCTGCTTCATCCGATGAAGATCATCCTCCTTTTCGGGGTGATCGTACGTCTCTTGAAAGTTGGCGATCAGAGTATCGCAAAGCTGCTCCCATGTATAGATTGATTTGACCGGTAGGTTAAGCAACCATGACTAGGCAGATCCTTCAAGGACCGTAGGCAAATAAGTTGCCATTACGTTATCATTACCACCAGCGGCCTTGATGGCGGTAGAATAAATTTGAAAAAATTCTAATGGGTTTTGTGACCCATTGAACTTCTATGTTGATCGGTCGAACTCGTCCGCCAATCAACAGGAGACTCTGAAAATGCTCAGCATCCCATAATGGAGTCGTGGTGCTTTCTTTGAAAAGGAGCTGGATTATAGTCAGTCGGCGATTGGTTCTTCAGATTTGCATATCTAGGATCCGGTGTCCCAACCCGGTCATGGGCGTTATGATAACACCTTTGACCACCTACCTGGTTCAAATGATGCCTAAGATCGCCCGAATCAAGTGGTCGTTCCTCTTGGCGAGGAGGAGAGGTGGCTGCTATGAAGAGCCGTATTCCCTCGTGATTTCCTGGTCGGATGCGGCACTTCCAGAACGACGTGGATAACAGTCAGCATGGGGGGCCTAAGCCACACGATGAAGTATAGGATATGCAAGACCCTTGGCCACTCCATGAAGGATTGCCCCAATAGACCGAGCTCGTCTAGTCATCATTCTGTGTAGTAATTTATTGTATTGTCTGCCTGTACGGGGACCATCATATCATGTAAATGGGTAGTCAGCTCATATTTGTGCATTTCTGTACATCATTCTTTCTTAATGCGTATGTATCTCAACATTCTATTTTGTTCCAAACTGACTCACCATTGTTTTATGCGCAATAGCAAAACATTAGGTCATTCTTGAACAAAGAATCGCCGATGCTCCTTGGGCGAGGGAACCTACCCAGAACCCTCCCCGCACATGCCCAACAAAAACGGGACAACATAATATTTCTCTCCTAATCTACCACCAGCGACTCATCAATTAACACCTCCCAAAGTACTGAGTCAAGAGGGTTCTCATATGCCCTCATGTGGATGCACGCGATAGTGCTTGGATCAGTGACACAAGTAATTTGGTCCTTGTTGACTTGGGCACCAAACACACACCCAACAGCACACTATCCAACCAATGTGCCCAAGTCTAAAATATTTTACTTTCAGTTTTAGTTTTCCAAATACATTATATACATGAGTACCCTGACCCAAGTATTTAAAGTATGGATATAATGACCATTGCCGAAGCGATAATCCCTATGCTACCGTTCTAAGCATTGCTAAGCCAACCGACTCGCATACTACATACATATAAATGACCAGAGTCCATCCATCGGACTCTAAATCATTAGCAATAATCTAATTTAGGCTCATTAGAAATGAGAATATTTACCTACTGCATGCATCTATTTGGATTAACTACTCCTAATAAAAATTAACATTAAAATAACCCATGCATACATACATTTGCAATCAAGATAATTTTATCAAAAGTAATAGGAGCAATATGATCAAGGTGGGGGTGGGGGTGGGGGGCTGCTTGCCTTTCTAGAGATAACCCACTTGCTGCAGAGGATAACTCTCAGACTCAACTAATTCGTCAGAACCTAACGAAAGAATCGAGAAGAAACAATAAGAACAGATAACGCCGAATAAACTCCAAAAACTCAAAATCATCCAAAAATTATGAAATTTACACAGAAGGTAGAGCATGATTTTATATGAATTTAGAAATAAAAATCATTTGATTTGGATGTTGCATGCAAAAGTTATAGCCTAAAAAATTTTGCCGGAAAAGAAAATCGCTAATATATGGTGGTCAGAAGGAGGTTCGACTACATGCGGTCGGAAGGAGGTTCGACTACACGTGGTCAGAAAGATGTTTGACTACCTGGTTGAAGGAGGTTTCGACTACCTAGTCGGAAGGAGATTGTAGGTAGTCGCAACTGGTCGAAGGTGGTCGTAGATGGTTGCAAGGTGGTCGTAGATGATTGCAAGGTGGTTGAAGATGGTCAGAAGAAGCTTGGCGCTGTTGGAGCTAATCTTGCCAAAGATGATGTTTCAGAGTTTGTAACCTGATTGTATTCCAAGTACGAGTCAGAGTCAGAGTTTGTTCCGTAAAGACATAGTAGATACCTGGTCGTAGAAGGTTAAGACTACCTGGTCGTAGGAGATTACGACTACTTGGTCATAAGGGAGTTTCGACTACCTAGTCGGAATTGACTACCTGGTTGAAGGTGGTTCGACTACAGGCGCTATTAAAGGGCAACGGCGGAGATGTTGACTTGGAGCGGAGGTAAAGCTACAGTGACAACGACTCCTACGGCTCGGTGACGCTTTGCATGATTTAACGCGCGCACGAATAACAGTAAGGGTCAAGAACCTTACCGGAGGGGAGTTGAGAGGATAAGCTAGTTAGAGTCGTGCCAGCGACGATGGACCGAGGGCGGTGGCGGTGCTCCAACGTGGAGAGTTCAACCTGAGGACGGAGGGAGGAAATGGGAGGTAGGAGAAGCTTAAGCAACGTCAGTAAACGGGGATATCAAAAGGAATTCATCTATGGACTCACCGGCCGGAGTTAGGGATGAAGGCGACCATTTTCGGCCGAAGAAGAGGGAAATCCAATTCTGAGAATTCTTACAATCCAGAGCTAAAATCAAGTTAGGGGATATGCTCCTCAGATCCTAGAATGCGATATGGCGCGAAGAGAAATGGAAATGAACCCCTGTGCCACCGAAACAACGTTGCTGACGATGGCAGCGCTTCGGGCTTGAGCTAGAGCTTCACTCTTGCTCTCGGTTCTGAGGAAGAAGAGTAGAAGGGAGGTAGAGAAAATGCTCAGGTGTGTCGAAAGGGAGAAGAGGGCACCCTAGGGAGCTTCTTATAGGCGCTGGGATGAAGAACTTGCGAGGAGAGGCCGGCGGGGTGAGCTCGGTCTATGGAGTGCCATCGAGAGACAGGGGGATGATGGTGAGGCAACGGGGGTATGGGCAAGTGCGGGAGATGTGGCTGAACCACAAGCGCACGGTCAAAAACGGTGGGCGCGGTGGTGGCCAAACCGGCGAGCTGGCATGGGCGGAGCGGGGCCCCACCGGTCAGTGGCTCAAGGTAAGAAGCTCGGGTCGGTATGGTTAGGTGGCTAGGTCGGACTTGGTCGGAGTGGTCTGGTCGGGCCTGGTCGGATAGTCTGGTCGGATCTGGTCGGAATCGAGTAACTGGTCGAAATAGAGTAGCTGGTCAAAATCAAGTGGTTGGTCGAAATCGAGAGGCTGGTCGAAATGGATGAGCAAGATGCTAGAGATGAGCAAGACTCAGAGGTGAACAAAGATCAGATAAGACCGAGTTGATTTCAAAAGACTAAGAGGGTTGCGGATTTTTAGACAGAGTTGTACCACTCCAAAAATTCTGAAATTTTTACAGGAGGCTACTGACTCTAAGGACAACCTTTCATAGATTTTCCAGAGTTTTTCATGCAATGCATTTCCCTCTAGAAGTGATTCAAGGTTCCGTCCTGGGGTTTTGACCAAGGATCAAACTGGTTTGACTAACCACTTTAAAATAGCAAAATAAATCTAAAAATTATGAAATTTTCAGAGGGGTCACTGAGATGATCCAGAACCTAGGAAAAAAAATTCCGTAGGATGATCACAAAATTTGTTTTGAAAGTCTCAAAGGATTATGCTTCTAGTCAATTGAAGCATTAGGTTTTCAAAATACACAAAACCTTTGAAAGAAATCCAAGAAAAAGATCAAATGACAACATGAGGCATCAAAAGTTTTAAATCCTTCTCATTTTTGTACATTTGAAATACAAACCTGAGTTTGGGATGTTACAGTTTCCACACTTACAATGTTTGTGTGTGAACAACCGGCGAAGATCATTTAGTCCACACACCCGGCCACCACCGTCCAAGTGTACTACATGTGCGGGAATGTCCTCGTAAGAGAATCTTATGCACACATCGATTTTTCACACCTTACATTGCATTCTATAAATTTCTAACTTCATCCGCGTGTAATTGCAGCCCGAGATGCGTTGCAACTTCTTTCAATGGATCAACGGCACGGAAATGAACGATAGGGCTTTTAGCCAGTAGAAGTACATGTTATTGCGCCTAATTATTTACAGCTATTTAACTAAGAATTAGTTAATTATGACTAAAAAGCAGTGACTATTTTATTTACGCCTAATTAATTACGACTAATTAAAAATGACTAAATTAATTATGAGTCACTAATTACTGACTAGTTAATTACGAATATTTAACTAAGAATTAATTAATTACGGCAAAACAATAATGACTAACTTAATTATGAATAATTAACTATGACTAAATTCATTACGACTTACTAATTAAGCATAATTAGTTACGACCATTTAACTAAGAATTCATTAATTACGATTAAATAGTAATGACTAATTTATTTACGCCTAATTATTACAACTAAATTAAATACGAGTAACTAATTGCGGCTAATGAATTATGAATATTTAGCTAACAATTAATTAATTATGAGAAAATAGTAATGACTAACTTAGTTACTTAATAATAAACTATGACTTATTTAATTACGACTAATGCATACGAAAATAATTTTCTCGTCTTAATCACTGCTCTAAACAATCTCTAATCGATAGCAAAATCACAAGTCCCTCGCTTGGTCAAATCTCTCTGCCTTACAAACGCAATTTTGTAGCGACTGCGAGAGCGAGAGCGAGAGCGCAAGAATAAGGATGAGAGTGGGAGTGAGAGCAACGTCGGTTTTTATAACCGTGCAAACATAATTTACGCTGACCGCGCGAATCGATTCCCTCGCACGTGGTGTCTCTACATTGTTTGCATGCATGCAGAGGGAGCCAAAAGGGATGGGCGAAAGCAGGGAGAGGGAGGAAAAGCCGGCTAAACTGCGCCATGGGGCACCGAGTGGCGCATTTATCCGTGCCTCTGGGCACGGCATGCTGCTACATGCTCATGGCGGGCTAGGGGGCACGACAATGGGGAGACAGGCAATGACGAAGGTGCGTTCGGGCCACCAGGCAACGGCACAGGGTGCATCCGGGCGTGGGGTGTGTGGTATCAGTGATGTGCGGCTTCGGGAGCGTCTGGTCTCCACGCGAACGGTAGAGATGGCCTCCGTGCACGGGAGGAACGATGGAGGACACGTATCACACCGGTATATCCGTCGTGCCAAAAATAGCATTACACCGTGTCAGTGATCACTTTTGTTACTAACTGTGCCAACAGTGCCTAGCAAAAACTCTAGAATCAGAGCTAACCAAGTGCTGTCCAAACAGTTCTGAGTTCTTTTCGAGAATCCGTGGGAGATCTGCGCATCTTTGTATTAAAAGCGAGTGGATCAGTGCTCAATTAGTGCTTTGCTTACCTATAATGCAGTCATTCAGGCTACAAGTATATCCTCTGTTGGATGCTAACATCTGCCTAAGCTGATACATTCACACGTACGGCCTTCTCGGGCTCTTCAAGTTCAAGAGCGCCTTCTCCTCCACATGAAACTTGTACGGCGGTGGCGACGAAGCCATGAGCTCCATGGCGTCGCTCGGCGGTGACGACGAAGCCATGAGCTCCATGGCGTCGCTCCTCTTCCGCCTCTCCCTCGAGTGCACGACCCACAGCACCACCGACAGCAGCACGCCGGCCGCGATGGCGAGCAGGGCCCGGTACACCTGCCCGCTGTACCTTCCCAGCCCGGGGCAGTGGTCCTCGCCGATGGACTGGAACGTCCGGCGTACGAACGCGCAGTCGGCCAGGTCGGCCAGGATCGGCCCGTAGTGGTACAGCCCGTAGCTCACGTTCGCCGCGCCGACCAGCTGCTCGTACATCGACGGCGTGACGCGGCCGGCGGTGGCGCACACCTCCGACCCCCCCGACACGACGGCGGTGCGGCACACGTGCCCCAGCCATGCCTGCTCCGCGCTGTCGAGGCCGACCTCGCCGGGGGCGCAGGTGCGGTTGCGGAGGTCCGGCGTGTAGGGGTTGCAGAGCAGCGGGACCGGCGGGCCGGACTGGTTGAAGTAGAGCGGCGCGGCCTGGGGCGGGAAGTCGCGGTTGGACACGTTCGAGATCACGCCGTTGAGCACGGCGACGAGCTGGTAGTTCACCTCCTTGCTCCGGTCCAGCGCCTCTGTCGCGGCCGCGTTGTCCACGCACGGGAGGATGTCGTCCAGCGCCGTGTGCTCCTGAGGGTGCCGCACCCACTCGCCCATGGCCACGCAGGTGTCCCCGACCACGCTGCAACATGGACAAGTTTTATTATAGTAGTTGCAAGAGTTACGCATCCATGTGTGAAGTACAGTTCAGAGTTGAAAAGCAGAAATTTTAAACAATTCAATTTCGGTAGGAATCTAAAAAAAATCACCGCGTTCCTACAGCCCCTCAGAACGTAGGTCGGTGACCAGGCTGCTCTCTGTTCTGTACTGCAACCAAACTAGTATAGCTCGTAAGCAAGAGGTAACAGCAGTGATGGGCTTACTTGTGCAGGAGAAGAAAAGTACCGCACAGTACAAATGTTGCTGCAACCAGGATCCACCCTAGAAACACCAACCTGCATGCATGTACATCTGTGGCTTAACACCGAAGTCTCTAACTCCGGCTAGATTAGATTAGATTAACTCTGATTCAGGTTTTGTGTTTATGCTTACACGTAAACAATCGACTCCAATCCACACAACGAGAACACTGCAAGAAAGCAACGCAAAATCATTGTAAGCAAAGGAGATTTGGTGACAAGTAACACGAATTACTTTCATAGCATTTCCATTGAGTAAGGTACCAAAGGTGAAGATTTTGTGACCAGTGCTCACCAAGACCAGCAAAAGCAAGGATTAGCATCACAGCTGCAAGAACAATTAGAATCTTTCTTCTGCAATTGATAGCAAATTAATTAGGAGTACTTCCTTCTTTTTCAAGGGAAAATGAGCAGTTAGTTCCTTGTAACTTCAATTTAGCCAAGAAGCAAACGTACATCGTCTCCAAGGCGGTTCGGATCTTGGTGGAGTTGCTCGACGTGCGGGCCGCGAGCTCGTCGGAGGCCGAGCTCACCTTGCGCACGACCTCGTCAATCCTCCCCTTGACGTCGGCTGGCAGCGAGACGGCCCCCACGCCGGCCGCCTTGGCCATCTCCAGGAAGCTCGAGAACCTCCTCAGGTTGGCCACCGTGTCGCCCGACTGCCTCACCACGTAGTCCACCGTCGACATCGTGCTGCCGTGGAAACGCCCCTGCCCGTCGTACAGAACGGCGCACCTGACGCTGCAACGCGCACGCGGCAAGAGACTGGTTAATTACTTGATAACGGGAACGGCGGTGGAGAGGAAACGGTGGCGAGGTGATCGGGGATATTACGCGGCGGCGGCCGTGAAGACGAGGAGGAGGACAAGCGAGATGGCCAAAGTCGCGCAGGAGTAGGAGCCGCTGCGGCCGGGCAGCAGCAGTAGCAGCAGCCGGCAAGCAACAGGGCAATGCCGAACACGGCGAACCAGATTCCGGCCGCGGCGAAGATCGGAGCCGCGCTGAAGCCGACCGACTGCAGATTGCATCACAGAAACAACAAAATCAAGAACCGAAGGTATATATCGAGATAGAATTACACGAAGTCCAAGAAGAAGCAAGAATGGATCAAGAAGAACTCACGGCCCAGTAGTGTTCGCTGCTGATGTTCCATCCGCCGGTGTAGTACCTCAACCCGCTGAGAGGATCCTTCCGTTGCGTCTGCGCCGCCGCGAGCACGAAGGATGAGTTCGCGCCGGCCGCCGCCGCCGCCGCCGCTGCAGACGATCTCATCAAAGTTACAGACGCTGCCCGACACAACAAAAAGATTCTGATGCATTATCGGCGAATACGGACGCGAACACGCAGAAGAGCAAAGGAAGTTACATTACCTGATGCATTGTCGGCGAATAAGGACGCGAACACGCAGAAGAGCAGGACGAGAGGAGTTGCACGAGACGCTGCCATGATCATGGCATGGGCAAAGCGGTTGGTCAATACGGCGTCCGTCAATCTCCCAAGTTTAAACGACGACAATGGAGGATACGCCGCAACTATTTGCCGTGAAATCCTGAGGGTATTTCGCTGGTCGTTTGCTTGGAGATTTGGACACAAACAGGGATGGACGAAGAAGAGGAGGAGGAAGTCTAAGTTACAACCTTGCGTTACTTGCAAGGAAGAGGTTGCAGTTCACGACTCACGAGCAGGCGAGCAGCCGCGTAAGCACGACGGCTACTCTTCCCATTTGCCGGTCTCTTTTTTGTTACTGTTTCTCTTTCTTTTTTTTTCTCTCTGCTGTTAAATTCAGTCAACCCGTTGCAAATTTCAGTCCAAGTATATAAATATAACTTTTATTATGATACATTTCTCGGAGACTTTTTCGAAGGATTGGATTGCGGTGTGGTGGTGTGCAGAATGCAGTTCACGTCTGCGTGGAATTGATCGAGTGCTGTGCCATGTGAAGTTGTCAACGATCGAGAATGCATGGACGTGCTAATTAATTCAGGTTGTAAGGCCACGAAAAGTGCTAAAATGCATGGCTTGCTGCGTTTGCCTTCCGGAATTTGTGATGCATGCATGGCTCATTTGTTTGTTGCAGAGTGTAATTTATGTAGCAGAGAAAGATATCATTTCTTTCTCAGGGCATACACAATAGTATAGACAACTATTGTCTATAGTGTTCCTCTGTATTATCTATAGATAGTATTAAAGACAGTTTCTACAATAAGTTATTTTTTTTACATGTTTTTAAAGACAACTCCTTCATGTACAATGTGTCTTATTTCTCGTATTACAGACGACTACTGCATGAGAGATGATCCAATTCTCTGTACTTCCCCTCTCTCCTCTACATCATCTCGTGTCCTACGTATCAAGACGTATAGACAACTGACGTCACATCATTATATACGCTATTAAGAGTAGCTGGTGTTACTTAGTGCATAATGCATTGTTCAGTGCTAAGCTAAGCTTCCCGTAAAATGTGCTATTTGAACCAGGCGATGGTTCTTTTTTAATGAACAAATTGTTGCTGTTAGTTAACAATTTTTAAGTAGGGAACACAACAACTTCTCCCTAAAAGAATACAAGTTTTTTTTTTTTTAAAAAAAAACTAGTTCAAAGCATAAAGTGTACCGACACGGGGAGCTAACGGGGATGATCATTGATCTCTACTCTCTAGTTGTACCTAATTTCGTGTGGTCGGTCAACATCCGAGCAATTAAAATACCGCATGTTACGTTTCGCATCAAACTGCATTAAACAATCGCAGATACCATGAAACCTGTTAGGTGGGTTACATGAGTTATTTATAGCCTCTGTCATATAAGATTTAAATTGGTGTAGATAAAAGAGAATAAAAATAGAGAAATATATTGTCTAGAATTCTATAGCCGATTGTATCACCAGAACTAAGAAAATTACTAAAAAATTATGTATTGTCTACAATTCTGTAGCCGACTGTATCACTACAACTCATTATATGAGCTGTTTTTAATACTGTTTATATGTGACATAGAAAATTGCTATAGACAACAATTATTTGTACCATTGTTCATGTCCTTACAAGAGGTTTAGTTGCTGACTTGCTGCTCTATTTCGTCACCAACAGCCAATTACTTTACTCTTTTTGCGAGGAACAACAGCCAATTACGACGTACGTAGCCATGTGTGTATACAAGTAAGTATTAGGGTTGTAAAAACAAGTATTAGGGACTGATTCAAAGTCGTTACGGCGCATAACATTCGGTGTGTCAGGCTTAGTTTAATACCAGAGATCCATGTGCCTTCATGTTACATGCAATGACTTTGCTTAGTCTGTTGTTCGATGGTTCTCTATCGCAATGATTCTTTAAGCTATACATTTTTTATTATTATATACTCCTAAATCTCAGAAGAGAAAATGGAGAAAAAAAAAGATATTTTGTTCATCGTGCTCACGACAAATGCTGCCTTTCTGTGATTCACTGGTTCGGCTTGACCCGATCCGGGCCGCGTTACTCCTCCGGCCGCGCGCCCATCTCCGCCTTCCGCCACCCGTCGCTTCGGCCGTGCGCCGTCTGTCGCGTCGCGCGTCGCCCACAGTCTCCACTAACCCACGCCCGGCGTAGCGTCGGCGCACGCAAAAATCCGCGTCCGCGTCGCGCGGCTCGCGGAACCTCTTGCTGCGCCGCGCGGCTCACCCGCCTCGGTTCGGCCGCGGGGCGCAGCGATCGGACCGCGCCATCAGCCGCTCGGTCGCTGCATCGGCTAGCCCACCTGTACCGTACTCATCTGGGCCGTCCTGATGTAGACAGGTCTGGGCTGTGCTGCTGGCGTCTCCTCCACTCCGCGCAGCTCGGCCGCGTTCGTCTCCGTTGGGGACACCCCACCTAAAGTCTTTCGGAGTGGACCGCATGCGTCCGTAGGCCGCCGCGTGCGCGTCTAAATTCTTCCTTCCTCCGGGCCTCCGGCACGAGCGAGGGCGACCTAATCGGAAGCTGTTCGACCGTTAACCCTGCGCAGGGGCCCGAATGCCAATCGAGCGAGCAGATCGGGCCAACTGGATCGGGTCGTCGTCGGTCTGGTAATTAGCACGCTCCGTCCGTGCAGAATTTATTTTCCCAAATCGTCCTACTTCTCACGCGTGAGATGAATCGTGAATGGTGGAAAATGTGTTTGCTGAAACACATATTGGAGTGGCTGCTTATCTGGCTAAGCGGAGTGCAAAATTACCAAGCGAATAATTCAATTGTAACGAGTGAAGACAAGACCTTGTGATTTGTTTTGCAAATGTGCGCAAAGTGCAAACTATGCGAATGACAAGCCCTTCCGATCTTCCAAATGTATGCAAAGTATGTGAATGACTAGCTTCTTAGGTCATGTACAATGTGAGGCAGTGTCGATTCATCACCCTACTATCACATCATGTTGGTGTACGCTTGCCTTTCTCCCACCGAGTTTAGCATCTCCTCTTCTCTTCAAGACAAGACCTACAACTAAATAAAATATCACTTTTTTCTCCCACCGCACCCTCTATCTCCCTCTCTCATTTCACTTACAAGTCGGTCTATAATTTTTTTTTTGAGATAACACAAATGATTCCTAGCACCTCTCATATTCCCTCGCTACAATGGGTTAGAGGGAAAAGGCTAGCTAGCACCGCTACGCTTGCTTGGTCTTAAGGGATATAAATTTCACTTTGCACTCGCATCAACTTCTTCGAGAATTCGGATTTTGTGATAGTTAAGATGTCATTCCTAGAATGTTTTGTTTCGTGACGCCTCCCTGAGTTCTAGGGTTTCCCTAGCGGCTCAAGATGGCGTCGCGTGTAAACTCGCACCGATCCGGATGTCATCTCGGTTTGTGTGGGATTCTACTAGGAGGACTTGATGGATTCCATCATGTCTCCATTCGAGTTCATGCAGAAGATGATCTCCCGTGGGAGGGGGTGTTAAAGGAACCCTAGTGGCTATGTCCATCTCGGAGTTAGGTGCGTAGATTGATTTGCTAGAGTCCAACAACGATATGTGTTGGACCTAAAAGCGACTAGAGAGGGTGGGGTGAATAGGAGCATGCTCATTTTTTTCACTTTGATAGGATTCAACACCAATCTCACTCCAATAGCTATGAAAACTATGAAGATCAATAAACAAGTACAACGGAAGACTTGTATTGAATCCAATCTAGACCCTAAAGCAAAACACCAAAACAGAAGACTCAAACCCTAAGGGCGGTCGATCAAGTGTAATGGGTGGTCTGATCAGGTGCACCGACCGACGGCCAAAGGGCGGTCTGACCGGCGTATATAAAGGCGGTTTGACCGCTACCGCACGTAATGTTGAAGAACAAACTGTGTTCAAAACACAAATCGATCTAACTTTTGATTCACACGCCAAACTCCACAAAACTTGAACCACACCTTCTTAAAGATATTAGGAACCTATTCCAATCAAAGATCGCAGAGATCCATGCCAAAGTTCCTATCTTTTTCAGTTTGAATGGAGAGTGCTCCAAAACCGAGTCAAAAACGAAATATGATCTAGAGACTTGCTCGTGGGTGATTGATGATCAAGATGATCCTAGATGTGTTCCCACATGTCAAAGCAAGCTAGATCAAGAGAAGAAATTAAGCAAAAACTCGCGAATCAAAGAAAGACTCAAAATCATCAAATAGAGAGAAGGAAAGCAAAGAAACACATCTTTGAGCAATCTTTCCTTGGATTGATTTGATATGGTATTGGTTTACAACTACTCCATCAATGGAGGACAAAGACTCAATACATGAGCACGAAATCAAATCCAACTCTTTAGAACCCTAACATCCAACTATCTTCTCCCTAAGCACAAAAGCAAAACTAGGGTTTTCAATAATGAAAGGGTTGAGGGGGTGCAGCCACCTCCCTCCTCTATTTATAGTGGAGGCTTAGACCTTGTAAGGACCCGGAATAATGGAAATTTATACAAAATAAAAAATCATACCAAAAGCATAATTTTTAATCAAGAATAACCGGTCCTTACTTAAAAATCATACTAGTAGCATAATTCTTAATTAGGTACAAATCCAACATTCAGGTTCCCGGATATATGTCATGCAATATTTCCCAGGATCAGTGAATATTGCACATATATCCTTATACAACATTGCATCATACAGACAAGGTAAACATTTACATAATTATACACAGAGATTACACTTCGGTTGGGCTTACAATATTATGTGACTTTGGTCACAACAAAATTTAGCAGCAGAAACTTGAAATAAACAGCAAAAGCCACCAATGGCCCCATCACCCCTGTGCTATTGAGTGGAGGTTAGAATTAGCGCCACTGTTAGCGCCACCTGATCGGTGCTAACGGGCATATCACAAATAAACATCCTTACCGCAACAAGAGGTTATAAAACCTAAGTACTAAGGTACTGTAAGACTTACACAAAACTACTAAAAGAAAGTGTTTAGTAGGACCTATACAAAGGAATAGAATTTGTACATACATAAGGTTAACAAAAGAAAGGTTGTAAAGGGGTTCAATTTTGCACAAAGCGATACATCTTAAGCCTACACTTGCTAAGTTTTGACAAGACAATTTTATAAATCAATTTGGACTAAAACAGTAAGTAATTGAGATCATAATCATAAACAATAACCACATGTAAGTGGCTGTCCAAAATTATCAAAAACATCGCAAGAATGTCTCTCATACCGAAATAGTACCCATAACCAAGTTTTGACAAAGAAATTTTTATAAATCACTTTGGATTAAAGCTTTGCGTAAAAGGAAATGCAATCAAGATTAATAGCAAAATTTAAGTGGCTGCCGGCCACACCAAAGTATTGCATGAACACATTTATGCCGAAATAGTATCCAGACCAAAGTTGTAATTAAAAAAAAATCAATACAAAGATTAGTAATTCAAAAATCTACACAAAGGTTTGCAATTCACAATCTATACAAAGATCTATTCAACTCAAGCGTTGTCCATAACCGTGGACACGGCTATTCGAATAGTTTTAAACCCTGCAGGGGTGTACATCTTTACCCACACGACTTAGTTAGCCCGTAAGCCATCTAGAATAATAGCACACTGCCTTTGGTATGCCGGCTGGGTAAACTAAGATTTGGTGTTTTTCAACAAGTTAACACTATTGAGCTGGAATACCCATGTGTGACTAATCCCGCTCAGTTCAAGTTACTAATAGAACCTGCCAACCGGGGGTCCACATGTTGTGCCGGGAATGCCGACCCGATCGACAAAAATTAAATGATAGAAAGTAGAGCTGTGCTAGCTGCACATATTAGATCGCAATCGGAGCCCTTAAGGTACGTACATGTGATGGAACGCATGTACGTCCTCACCCTCTTAAGAACATATGATACTGATTTGGTGGTCAAACACATATGTCCTTACTTCGCCTTCCAACTCAATAGTATTAACCTTTTACTTAACCAAACAGTGCCCATACACTGCGTGTGGAAGTACGTTAGGGCTTAAATCGTCCAGTCAATGTTCAATCCTTAATCAATCCAGACAAGACAACCACATTTCCCAATCTCGTGCACTGAGGCACCATCAGTAGCATCCACTTGTCCGGATTTAAAATCAATGTAAACAAACAAAATTTGATTTCATTTCAGATTTAAATAAATTGAACAAAGAATCAAAATAAATGAAATTCATTTAGTATTCCCAAGTTTGACAAGATAAGCTTGCCAAACACTAACGTGCTACAGACTGCATGGCTAAGCAAAACTGAAAACAAGTATTTAATTGGGAAAATTGGCTACAGGGCACTGCAAATGTGTGTCCTTTGCCAACGGACATCCAAAAAACGGGGTTATGCCAGAAGACACTGTAAAAAAGTGTAATTTTGCCATAGAACACTGAGGCCATTATTTTATCATTTCTAGACCAAAGAGGAGAGAGAAAACACGGGAATTGTCAATTTTGCCCTTCCCTCTCTCCCCTTATCTCTTTCTTCTCCCTTGAGTCAGGGCTTCAGCCACTGGACGACGGAGATGGCAGAGTCGCTCGGCCTCGCCGGCTGGGTCCGCAACCGCAGCCAAGGTCGCCGCCGTCCTCGGGAAGCCGCCGCAAGCGCATGAGTTCGAGTTCTACTTCTCCGACTTCGAGGCACACCTCCTCATCACCAACGCCGAGGGCAAT
This sequence comes from Phyllostachys edulis, assembly GCA_036346405.1. Lineage (NCBI taxonomy): Eukaryota > Viridiplantae > Streptophyta > Magnoliopsida > Poales > Poaceae > Phyllostachys > Phyllostachys edulis. Next base: position 12,825,147 of record CM070547.1, on the reverse strand, counting down.
GTCGTAGCACGTGCCTCGCCCACACCACCGCTGAGCCTAAGGGCCGCCATTGCCGTCGGCCAGTCCACCTCGTCGGACTCTCTGCGCGCTCCACCATCCAAGGCCATTTGGGCTTCTCCAACGACCATGGTGGCAGGTGTGGACGATGGTGTCGCCGTGATTCCGTTCTTCATCGCCTTGGCCAATTCGCCTTCTTCCATCGCCGAGCAAGCTCCTCACCTCGCATCTAATTGTTGGCGCCGAGCACCGTGATCGGCGACCCTAGCTTCCCCAACCGCCGGATCAAGCTCTCCTCCTCCGCCACTGCACCATCGACCTTCCCGCCCCTAGCCTCCCATCGCCGGTCCGCTCCGAGCTCCTCCGCCCCACGGACCGCTCAAGAAGGTCCCTTGTACCTCCCTCGTGCCCATGCTCGCCTCCTTTTCCTCTCCCCTCCTCCGTCAGCCGCCTCGATCACTCCCATGCCCACCACTCCCACCCAAGACTAGCTCCTCCTAAGACCGCCCCACAACAACGCCTCCCTGGCCTCTTCCACTCCAAGATCCCATTTCACCAGCCCCGCCGCCTCTGCCTCCACTGCGGCCGGCAGACCCTCTGACCATGCGCCTCCCCACAGCTTCCCATGGTTGAGCCATTGACCCTCCCCGTCTTCTTTCATCGATCATGCCCCACTCGTCATAGAGGAAGGGTATAAAGGTCATTTGGTAGTGTTTTCTCCTAAACAACGAATAATAATATAATAATGGCATCGTGTTCTATGGCAAAATTACACTTTTTACGTTGTCTTCGCATAACCCCGCTTTTTGATGTCCGCTGGCAATGGACACACATTTGGAGTGCCTCAGAGCCAATTTTCCCTATTTAATTATAGAAGCACTAACTTAGTTTGAGTGTATGATCGATTAAAGGTAAGCCTCAAGTGTTAGGTTGTAACTAGCTAGAGACAGATTACAAATAATTTTTTAGAAAATTAGCATGCAACAAGATTCTCAGATTTTGGAAATCTACGCTCAAAAATTCGGGATCAACATGGTGCAAAGAGGATGCTTGCCTTGTTGGAAGTTCACTTGTTCACTCTCGTAGGCGTAAATGTTCACTTCACGCAATTTATAATCTAGAGAAAGAAATACGATAGCGAATAAACACCGATAAAATCGAGAAATCCAAAATGCTCAAAAATGCATGACATTTACATATTAATGAGGTTATGATTCTGGATGCATTTAGATATAGATTTTAGTTTAATTAGAGTTCAATTTCTTATGGATTTGTTGAAGTTAAAGCATTTTCTAGTGTAACCATAACAACTGACGATACTTAGAGTTTAGGTGGTATTGCTTTTCTTAACAGGACACCTAGTACTCACAAACACTCTCTCTAGGCGTTCTATGTATACATCCACGATGATCATACAGTCAAAATTAATCCCTTTATATGTTCTCCTCTTTCGGCAGACTTTGATGATGATTGTGTGCATATCTATTATCTGCAGACTTGGTGTCCTATCGACAGTTAGTTGCTAATGGTTACCTAATTTGCTTTTTAAACTTAACTGCTAATTGCCTACTAACAATAATTAATTATCATCTTTATCATCTTAGTGATTAAATTTGGTTATCTTTACTACTAGTTACTCAATTTAGATTGATCTGGAAAACTGCGTTAGTGTAGTTTCTAATTAAGTTCGCCTTGGCGCTTTATTTGGTAACATTTCACCAAGCATTTGGAATTAATCCTAAGTGTTTTCAAGTTACTTTCTAGGTAATCTACTAATCAACTTTTAATTAAACACACACAGATGTGGGGGTTCACTGTCATTAGACTACTAATAACCCTAAACACCATAAGTGGACCACACTATCATGTATACCAACAGAGAGGGATAGAGTGAGGTTCCATATCACAGAGATCAGCACATAGAAGGATACATACACTATAATATTTAACTAAGCTATTTGTTCAATTACAATCTTGACTATTTTGATTACTGGATCCTAATTTACTTCACCTTGGTCACCGATGGTCATGAGTCTTTAACTGGATAGAAGATCCTTTAATCACTTGCATTAGAATTCTCTTTGTCATCTCTACTTATTTTCCAAGTTATCTTCTTTGTTGTATTGCATGGAGGTACAGTTGACTAATCTTTTTACTAGTTCAATTACCTATTTAAACAGATTTTTGAGTCATCAATTAGCTAATTACTTAACTAATTATCCTGATTAAAATGTATACACCCTCAAAAATACATTGAGAGCTACAGAAGAACAAAGGGTCACTGACAGCTACTGTATGAGAATGCAATTTTTCAATTGTTTATCTAAAAACTATCCTAATTTTATGTCTTCCCTACTGTTCAAACATTCTGAATATAGAGAAAAGATTAGCTTATTTCAAGTACTGTCTTAACCAAACTTCTTGCTTACCAAATTTTCGATTTGGCTAAAATGGTGTGGGTTTTCTACTGACATTTCAAGCTTGCAATTTCTTTCTCTGTTCATACAACATTTAATAGAAAGTTTTTCTGAATTGAATTGCTAGTGTTAGATAAGTGCCCAAATGGCTATTGAATCAACAAAAGTTCTATCTAATCCTACTGATAATTCTAGTTAATCTTATTAGACTATTCACCAATTATCTTATGCAGAATGTTATCTTCTTGATTGCTTTACCTACTAATTAGCTAGCTATTCTTACTTAACCTGCTAACTGCAAACATTAGAATGCTATCCAGATTGACCATATGGCTATTGCCCAAAACATCTCTTTTTCAAAGGACTAACCTCCTGTTAGATCCCCACAATTACCTACTGACTGATAATGTCCGACAATACAACTTATCCATTGAGCAACAACACTACTAAACATTCACTTATCTAAACTATTGGTTAATCGATCTACCTGACATCCATCCATACACACAGAGGAAGTTGGATCTCGAACCGTGGGAAGCATAGAAGCATCGGGGCGGCTTGGGCATTTTGACGGACACCCTCCAGCGTAAGAAGCTCGACGAAGAAGGGGCGGCAGCGACGACGGGGCGCTCGCCGCCAGAGGAAGATGAAGAAGCGATTTAACTCCTCTCTCAAGAATCCTCAAATAAATTGGGGAATTTTGAGGAGAAAGGGCTGGGACAAGATTTGACATGAACAAAATAGAAGTGGCTCACCCGGAAATAAGAACAAAGAAGTGGGTGGCAACTGCTTTGGAGACGATGGTCTTGTGGCAAGGCAAAGTTAGCTAAGGAGATGGCGGGCCGAGGCGCTGAGCTTGTGGTGGAGGCAGTGCACATGCCGCGGCCACGGAGGTCAGGTGGAGGCGGCGCGTGCTTCAGATGGAGGAGGAAGGGGCTGAAGATGTCGGTCTTGAGCTGCTCGCGGTCGCGTCGCTCCGGGGCGGAGTCGAGGGGTGCGGCGGCAGAGGAGAACGACGTCGAAGAGGCGACACCGACCATGGAGCCGGTGGGGGAGGCGTCGAGGCTGAAGACGGCGGTCTCGGGCCGGAGCCGGTGAAGAAAACGGCGCACGGGAGGGCGGCGAGACTCAGGGAGCCGGAGGCACGGGCTAAAGGGGAGGAGCCAGGCAGACCAAGGAGCCGGTGGGGAAGCCGGGAGGTGGTGCGGCGGCGAGGGCGGCGTCGGCAACCAAGCAGGCGTGGAGCTCCATGTGGCGGCGGCGGCTTGGTGAGGAGGGGCTTCGGTGGCTCGGCGGCGACGCGTGGAGGAGGCGGCGACCAGGGGAGGCAGCGCCATGGAGCAGGGGAGCCGGAGGAGGCGGTCGACGTAGGGAGGCGGCGCCATGGGAGAAGGGTGGCGACGCCATGGGATAGGAGGAGGTGCAATGGGAAATTTTTGGGAAGAAATGGAAGGAAGATTGGTCCCGTGGTCGACCAAATGGGGAAAAGAAGGAAAAGATGAGGCATCAGATCGGATCAAAAGTCGCGAGCTTGGGGGTGGCGTGTCCTGTGGTCGCAGGCGAAGAGGAGCTACGCGGGCGCTTGCGCCGCTTCCGAGAAGAAGACAATCGATGATGGAGTGGTGCCCGGCAATGAGAGAGATGAAGGAGGTTGGTGTGGTGCGACCGGCCGGGTTGGTTCGGGTCCGGCCGGTGTCTAAGATTGGTTGAGCTCACCAAGTCAACGTGGATCGTTGGATCACGATCGACGGCCAAGATACGAGATGAGGCGGATGGTCCTGGACGGCCCACCGATCTTGAAGGTCGATTTTGAATCCAACGGCTCGCACGAGTTGGCCTCGGTTTGAGTTAGTCCGGTGCGGCTCGGTGCATCTAGTTGACTCACGGTCAATTGGCCGGCCTGACTCGAGTCCAAAGCACAAGACCTACTAGTTTGGTTCTAGGGTTTGACCGAGATTCTAATTTCCAATTCCCACTTTGACCGTGGGTTTAAAAATAGAAATAAAATTTATAAAATCCTAAAATAATTTAAGTGGGTTCCTGGAAGTTATAATGTTCATAAAAATTATTAAACCCTACTGTTCATATAATATTTTGTATAATATAGATTCAACTTAGTGTAGGTTATAAATATGTGTTTGAATTTTCTGTGGTTTGAATTTAGTCCCAAAAATTTGGGAAAAATTATATTAATTCATGATAATTATTCTAGTATTTAAATAAATTGTTTTCCATAGATTTTTATGAGATTTTATTTCAAATTTCTTTTGTGGCTTTAGTTTGAGTTAGAGGTTTATGTTTGATTTAAATTTTTGAAATGCAATTTTATGCACATGCTCCTAAATAATATGAAATGCATATAATTACTATTTATTAAAATTAGGTCACATGCACCTTCTAGAAGAGTAAACCCTAATGGGCCCCCATTAAGCCCACACACAAACGGGTCACACACGCACGTATTTTAAAGCATCGCCTTCATCTCCTCTTAACCTAATCCGCTTCTCCACGCACCGCCTTGCGCCAAGGGTTGACAAAGGTAACTAAGGTGGTATTTGGTAAAATTACCAAAATACCCTTCTCGATCTTTTGCAAAGACCGAGTCCCATCTTCATGAAGCACTTCCATTCTTTGCCACGTAGGTTGATCCAACGGCTCTCATCATGTAGGCAAGTCTCTCCCATTCTGCTCCCACCGAAACCACCATGGCACTTATGCCACCTCAGCCGCTTGGTCCAACTCCGTCAGACCGAATCGCCTGCTCGGTCACCTTTGTCCCTTATACGCCATGCTTGACTCCATTGACATCACTCGGTATCCTCGATCGTTTTGGACCTCAACTCTCCAAGCTTAGTCCCGATCATCCTCGCCGTTGACCGTCATTGACCTCCAAGCACCCTGCACAACAATAGACAAAGAAATCGATTCCGGGAACAAGTTCTTCACAACTTGACCCACGTTAGTCAAAACATTAATCATGCAACACATATGCCATGAAACCCATGAACTTGACCTAACCCAACACTCATCGCCACTTTAGGCCGATGAACAGCACAAAATCGGTCAGACCGCCATTCAATGGCTAGTCTAACCACTGGCCGGTCTGACCGCCATTTACAAGCCGGTCTGACCGCACGCCTAACGCCGGTTTGACCGCACTCAACCTGACAGCATTCCAAACTTCGACGAAAACGCGTGTTTCGACAAACCGTTAACGACACTACTAATTGTAACATCATCCTAAGATCGTGCACATATCCCCATGATATCCACAATATGGTTGACTTTTAGAGCTTGCGTGAGCAAGATCTTGATGTGTTTACGCATGATCATATTTTTCATAGCACTTACAGGCTATCGCTTTACCACGCACTTGCATGTTAACCAAGCGGAGTGGAGTAATGTGCAGATGACGCCGTTATAGAACCTCCACCTGAACATGCATTCAACCAGACTCAACACATGGTAGCAATACATGTACACATATGGACGTCATTGATCCTCGCGCAAAATGACACGAACAAACCCTCTCACCGGGCATTATTCCACTAACCCGGTGCCAAAAATAAATAATAACAATAGGTTAGAGATCGCGTCGTCAAATCTTGCGAATAAAAATTTAGGTGCGCCCCCCTAATTTCTTTCCATCCCTTCCTTTTCTCTCTTTCCCCCTTTTCTTCTTTTTTCCCCTTCCCTCGTCCGACACCTATCCTCCCGGTCTCCCTTTATCTCTTCATCCCCCTCTCACCCACTCATTCTCTCCCTCTCTCTCGGTGGTTCTCCCGTCGCCTCCTCCGCTCCCGGCCCGGCAGGTGGCCGGCGCCACCACCCGCCCGCTCATGGTCGCCGCTGCCTCTCCCAAGACCCAAGCTCGCGCTTTAGGCCCGCCTGTCTGGGCCTTGGTGGCGCTGCCCGGGTCTGCACGCTGCCCCTCGCTTAGCACCGCCTCCAGCCACACTCGAGCTCGAGCCTCGCCATCGGCCTCCGCCTCCCTCTAGCTCTCCCTCCTCAACATGGCTCTAGCACCGCCTCACTGGTGTGTCAGCTTGATCTTGCAGCCGCCTGACGGCTCTGTTCGCTTTGCTCCTGCTCGCTCATACTGCTCGGCCTCCACTGTCGTGCATCTCCCTCACGCCACCGCCTCCTATGAGCTCCACCTCGAAGTCACTTAACCCCCTTGTACCTTGTGCCATGCTTGTTTGCCCGTGAAGGGTAACAATGGTGGGGATGGGGTAAGCTACCTGGCGTATCAGTTCCAAGGTGAGAAGTAGCTACGACGATGATATTGGTGGGGGCTTCTCTCCTCCAACTCTCTTCACCTCCCTCTCGTGGTTGCTATGGCTCAATGAATCTCTCGGCTTTGTTTTTGCTTTGATGTGGGTGCCTTCGGTTGGTCTTATTCCCTTCTCCCCCCCCCTCTCTCTCTCTCTGAAGGCTTGTTGAAACATGAGGTTTTACCTCATGGTCAAAAGCTTGCGGGTTAAAAAAATAGCATTACATTCTACCCCCCTTAACAGAATTCGACCTCGAATTCTGGCGTCCAACAATCCACATGAAAGAACAAAATGAAACAACGGTACATAAAAATAATTCTAACTCGTACCCATAGTGAACAACTCCGTACTTCTCACGCATGTGAGACTCTAATTCCCAAGTCACTTCTTGCTCGGACCGATGCGTCCAAAGCACCTTAACATAATTTATGGTTCTGTGCCTCAACACCCTCTCCGATTCCTCCAGAATCTGAACTGGACAGGACTCGAAGGTGAGGTCTTGCTTAAGGGACAACGGTTCTAGCACGATCTCATGCTCTAATCCCTTAAGTACCTTCTCAACATAGAAACATGAAACACATTGTGCACTCCTCGCATGGACTCATGAAGGTTCGTGACGATATGCCAACTTTCTCATTCGTGCCAGAATTGGAAATGGTCCAATGTACCGTGGGCTAAGCTTCCCTTTGGTACCAAATCGCACAACTCCTTTAGTGGATGACACTCTCAGGAGCACATAATCCCCCACTTTGAACTCTAAGTCGCGTCTTCTTACATCCGCATAGCTTTTCCGCCACTCGGGCCTAGCAAATTGCCAAATCTCCGCCACTGCTCCAATCGCTTGTTGGACCCAATCAGACCCGTAACAACCTTCCGCCACGATCCTAACAAAGTGGCGATCTAAACTTGCATCCATACGTAACCTCAATGGCGCCGCCTCAACACTAGAGTGGTAGCCGTTGTTGTAGGCAAACCCACGAGTGCCAAATGATCCTCCCACTACCTTTCCAAGATAGAACCCAGACCTCAAAGATGCCCTCTAGTGTTTGAATGGTGCGCTCGACCGCCCATCCGCTCAGGTGAAAAGCGGTCATCGAATCAAGCTTTGTGCCCAGAGCACCCTGCAAACTCTTCCAAAATATGGAGACAAACTTGGCATCTGTGTCAGAAACTATCGTCTTGGACACACCATGCAACCTCACTATCTCACGCACATAGATGGGTGCCAAATCACTTGCTGAATTCATTGTAAGAATAGGGAGGAAATGCACGGAATTACTAAATCGATCCACCACTATCCAAATTGCGTCCTTATATCGCTGGGTACGAAGCAAGCTGACTACGAAATCCATGGTAATATCATCCCATGGTCACTGAGGAACATCCAAAGGCTGCAATAGCCCAGCGGGACGTTTATGCTCAGCCTTCACTTGCTGGCAAACCCCGCAAGACGCCACATATCGAGCGACATCCACCTTCATTCTCTTCCACCAAAAGCTCTTTTTCAAATCCCGATACATCTTGGCCTCGCCAGATGTACCGTAACGGGTACGATGAGCCTCTCTCAATATATCATCCTTGACCTAAGCCTTTTGTCGCACGCAAAGGTGGCCATTAAACCACAATGTGCCCGACTCATCAAGGCTAAAGTCCCCCTTTCTCCCTTCATCAAGGCGCTTCCCCACTTGTTGAAGCAATCGATCATGTTGTTGCGCTTCTCTCACTTGCTCTAGAATTGCCAATTCCAAAGAAGAACAGTGTCTCAACCAAGGCTGCATCAAAGATAACAATAAGAAATTTCTATCCGATCAAGTCAAGAATAAGACAATCTAGAGTGGAGGGTATCTCCTTGCGACTAAGGGCATACACAACCACATTCGCCTTGCCCAGGTGGTACTGGATTATAAGATTATAGTCCTTAATCAGTTCCAGCCATCTTCTTTGCCTCAAATTCAACTCCTTCTGAGTAAAGATGTACTTGAGACTCTTGTGATCAGTAAAAATATCATAAGACTCTCCATACAAATAGTGCCTCCAAATCTTTAGAGCAAAAACCACTTCGGCTAGCTCTAAATCGTGAGTAGGGTAATTCTACTCATGTTTCTTTAATTGTCGTGAGGCATACGCAATTACTTTGCTATCTTGCATGAGCATGCAACCCAAACCCACTCGAGAAGCATCCGAGTAGACCGTGAAGCGCTTCGCTGGCTCAGGGAGGATGAGAATAGGGGGCAGTCTTTTATCACTAACCCCAAAGATCGAGTCACAGATGTTCCTCGCTTATGCCCCAGAGGTTCGCTGCGAGGAAGGAGGACATATGGCTTGTTGACTCGGGTGTTCTCGACACATGACTAGAGATTCTAGATAGTTCTCCTCCTCACACGCATCCGGCAACGAGTTGATCACGCTTTGGAGATGCTTCTACCAGACCGTGATGCCTAAGGGCACAAGGCGGCCAACAACAACTTCATAATTAAGGACGTCGCTTTGGTAAGTAAGTTGAGGTATAACTTGCTATCTATTTCTCAGCTTCTTAATGAGGGTCTGGAAGTGAGGTTCAAGAGTGGTGAGTGTAGAGTACTTGACTCCTCGGGTGAGCGTGTCTTTGGGATCTCTAGGTTTGAGAAGATTTTTAGTGCTGATTTCAGTATCTCTTCTTCTTCCAAATTCTAGGTGTCTTGTGGCTTCAGACTCTCATGACCTAGTGTTGTGGCACCGTAGGCTTGGACATATAGACTTTGACTATTTGACCAGAATCAGTAGCAAAGATTTGATTAGAGGTTTGCCTAAGCTTAAGAATGTTAGAGACCTTGTGTGCACTCCTCAGAGACATGGTAAGATGGTTTCGCTTCTCATCCACCTCTTACTTTAGTGATGACCGATGGACTGGTCACTCTTGCACTTAGACACGGCTGGCCCCTCTAGAGTTCAATCTGCAGGAAGAAAGTGGTATGTGCTTGTGATTGTGGATGATTTCTCCAGGTATTCATGGGTATATTTTCTAGTTTCTAAGGATGAGGCTTTTGGCTGTTTTAAAGAGTTGGCTCTTAGACTAACTGTTGACCGTCCTGGAGCCTTGAGAATCATTAGAAGTGACAATGGCACAGAATTGAAGAACTCTTCCTTTGCCACCTTCTCAGACCGAGAGAGGACTTGAGCACCGCTTCTCTTCACCTAGAGTTCCCCAAATGTAATGGGGTTGTAGAGAGGAAGAATGTAACCCTTGTAGAGATGGCTAGGACCATGCTAGATGAGCATAGCACTCCTAGGAGGTTCGGGGTGAGGCGATTTCTACCGCTTGTTATGTGTCCAACAGGGTATTCTTGAGATATGTCATAAGAAAGACTTCTTTTGAGCTTAGATTTGGTCATAGGCCTAAAGTCTCTCATTTCAAGATTTTTGGTTGCAAGTGCTTCATTCTTAAACATGGAAACTTGGACAAATTTGAATCAAGATGTTATGATGGCATTTTTCTTGGATATCCTGCTCATTCTCGTGGCTATCGTATATTTAATTTGGATACTAACAAAATTGTTGAGACTTGTGAAGTCACTTTTGATGAGGCTAGTCCTGGTACTAGACCCAATGCTGCAGGTACACAGGTTTCTGATATTCGAGAAAGCATTTTCGTCGACGATGACTCTGATATAGAGGATGAAGGTCCAATCCATCCTTCAATCATTTCTGAGATGGTTGGAGAACCTGTTTCTACTTCTCCAGCTTCAGCTGAGCAGCCTCCTCCTACTTTCACCGGCGATTCGAGTGGCTCTGCTCCTACCTCCACAGCCCATGAGGTAGAGGCCACATCTGCACCAGGACCTCCTCTTCATATTCAGCGACAACACCCAACTGAGCAGATAATTGGGGATGTCCATGAGCGAGTTACTCGCTCCAGGTTTATCTCTCCAGATTCTCATGCACATTCTGCTTTTGTTGCGTCTTTTGAACCCCGAGATGTCACCCATGCTTTATCTGATTCCTCTTGGGTCAATGCCACGCATGACGAGCTTGAAAATTTTGAAAGAAACCAAGTCTGGACCTTAATTGAACCTCTGCCTAATCAAAATGTTATTGGAACAAAATGAGTTTTCAAAAATAAGCAAAGTGACGATGGGTTGGTAGTTCGCAACAAGGCTAGGCTTGTAGATCAAGGTTTTTCTCAGGTAGAAGGCTTAGACTTTGAAGAGACCTTTGCTCCTGTAGCTAGATTAGAAGACATTCGCATATTGCTAGCTTTCGCGATACCTAAGGGCTTTAAGCTTTTTCAAATGGATGTCAATAGTGCTTTCCTTAATGGTTTTATAGAAGAAGAGGTTTTTGTCAAGCAACCCCCTGGTTTTGAAAATCCCAAATTCCCAAACCATGTGTTTAAGCTCCCCAAAGCCTTATATGGATTGAAGCAAGCCCTTAGAGCTCGGTATGATAGGCTTAAGAGTTTCTTGCCTAAAAATGAATTCAAAATGGGAATGGTAGATAAAACCTTGTTCACTCTCAGGTATGGCAGTGATTTCTTACTTGTTCAGATTTATGTGGACGACATCATATTCGGTGGTTCTTCTCATGCTTTGGTGTCCAGATTTTCAGATTCTATGAGCAAGGAATTCGAGATGAGCATGATGGGCGAACTGACTTTCTTCCTTGGTCTTCAAATCAAGCAACTGAAAGAAGGTATCTTCATTCATCAAAACAAGTACACAAAGGACCTTCTTCGGCGCTTCGACATGGGAAGCAACAAGCCAATGTCTACTCCTATTGCCACTTCTACCATGCTGGATCCTGATGAGGATATAGAGCCCGTGGACCAGAAGGAGTACCGCAGCATGATTGGCTCCCTCCTCTACCTCACGGCATCGAGGCCGGACATACAATTTGCTGTGTGTCTGTGCACTCGATTTCAGGCTTCCCCTCGTGCCTCATATCGTCAAGCAGTGCGTCGCATCTTCAGGTACCTCTAGGACACTCTTGACTTTAGACTCTGGTTTTCTTCTGATTCTGCTATCTCCATTCTAGGCTTTTTTTATGCTGATTTTGTGGGGTGTAGAGTGGATAGGATGAGTACTTCTAGCTCTTGTCATTTCTAGGCACATCTCTTATCTCTTGGTCATCTAGGAAGTAGTCCTCTGTTGTACGCTTCACCGCCGAGGCAGAGTATGTAGCTGCAGCTAGTAGTTACTCTCAGGTTCTTTGGATCTTGTCTACTCTGCGGGATTATGGGTTATTTTTGGATAGTGTTCATCTTTTCTGTGACAACACTAGTGCTATAAACATTGCCAAAAACCCAGTGCAACACTCTAGGACCAAGCACATTGACAATAGATATCATTTCCTTAGAGGCCATGTAGAGAAGGGTGATGTTGTGCTTCACTTTGTAGAGTCTGAGCAGCAGGTTGCAGATATTTTCACTAAGGCTCTTGATTCTTCTCATTTTACTTCTTTGCGGGGAGAGTTAGGAGTTATTAGTCCTCTTGGCCTGTTTTGAGGGGGAGTTAGCTCTTTTGCATTCATTGTACCATGTTGCATTTTAAATCAGCAACTTGCATTGTAATATAATTTCACGGAGCCTTGATTATTATCCTTGTGTGACATGATTTCATGTTTTATACCTTGCCATGTCTTGTGCTAGTTTGCTAGGTTTATCATGTCTTTCCATGTGTAGCTTAGCTTTTGCCATGCTAGCTCTATTAAATGTGAAAAACTTGAATTAAAACATGACTTGTTGGATTTATGACTAGTTTTGCCATAGCGATCTTCTCATGATTCATGCCATGTCAAATAAGCTGAGTCTTGAATCTATTTTGAGTTTTAGATTGAGCTATGCTAGTTTCTAAGTTAAGAAAATGAAAAGTGAGTTCTTCTGTGCGAAAAAACTGATCTCACCAATTCTTTCTCATGAGACGGCTTGCCATTGCACTAGGCATGAACTCAGGGGGAGTTTTGGATGACCTAGACCACTCTTTTAAGCTTCTTGCTTGGGATGGTCACGGCAAGGCTTGAGATCGAGCATTGGGCTAAAAACAAAACAAATTGTGGAAATTGGTTGAAGCTTAGGAGGCAGTTGTGGATGGCTCCTAGTCCAGGACTTGCTTTGCTAAGATAAAATCAAAAATCAATGTTAGCAAGTGCTAAATGTGCTAAGCATGGTTATTTCCAAGTGCCCTAACAAAATAATTCATCTTTGAACTCATAGCGCCTAAATTGGCTCAATTTTAGCTTGGTTCCATTTAGTTTATTGACATGGCTTGACTCATTTTTGGATACCTTTGGTGAATCTATGATCTTGCACACCTTAACGTGCTAAACTTTCATTCAATCACAGATTATTGCTCTTTTGGCTTTAGCTTTGCTATATATGATTTGCCATGATTTACAATAGCTTCTTCACATAATATGGCTTGGTGTAATACTTGTACAGTCCTCTTGGATAATTTTCATGGCTCCCTTTGCTAAAATGAATTAATTGCATCCATTTCATGTCATTCATGCTCTATCTTCCTCTATGCATCTTGATGAATCCATTGTCATAGGGGGAGAAATGGTAAAAATGAAGAAACAGGGAGAAAATGAAATTTTTAGAATGTCATAGAGAGGGGGAGCATCTCATTTGCATTTCTTGGTTCCTCACAATGATCAATGGTCAAATTGAACAATTGTTCTTTCATATGGACCTTAAGTGAGATTTTTGACTCCTTTATGGAATTTGAAGCTTTCTTGCTTTCTTTTTCTTGATCTCACTTGCCATGCTATTCTGAAGCCAGCTTAGTCATTTTCATTGCTTTCTCTTGTATTTGGACTAAGTTGTGCCTTTGCGCAAAAACGAGTGTTTCTTTACTTTTCAAACCTCCAATTTGTATTTTGAGGAGATTGCCAACGTGTTCATCAAGGGGGGAGATTGTGGATATCATGAGGATATGCTCATGATCTTAGGATGATGAGACAATTGGCAATAGCTTTAAAGTTTTGTCGAAATCATCGCTTTTGAAATTGTTCAGTCAAGTAGGTCATCGCGGTTTGACCACCATTTTGGTGGTCGATCGGCCATGCCTAAACCGGGTTTGCCGAGAAAGTGTTATGGTTCGACCGCCAAATCGGGCGATATGATCGGCCTTTGAGTGGCGGTCGACCGGCTTTGTGAAATCGGTCAGACCGACCATGAAATGATTTTGGATTTTTGAGCTAGGCCAAAAATAGAAGGTGTAGATAAGAGAGGAGGTTCTACTACTCTTGGTCTCATTATTTTTGGAGCTTGCAGGCAAAAGTTCTATTGGTTTAAAAATTCCAGAGAGTTTCAGATTTCGTGGGTGGATTTTTGGTTGTCCTCACTGACGGTCGACCGACCAACAGTGGTGGTCGACCGTTAGGGGCCGACCGCCAAAGTGATTGCCCGACCGGTTTTGGCTTGTTCGTCACCAACTCGGTGGTGATGATTGTTTGGTTAGGTCAAGTTCATGGGTTTCAAGCATAAGTGTTGCACGATGCATGTTTTGACTAATGTGGGTCAAGTTGTGAAGAACTTGTTCCTAATCGATTTCTTTGTCTATTGATGTGCAAAGTTGCTTGTAGTCAACGACGATCAACAAATGAGGATGATCGGGAATAAGCTTGGAGAGCCGAGGTTTAGAATGATCAAGGATGTCAGGTGAGGTCAATGGACTCAAGCATGGCGCAGATTGGACAAGGATGACCGAATGGGCGCTTCGGTGCGGCGGGTTGGACCAAGCGCGAGGGTTTGCAAGTGCCTTGGTGGTTTTGGCGGGAGCCAGACGGGAGAGACTTGCCAACATGATGAGAGCCGTTGATCAACCTACACGTGGCGAAGCAGGCGAGTGCTTCAACAAGATTGGACTTGGTTTTCGGAGAAAGATCAATAAGGGGTATTTTGGTAATTTCACCAAATACCGCCTTGGTGACCTTGGGCTAAACCGCAACGCAAGACGACGCAAGGAGAAGCGGTTTAGGTCAAGTGAAGATAAAGACGACGCTTTAATATGCGTGCGTGAGTTAAACCCGTTTGTTAGTGGGCTTAACGGGTGCCCAATGGGTATAGTCTTCTAGAAACTAGCCTCCACTATAAATAGGGGTGGTTGCTGTCCAGCAGACCCCAAGCACTTCATTTGGAGAAACCCTAGTGTGCGTAGGGTTTTAGAGAGAAAAGTGGAGAGGTTAGGTTTCTAGGCTATGGAATGATTGTGTGCTCATGGATTGAGCTCTTGTCCTCCCGAGGAGTGGTCAGAACCTACATCAAACTCAAATCAATCTGCAAGATTTCTCCAAGTTGAGTTTCTTCTTGTTCTTACTCTTTATTATGTGATTTTGAGGCTTTTGTTGATTCAAAGGTTTTCCTTTGGTTTTTGCCCCCATCTAGCTTGTTGTGATGTGTAGAAACCCTTCTAGGATCATCTTGAATATCCTTTACTCACGAGCAAGGTTTAGATCGTATTTTTCATTTTGAATCAGTTTTTGAACGCCCTTCACTCAAACGGAAAAATGTCATAATTTTGGCAAAGATCTTGATGATCGTTGCTTCGAATAGGTTTCTGATATCCTTAGAAAGGTGTGTCTCAAGTTTGGTCAAGTTTGGAATCGTAGATCAAAAGTTAGACGAATTTGTGCTTTGGACGTCGGGCTGTTTTTCCTGTTCATCGTCAAAGTGCTGCATCACGGTTCACGCCAAATGACTGCTGGTGCACGCCGGTCAGACCGCCAGACTCATTTAGGGTTTGAGTATTTGTCTTTTGCTTTGGGGTTTTAGGTTGGATTCAACACAAGTCTTCTGCTGTATTTGTTCTTTGATCTTCATAGCTCTCATAGCTATTGAAGTGAAAATCGTGTTGAATTCAAACTAGGTGAAAAAGGATTCGTGTTCTATTCTCCCCTCAGTAGTCACCTTTCCGTCCTACACGCCGGTAGTAACCACTAAGCTCGTAAAACTTCTCACTTCTTTGACATTAGTTGGCCTCTTCCAGCTCACTACAATAAATCTTGGATGGATCTACCAAATACCTTCCTAGTTGATCACATGACTTAGAAAGCCCACTTCGTAAATCCGTAACTCGCAGCTTCTTTAATTTGGCAAAGAACCGATTCTCCTCGTAATCTCAAGCACAAGACTCAAATGCCGCCATGCTCTCCTCGCCTTAGAATAAATCAGATATCATCGATGAACACAACCACAAAGTCATCAAGATACTTATGCAAAGATACTATTCATCGCTCCATAAAGAGAGCAGGGCATTCGTTAGTCCAAAGGATATAACTTTATACTCATAGTGCCCATACCTTGTAAAGAAAGTGGTCTTTTCTATATCTTGCTCCCAAGACTCAATCTAATTATACCTGATTGCGTAACAATCTTGGAGAACACCTTGGCTCCCTTCAATTGATCAAACAAATCCTCGATATGAGGTAAAGGGTATTTATTCTGATGGCCACCGATTAAGAGCACAATAGTCTATGCACATGCGCCAACTCCCGTCCTTCTTCTCAGTGAATAGGACAGGGGCTCCCCAAGGTGACACACTACGACGAATCAACCCCTTGGACAACAAATCATCTAATTGCTTCTTCAATTCTTCTTGGAAAGGCTGTGCCAAATGGTACCACTACTACAGAAAAGGCCTTCACAGATGGTTGAAAAACGTCATCACAGACGGTTTCGTGAGCCGTCTGAGTTTATAGGTCAGTAATGATATGAGGTCATCACAGACGGTTTTCGGACCGTCTATAATACATAATATCACAGATGGTTATTAACTCAAAATTGTCTATGATAGTCGACTATCACAGACGGTTTGTAGATGAAACCGTCAGGATAGTCGACAATCACTGCACGGTTTCAGCTACAAACCGTCTGCAGGATTATCGATTATCACGCACGGTTTCAGCTACAAACCGTCCGTGATAGTCAACTATCACAGACGGTTTCATCTATAAACCGTCTGTGATATTCTTTTGCATTGCTAAATCTATTTTTGTTTATTGGCTAGCCTTAGGAAATGCTAGCCATGCCCTTTGAAACAAGCTGAAACACAGCATTAAGTTGTATACATCCAATTCACATTCATTTAGAAACCAAAGACATCCAATTCGTGATTCATTTCGTATAAGCACATCAAATTTGTATTCATTTTAGAAACAAGCACATCTAATTCACAAATCAATTAACTAAAATTAACTATTAATGTACATTTACACACATGTACCATTAAGTTCAATCTTATCCCAATCAAGTTCAACCTACATTGTGGAACGCCCATCCGGATTTATGACCTAATTGTTCGCATGACGCAAGGTGTGATCAAATTTTATGAGCTTGCTCGCTCCAACGCAGCTTCGCGATGGTCGCAACTCGTCGCTAGGAAGATTAAATTCGCTTATATAAATTGGTAAGTATATATGAAATAATTGTTGCAAGATTGACAAACCCGAGGATCATTGGTGATCGCGAAACCAATGAGTAGTTCCATGTTGCGCAAACATAGTATCCATAGACGCTAGGTCTTACTACGCCGGTGGCACCGCAAAAAAATAGAATTGGTTAGTTCGAGGGGCATACTACGAAGTGTTATATATGATTAATGTGTACTAGCTAGCGAGTACTGGGAAAGTTAGATCGTGTTTCAGTGTCCTTCCCTTGTTTTCCCCTCCTTTAGCATAGAACACGCCGAACGCCCTACGTGACTCCAAGAAGTTTGCATTAGCCATTGCAAAGGAAGGAAAGACTACAATAGAGTTTCTATGGAGGAAATATGTTTACCTGTTGATTAAATGTCGGATAACTGTGAAGTTGTGAGTGGTCCTCTGTAGGGAATCTAGGTATATTACCGAGCTCCATTTTGGTATAATTACAATTAGAATCCAGTGGAATCTACACAGGTATGTCACCATGGTCATTAAACCTAAGTTCGTGTTGCTTATAAAATACAAATCAACAATTATAGCCAGTAGTGCAACACTTACTCCTGGTTGTAGGGAAAAAGTATGTATTCCTTGTTGCGGCGAGCCAGCAAAAACGCTATAACGTAATCCTCGACGAATCTTGCATTCTCCTTGATGGTTTGCGTGGAGACCACATGTGGGTGGAGGAAACCTACCGATGAATTCCTTAATTCGGCTTCAGACTTCATGTATCTATATACAAAAGCAAGGAGTTATATATAACATTTATCGGTATTACATGAACATTGACCGTGATTGTACACACTTACAGTGTCCAGTATCGCATGAGTGAGACGTCGAGGGAGTCGAGCTTGAAGAGACAGAACAAGTCCTCGAAGGTCACTGTGAAGACACAGTCTTGAGCATTGTGGTTAAAATGAACTTCGTTGAACTTGACAAAGGACACCGAGCGCCGTTATTCATCCGCCTTGTTGGCCTCGCTCCATGTACCATGTATGCAATGTCGCAAGCTGGTCCTAGGTAGGGTTGTCTAACCTCTTGACCAACGGCTCGCCTAGCACGAATTTTTGGGCCAACGACAAGAAGGGGATATCAGAATAGGAGTTGACCATCTTCCATTTGCCCTTGCTGCTTGTAGAGGTCGACTTCACAAGAGTAGACTAAGCATGAGGTGTAGATGCATCTGATACACCGGGCCCTTGCTGCTTTGGTGCAGGTAGCTCCTGTCAAATGCCGGCCTCGTGGACTAGACACCATTGCAGACATTCTGTGAAGTTGACACCGCAGTAGCTCCAAGCAGATGTCCCTCTTGGGCCACTGGATGAATGTTCCAACGGCTTGCTCTAGAGTCATGATCTCGTCGTTTGGGGGGATATGCAGTGGGACAGCCTCGAAATTGGCACAAACACTGTCCACATTCACTTTTGTGAAACCCGGCGTTAGATTTGCACCGTGTACCAAAGCCCTGACATCGGATGGATACACCTGGCCCCAAGCAGCATCTAGGGCAACAGAGGCATATCTCACCTGGAGCTTGCACTTCGTAGCCACCTACATAATGATACAAAATTAGCTACTCCAACAGGCCTATCAATGGATCGAGCATTCCAGAGATAATAATTATTACCTGGATGTCATTGACAGGAAATATGTCGTCGCCTATTGGGGTAGGGTTAGGGTTGGACACGCAGCTACTCGGAAGTTTGGGGGGGTTGGCTAGCACAGTAGGGGCAGGGTCTTGCAACTGATTTGGGACTTGCAACTGAACTTCCCTAAGCCTTTCCTCAAAGCTCTCCAGCTGCCGTTGCATCGCAGCTCTGACGCGATCATCGATCTCATCTCTGAGAGATTCAGTGATCTCATCTTTGAGGGATTCACGAATCTCGTCTCGTAGCTTTGCATCGCGCTCGACTTTAGATCTCTTCCTACTCCTAGATTTATTCGAGTTTGCTTGGAACCAATATTTTTATGGAACATAAAGACCAATCTCG
Organism: Phyllostachys edulis; assembly: GCA_036346405.1. Classification (NCBI taxonomy): domain Eukaryota; kingdom Viridiplantae; phylum Streptophyta; class Magnoliopsida; order Poales; family Poaceae; genus Phyllostachys; species Phyllostachys edulis. The sequence goes on along the minus strand of CM070547.1, from coordinate 12,806,073 downwards.
TGTGACCCGGTGCTCATTGTTTCCCAAGGTCATGAGAGTATATATCTCTCTCCCTGTCTGCCTGGAATGAGCCTTGGGAAGATTGTGCACTCAGCGTTATCTGCAATAGCCCGACATGTCATTTCACTTCCTATGAAGTTATGTAGTAATTACAAACTAGGTAGTTCGATATCTTACCAGTGCCGACACTTCGGTCCGCGAGGTTTGGAAAGGAGACTTCTCCGTGAGATAGGGTACATAACCTCCCCATTAACCGCCGGACGCTACCATCGCTGATCTCGCAAATGGCGTGGAGACATTCAACGATTTGCCCATCGGGTCCCGATCCTCCATATCAGATTTTACCCGCATACCCGCCGTGTCGAGTCCGTGGGGTACTTTATTTTTTATCATGGGCCGTGTGCCTCGATTTTCACTCCTAAATTTATTTGTCGCCTTCTTCGCCACAAACTCTAAGACATGACTCTTCCAAGAACGGATACTTGTGGAAGGGCCTCGATCCTTCTCCACGTAGTTCTTGACAAGCATGCTCTTGAAGTTCTTCCATGCTTTGCACGCCTATAGCAACACGTCGTCGTCGCACAGAGTCCCAAAGTTGTTCCGGATCTCGAACGATTTAAAAATATCCGCCGCCAGCTCATCTTTCGAAGTTTTGGTTAACTCCTTCCACTAATCGTAGGTGATGTTGACCCGCTCCTCGCAACTATTCTCGACCATTCTCCGAATGCGGACGCCGCTTTCGGCGAGGATTGATAGGGGTTCCGGATCGACGACCTTCGTGATGGTAAATCGGACCGCTGGCCTTTTCGATATTCCTCTTCTTCTACCGTGCTTGGATATTCTAGAGAACTGCATCGCATACATGAGGCGGCGACGATGACGAAGAATGAGCGAAGACATCTTCACAAGAAATAGAAGTTATGACACGATGAACATATTATCATAAGATTCGATCTCTATGTGTATGGTATACACACCAATTAATAATAATTGGGATATGTAGGAAGAAATTAGGACCAATACAATGACATAATTGACATAAACATGTAAATCCTCCAAGTCATTTAAAAGGAATAATATGCTCAACACAAACATCATGTGAACAAATTATAGCTCAATTTCAAACCCGATTATGAAAACAATTTCAGTACAAGACTATTATCATCACAGAGCATTCATCTCAAGCCCACCACACCGTACTGCAATATATTCCAGTAACAGTATAAAAACAAATGCCATATGAATCTCTGACTAGAACAAATACAAATTCCTAAAACAAGTACAACACCTCATACTACTCAATGTTTGAACCAGATACTAGCGCAATTATCATGAGTCAATGAGGACCATGATAGCATGACAGATTATAGACAGAAAGAGTGAGGAAAAGGGGCGTCGGGGTCAGCAACTCGGCATTGGTTACCTTTGGGCATCAAGGAGAAGGACGAGCAGGAGCAGTACCAAAGCAGCAGGGCGGCGTCGAAGGGGAGGCGCACCGAGCTCGGGGGAGGGGAGGAGGCAGCGGGCTCGGGGGAGGAGTTGTGCCAGGCTCAAGGAGGAGGCGACGTCGAGGACGGCGGCGACGGGCTCGGGGGAGGAGGGAGTTAGGAGTTGAGAAACTTAATCGTTTGAGTGGTGGTGCGGGCAAACTCTAGGGTCCTAATATAAATAGATGGATATCACACGGTTCTAAAGTAGAACCGTTTATGATAATAATATCACAGATGGTTCTACTTTAGAACCGCTCGTGATATAGATGTATCATGACGGTTCCAGCCAACAACCGCTCAGGATATCATGTATCATGAGCGGTTTTTACCAAGGAACCGTCTGTGATATATAATCACAAACGGTTTGTAGATGAAACCGTATGTGATATTATTTTGTATTGGTTAATCTAGTTTTGTTTATTGGCTAGCCTCAGGGAATGCTAGCCATGCCCTCTGAAACAAGCAGAAAACACAACAAGTACATGTATATGCATCCAATTCACATTCATTTCAGAAACAAGCACATCCATTTCACAGTACAAATCAATTAACTCAAATGAACTAAAATTAACTATTCATCAGAGCGTACATATACACACATTGTTCAATTAATCTTTAAAAATTAGCCCTTCATGATGATCGACGCGTATGTAGCTAGTTTCATCACGATCTTCTTCCTCGACCGTTATGCCGTTTCCGAAAGGAGGCAACTCGTCAAATTGATTGTATTATTCCTCATCCACTATATTCTCAACTCTGACATCCTCCTTTTTCCATGAAGAACTACGTGGCGCTTCTTATTTGCCGAGTCGGTTACATAGAAGACTTGAACAACTTGATTAGCCGTACGAATGGTTCGTCTTTGTATCCGACACGTTCGAGGTCCATGGTAGTGACGTCGTACTTGTCGACCTTCACCTGTAGGAGATGGACCCAACGACACCAAAATAGGGGGATCTTGAAAAGCACGTAATCGAGCTCCCATATCTCCTCTATTTGCCCATAGTAGGAGCTCCTCAGCCCATCGGTACTGAATGTTTCTATGCGAACACCGCTATTCTGGTTAGTGCTCTTTATATCCTGAGCCTACGTATATAATGTGTACCCATTTATGTTGTATCCTCGCCATGTCACAACTCAGAATGTTGGCCTTTTGCCAACCATGTCAAGATATCACTTGACGAGCTCTTAGCGAAGTCGCCCATCAACCATTGGTTGAGCCGCTCACAGTGTTGTCTCATGATCTAAACATCCGCCGCTCTCGATTCTCAAGGTCAAGCACGCCCTTGTACCGACGATATACGGGACACTTCACCATGTGTTGCAAGACCGTGAAATGGGCTTGAGCATACGATCCATATCTCGAGTGATTGCTTTCTTCCGATGGTCCCGATACCCTCGAGCCCCCCCTCATGGCGAGATCAAGGTGTACCTATCGGTTCGACCTGAGCCATGTAATCGACGCAGAACTCAATGACCTCTTCGGTTGCATAACCTTCGACAATGCTGCCCTCCACCCGAGATCAATTCCGTACATAGGACTTGAGAATTCCCATGAACCTCTCGAACGGGTACATGCTACGTAGGAATATGGGCCCGCACATCTTTATCTCCCTCATAATGTGAACAATGAGATGGACCATGATATCGAAAAATGACGGAGGGAAATACATCTCAAGATCACATAGAGTCATCACCACCTTGTCCTGCAGAGCATCTAGTCCTTTAGGATCGGTGACCTTCTGAGCAATTGTGTTAAAGAAATAACACAGCCTCATGATTGTCTGTCAGACCTTGATTGGCAAAATACTTCTAATTGCAACAGGGAGCATTTGTGTCATCAGCACATGACAATCATGAGACTTCATGCCAATTAACTTCAAATCTTCCATCGAAACAAGTTTCTTCATGTTGGCGGAGTAACCGGACGGAACTTTCACACCATGCAAGCACCGCACAGCTTCAGCCTTCTCGCCTTGGACAGAGTGTAACAAGCAGAGGAAAGGTACGTCGTCCTTTATTGGTCTTTGTTGGTGCTAACTCAGTCCGATGTCCATATCAACCAAGTCAAGCCGCATGCGTTGACACCATCCTTTGTTTTGTCACGAATGTTCAAGAAGAGACCAATCAAGTCGTCACATACATTCTTCTCTCGCATGACGCCGATGCAAAGGGCAAACTTCTAGGTGCTCTCAATAAGGTAAGTCCCAAAAAAATTGATCTCTTCTTCCACATGTTCTTCTTACGGGTCTTCGATTTACGTCCATTTCCGAGCACAACATCTAAATCCTTAACCATATCATAGACCACTTTTCCGCTTAAATGCCTTGAGCTGAACTATCATCCTTCTCTCCGTCGAATGGTTTCTTCATCCTGCGGTATGGGTTAGTCCTCCGAAGGAACCAACGATGACGCATGTACACGATTTTGCGCGAGTGATTCAGCCACACACTCTCGGTATCATCTAAGCAGTGGGTATAGGCTTTGGCCCCTTTTGTACTCTGGCTCGACAGATTAGCAAGGGCAGAATAATTATTTATGGTGCAGAACAACAAGGAACGTAAAGTGAAGTTCTCTCATTTGTACGTATCCCATACCTGTACCCCTTCAATCCACAATATTTTTAGATCTTCCATCAATAGTGCTAGGTACACATCAATATCATTTCCAGGTTGCTTTGGCCCTTCGATAAGTATCGACAGCAAAATATACTTCCGCTTCATACACAACCAAGGAGGAAGGTTGTAGATACAGAGTGTCACGGGCCAAGTGCTATGTCGCCTGCTCATGTTACCGAAAGGATTCATTCCATCTGTACTCAATCCAAACCTTATATTTCTTGGTTCCGCACCGAAGTCTGCAAACCTCCTATCGATGTTTCTCCACTGGGCGGAATCAGCAGGGTGTCTTAGCTTTCCGTCATTCTTACGCTCCTCTATGCCAATGCGCAGCTTTTGCATTCTTTGGGTTCGCAAAACCGCTTCAAACGGGAATTACAGCAAGATACCACGCCACCTTAGTAGGAGGTCCTTTCTTCACCTCGATTCCTCGTCGTCATCCGATTGATTCTTACGCTTGTATCGGGACGCTGCACACAATCAACATACATGCATGTTTGTATACTCATTACGGTAGAGGATACAATGTTCGGACATGCATGTATTCTTTCTACTTCCATTCCCAATGGACAAAGAACCTTCTTGTCTTTGTAGGTGGTTTTGAGCAACTTGTTTCCCTCCTAAGCATGTCCACTAAGAGACCTAATGACCTGCGTGAAACTCTTGTCGGACCAACCGTCGCTTTCCTTCAATTTCAGTAGTTCAAGCACGGATGACAACCTTATGTATTTCAGCTTGCAACTTGGGAACAAAGGTTTCTCCGAGTCCTTCATCAAGCCCCAGAATTTAGCATACTCCCTCTCATCACAGTTCCCTTCTGCATCACAAAGCATCTGATCTAGACTGTCATCGTGCAGCCTATCCGAATCGGAACCACAATCGATATCATCCGGCGGCATATCGTTGACTTCTTGTATAATATGCTCTTCACCGTGACTAGTCCAACGTGTATAACCCTTTTTGAAACCCCTTCGAATCAAGTATGCTTCGATCTGCACTCGGTTCTTAAACATCTTCAGATTCTCACAGTCAATACATGGACAATACATATATTCCGCCCCCTTATTCAACATATCCTCCTCAGCAGCTCTTGTAAAAGCAGACACGCCATTAATGTACTCTTCACTCACACGGTTCTCAACAAGACATCCAAATGATCCATCACACGGTTCGTATTGAAAACCCTGGAAATAAATAAAAGGGTGACTTTGAAAGCATATTTTTTGAGGCTTAATTACGCTTTCCAACAGAGAAAGCGTATTTTTCTCTGAACTAAAGGTGGCTTTTTTTCATTTTTTTTGATTTTATTAACTTACATGTGGGCCCTACTTGTCAGTGACTCATTTTTTATTTCATGATTTTATTTATAAAATCTATGGCGGTTCCATATGTCATAGACTTGTTAGTTTATTAACTAAATGATTAAAAACAGTAGGATTTGAAGCGTAAATTGGGCTTAGGGTGACATCGCATTGCTAGTAGTCGTGGCTCGGGGCCCTAAGGTCGCTTGAGGTGAATCGGCGGTGATGTCCCATGGCGGCACCACGGGCTTCACTAGCGATTTCGGCGTAAACGTCTGAAACCACTCAAATTAAAGGATACGTATGCTCCAGTAGTTCACCTCGATCACGAGGAAGGTGTCAATGAAGTCAGGGAAGGTCCAAGGCGGTTGGTCGTCGATCGGTGAACAGAGGCGACGGCGGCAAGCTCCTCGGCGACAATAGCTGAAATGGACCACATGAGCGGGCTCAGTGAGGTGAGACGATACTCAAATCGAGCACGGAGTGGCGATGGACTCACCGGGCTTGGAGATCTCCTGCGGTTACCGTAGCGCCAGAGATGGAGATCAAGAAGACTCTTTTGGAGAGCTATGTACACTGCACCGTCTGTGATGAGTTAATTATCACTAACAGTTTTCAACAAAAAAAACCGTCTGTGACATGTAGTAATATCACAGACGGTTTGTGTTTAAAACCGTCTGTGAAGTATCACAGACGGTTCTGACCAAAAATCGTCTGTGATATTGGGTAATATGACATACGGTTTTTGGTTAGAACCGTCTGTGATACTTCACATACGGTTTTAAACATGAACCATCTGTGATATGACCTCTTCACAGACGGTTTTTAGCGTGAAAAATAACACAGACGGTCGGTAAACAAAAACTATCTGAGATTATGTTTAATACAGACGGTTTCGATGGACCATCTATGATCAGGCGTCCAGTATTAGCATTTTTGTAGTAGTGTATAGGGATAAAGAAATAGGTCGTGTGCCAGAAACAAGATCAATCCTAAACTCCACATCCCTTTCAGGTGGCATACCCGAAAGCTCTTCGAAAAATACATCGGGATACTCACACACCACTGGAATATCCCTAATGCGCAAAGATGCACTCGGCTTCTCCACAAGTGCTAGAAACGAACCAGACTTCACCATTCATCAACTAGGGACCATGCTGGCCAACATAAAAAGAGAACACAGAGGTGCATTCCCCTGAAAGGTTATCTCCTCCCTACAAGGATCTTGCAAGGTGATTGTCCTCCAGAAGCAGGAAATCATGGCCTGGTAGCAATGTAACCAGTCTATGCCCAGAATAACATCAAAAGGTTCTATTTGACTAGCTAATAGGTTGGCAACAAAATCCTCACCATCTAATGAAATCACGCATCCAGGACATACCGTGGAGCTAGCAATGATACCTCCTGGAGAACTAACTATAACAGACTGCGAGATCTGCTGCATACTCAACTTTGCTTTTCTAGCAAGCTCATGGGACATAAAGGAATAAGTAGCACCGAAGTCAAAAAGAACAAGGGCGTCACACGAATCTACTAACAGGGTACCTGTCATCACATCTGATCATCCTACGGACTCAGTGGCAGGCAATGCGTAGACTCCAGGTGGCGCCGGGGCAACGGGAGCCCTGACACTCGGCTGAGATGGCAACGAAAATGGAGGCGGTGCAACGTGCTGAACTGGAGCAACTGGTGTAGGGCACCAGTAATACCCGGCGGGTGGTGCCCAGAAAGGAGGAGGCTGCGGTGCGGGGCAACCACCATCATCTGGACAAACCCCCGAGGCATAGCATTTGTCAATGACGTAGGTGCCGGCTCCCACTTGATAATACTAGAGGGGTTCTGACGACAAACCCGCTCCATGTGGCCCGACCGACCACATTGCCGGCACTCTCCCATCCAAGAACATTCAGCAGCACAATGCCCACCACCGCACTTGAAACAGATCATGCCCTGCCCTGGGACAGGACGATAGGCTGGGGTTGCTGATGACGAATGAGGCACTGTAGAAGACGGCCTCGAAGATTTGGACTTGGATGATTGTGAGGGATGCTGGCCCTACTTGGACTTCTTGGGAGTAGGTCGCTGAGATGACCCACCCTCCTCGCTAAAACTCCTCTTCTGGTCACTACTAGAAGTGCTTGGACCACCCGAGAGTTGTAGTCCTTTAGTGAGCTGCATCTCCATTTCCATCCCTCTGGCTTGTTCTACCACTGACCTAAAGTCACGTGGCGTAGTGGCTCCCATAACATGCCGAAAATCAGAGTTGAGCCCTCGGCGAAACCTTTTAGCCTTCTCCAGATCATTGCTCGCGACTAATGGTATGAAATGGATCAGATCGTTGAATCCCACTTCGTACTCAGCTACGGTCATCTTCCCTTGCATGAAGGTCAACAAGGCGACCTCCATACTCTCCACAAAAGATTCCGGGTAGTACTTCACCTTGAACTGCTCAACGAAGATCTCCTAGGTAGCGGGACCTTGGGCAAGGGTCCTAGCTGAAAGGGCTCTCTCCCACCAGATATCCGTCTGACCCTTTAACTGGGATGCCACATAGCGAGCTCTCAACTGTGAGCTCATCTCTAGGGCTTCAAATTGCCTTCCCATATAGCGCAACCAATCTGCAGCTTGGACTGGTGTACCTGCTCCATCGAAGGTGTCTAGACGTAAAGCCAACCACTCACGAAGGCCTATCCTTGCCTCTGGCATGGTTGGAACAGCAGTAGGTACCGCATCGGGTACATCCGCAGCATCGGGTACAGATGCAACAACGGCTACCGACGCTTGTTGGCGAAGTGCACGGACCTCTTCCATAAATTCTCACTGCAAGGCCGATGACCTTGCTTGATTCCCAGCTACATACTGCTCAGCGGAAACAACCTCTGCATCAGGTGCTTCTTGCTGAACCTCAAGCAGTAGCTTCCCTTGAGCATGGCCACAGCCACGGCAGCGACCTCTACCTCTACCTCTCGGCATCTCTGTTCACGTCAAACAGGTAATCACGCCATCAATTCACAAACAGTTACCTCGTAACATTGCACGCCAACAACATAACTAGCTAAAACATATATGCAACGCTTGACCCAAAATCCATCCTACTGTGCACCAGAGTGTGTCAAGTTTAATTTAATTATTTGGCCTAGGTCAAGTTTTAGTAATTAATCAATCTAGGTCTAAATTTTTTTTCACAACGGACCTAACGTCCGCTCTGATACCAACTGTAATACCCCTTCCCGCCACCTGGGCCCGGAATGCTACCACCACACATTATTCATTACAAAATTTGCACAACTAATTTAACAATTTGACATAAAACAGCAAAAGTAGGATATCTAGGAAGGATGGTTTGCATTAGTAACTACATGTGACGTGGATGAACTATTCTCCCTTCCCGATGCCTGTCATCTTCGTCAATCACATAAACACCAAAGAAAACAAGGGTGAGTCCGAAGACTCAGCAAGCACATAATAGATCGATAAGCATTGCCACACAAACATAACATAACCATTTCATCATTTCCATCATTAACTCTCTATTAGTGCAATGCATCATTATTCTACATCCTCATTTGCTCATTTCATTGCCCATATATACAAATGCACCATCATGCTCATGCTCATATATTCATCTCATCAGCTGATACCGGTATCGCGGAGTGTTCACCCGTCGATGACACACTCTTCCCCCATATTTGTTAGAATGGGGTCCTTACATTGTAGGACTTTATCTAGTCCATACAGATGTAAGACTTCATCTAGAGCACACCGGATTAGTCATGTATCTTTCTCACCGACCTCACCAGAATAGTTACATGATTTTCTCACCGACCTAGCTCATGCATTCTTACCATGATGCAAATGCACATGTCCATTGCCATTAACATGATTCATCATTGTCATCATTAACAGGGTAGCCTCATTGCTCACCTTGTCCCATTATTATTGCCATCAACATGTAAACATCATCATATAAGCATCATCATGTAAACATCATCATATCACGCAAACATCACATTTTTCATAGCACTTATAGGCTATCGCTTTACCGTGCACTTGCCTGTTAACCAAGCGAAGCGGAGTAACGTGCGGATGACGCCGTTCTAGAACCTCCACCTGAACATACATTCAACCAGACTCAACACATGGTAGCAATACGTGTACACATATGGACGTCATTGATCCTACGCGCAAAATGACATGAACAAACCCCTCTCACCGGGCATTATTCCACTAACCTGGTGCCAAAAATAAATAAAAACAATAGGTTAGAGATTGCGTCGTCAAATCTTGCAAATAAAAATTTAGGTGTGCGCCCCTAATTTCTTTCCACCCCTTCCTTTCTCTCTCTTTCCCCCTTTTCTTCTTTTATTTTTCCCTTCCCCCGACCGACACCCAACCTCCTGGTCTCCCTTTATCTCTTCATCTCCCCCCTCACCCACTCATTCTCTCCCTTTCTCTCAGTGGTTCTCCCATCGCCTCCTCTGGCTCTCGGCCCAGCCTGGTGGCCCGGCGCCACCGCCCGTGCTGCCTCTCGTGCTCATCGCCGCTGGCTTGTCTCATGCCCGCGCCTGCACCCTTAGGCCTGCCTTGGTCTGTGGCCCCTTGGCGGTGCGGCCCATGGCCCGTGCACGCCGTCCCCACTGGCACCGCTCCAGCTCGCTTGAGCTTGCCGCCTTGCCATCAGCCTCCGGCGCCTCCCCTCTGGCTCTCCCGCCTCGGTTACGGCTCTAGCGTCGCCCCGCCTGGCCGCGCCCTGGTGTGCCGCCTAGCGCCACCTCGCTCGACGGCTCCTCTTCGCCTTGCTCCTGGCTCGCTTGCGCCCGGCTCATCCTCCGGCCGCTGTGCACCTCCCTCACGCGTCGCTGCCTCCTATAAGCTCCACCCCCCAAGTAGTCTACTCTTAAACCCCCCTTGTACCTTGTGCCATGCTTGCTTGCCTGTGAAGGGTAACAATGGTGGGGATGGGGTAACCTACCTAGCGTATCGATTCTGAGGTGGGAAGTAGCTGTGACGGTGATCTTAGTGGGGGCTTCTCTCCTCCAACTCTCTTCCTCACCTCCCCTCTATGGTTGCCATGGCACAGCAGCCCTCTTAGCTTTGCCTTTTGCCTTGGATGTGGGTGCCTTCGGTTGTTCTTATCCCCTTCTCCCTCTCTCTCTCTGTCTCTCTCTCTGAAGGCTTGGTGAAACATGAGGTTTTATCTCATGGTCAAAAGCTTGCGTGTTAAAAAAATGGCATTACAGATTTCATGTGTATCAGAGTGGAGTACCCCGTGCATAAACCCCTGTTGCACTGGCTCAAGATCAAAGATAAAGTTGGTGGGCAAGTTATGAAGTTTGATATCAAATAGCAATGGGTTCCCCGTTTCTGCTTCTATTATGGCTGCATGGGTCACATGGAATGGGATTGCATGCTTCCGAAGGAAAAGCAGACAATGCGGTTTTGGTTTAGATCTTTGAGCATCTCCTTTCAAAAAGTTTGTACGCAGGAGCTGGGCAGTGCCTTCTGTGAAGCCGACAGTTGCTCGAAGTCTAAATTTTGATTCTCGGCCTTATGATCATGCTACTCAAGGTGTTACTCAGCGTGGTGGCTCTTGGCAAGAGGCTACGGAGGAAACTCATAAAGAGGTTTGCTCAGGCCAAACTCATGGTGGAAATAGGTCAGATGATACTGCAATGACTGGCGATGGAAAGATGATGGAAAATCAAGGGTACGTGAATGAGTGTCTCAATCCTCAAGCAGGCCAAGTGGAGGAACGTATAATAGCAATTGTGCAAAACCTTTCTGTCTATGATGGGCGTGAGGATGGTCACATGTAAAGCATAATTAGGGACATGGAAACAACTATTAACCAGAATAAAGACAACTCGGTGAAACATCTCATGGGTTAGTGGGAAACTAGGGCCATGGTGAACACTAGTGCTCAGGGTGGAAGGCGTTCATTGCAAAAATAAGAGACGTGAAGAATGTGAGAAAGATGCTCTGGGACAGGTTACAGCCCCCACAGGAGAAGTCTTGTGGGAGGAGGAAAACTAGCTTGCTATGGTGCTTCATACTACACGAAGTATTCTTGGCAAGCGAGTGGAGAGCTCCAAGGTGAAGCATGGAGAGGAAAGTAGTGCAAGTCTAGATATTGTGGTAGGCAATGGCAATAAGAGGAGCAGGAGTGCTTTGTACTCTATGACTAGGTTGGATAACCTGGCGAGTTCTCATGGCGAGGCCCATCAGGAGCAATGAATCTATGCTCGGGGGGGGGGGAATCCCAGACAGTTCGAGAGCCCACTGCCTTAATTCAGGCACATAACCCCAAGGTTGTTTTCCTATCAGAAACTAGACTACATGGCTCTAGGTTGGATTGTTTGCGGTGGCATTTGGGCCTGAAGAATTTGATCACAGTTGGTAGCATTGGGATGAGTGTTGGGTTAGTAGACTTTTGCCATGAGTCTATTGATATCAAGCTCTAGCATTGTTCACCTCGCATCATTGATCTAGAAGTCTAGGAAGATTCTGGAGGGCCAAGATGGCGTCTGACTTTTGTGTACAGGGAACATCGTGTTGGGAACAGGAAGTTTATGTGGTAGTTACTGCATCGCCTCTACAAGTTATCATCTCTTCCATGGGCAGTATTGGGTGACTTAAATGAAGCTTTATGGGCTATCCAACACTTCTCTGAAACGAGGCGCGCGGAGAGACAAATGACATCTTTTCGGGATACCCTAAATGAGTGTTTTCTAACTGATTTGAGTTTTCAGGGACTGCCTTATACCTATGATAACAGGCAAAGCAGTTGAAACAATGTTAAAGTCAGGCTTGACAGAGCGGTAGCAGATCACAATTGGTGTGGTTTGTTTGGTGAAGCCTCTTTGTTGCACCTCACGTCCTCGCAATCAAATCATTCTCCGATCCTTCTCAAGGTAGAAAAGGAGGTATGGAGACCACCAATAGGGAAGCCTTCACGGTTCGAAATTATGTGGGAGAGGGAGGAGTCTCTCCCTGCTGTTGTTAAAGATGCTTAACAACTTATGTCCCAGAGAGGTGACTTGGGAGCTATTACCAAGTCCCTCAACGAAGTCATGTGTGACCTGAAAAGTTGGAGCAAGGACAAGTTTGGCGCTGTCACAAGGGAATTGGAAAGTTTGAGGAAGAAGCTGGAAGAATTGCGTGCAACTAACACAAAAGAAGCTAGATTGGAAATCAGGAAGATAATGGACCGCATGGATGAAATTCTTTATAGAGAGGAGATGATGTGGTTATAGCGCTCCCGGATCTATTGGTTATGAGCATGTGACCGCAATACAAAGTTCTTCCATAGGAAAGCGGTGTGGCGAGCGCAAAAAAAAAAGAATACAAAAGCTTAGAAATAACGATGGGCAGTGGTGCACAAAGGTTTAGGATATGCAGTTTATGGCTACATTTTATTTCCAAACTCTGTATACCAAGGATCCTACTATAACCCCAGAGTACTTATTGCCGCTAACTGACACTCAGGTTGATGATCAGGTAAACGTTGCTCTCTGTAAGGATTTCAGGGATGAGGAGTTTAGTAATGCTTTGTTTCAGATTGGGCCACTTAAAGCTCCAGGGCCGTACGTGTTTCCAGCGTGATTCTTCCAGCATAATTGGGAGGTTTTTAGAGATGACATCATTGAAGCAGTTCAGAATTTTTTCAACTTAAGTCATATGCCGGCAGGTGCAAACCATACTTCCATTGTTCTAATTCCCAAGAAAGCAGCTCCCGAAGATTTGAAAGATTTTCGGCCTATAAGTTTGTGCAATGTTATCTATAAAATTGTGGCAAAGTGTATGGTCATCTGTCCATGACTTTGTTTCCAGGATATAATCTCCCTCGTCCAAAGTGCCGTTGTGCCTGGGCGAATGATTACTGATAATGCTCTGATTGCCTTTGAGTGTATCCATGCTCTGCAGACAGGGAATGCGCTGGCGCAAAATTCCTATGCTTACAAGCTGGACCTATCGAAGGCCTATGACAGTGTGGACTGGAATCTCCTCGAGGGTGTGCTCCAAAGGATGGGTTTTTGTGAGAGGTGGATTGCTTGGATTATGCAATGTGTCACCTCAGTGACATTTTCTGTCAACTTTAATGGGGTGCTTATGAAGTCTTTCAAGCCAACGAGGGGATTACGCCAAGGGGACCCTCTATCCCTCTACCTATTTTTGTTTATCGCTGATGGATTATCTACCTTGTTGCATCAGGAGGTTGAGGCACGGAGAATTTAGGCTTTGAGCATTTGTCGGAGGCGCACCGCTTATCTCGCATTTACTCTTTGCTGATGATTGTCTATTATTTTTCAAAACGAACAGAGACCAAGCACGAAATATTAAGGAATTTCTGCAGATTTATGAGAGCAGTACGTGACAACTTATTAACCCAAGAAAATTGTGAATATCATGGGGATATGCTCATGATCTTAGGATGATGTTACAATTGACAATGGTTTTGAGGGTTTGTCGAAACACGTATTTTCGGTAAAGTTTAGTTGTTTGTCGAGCGGTGGCAATTAGACCCACCGAGGCGTGATCGATTGGCTGTGTGGTGGTCTCGACCGCCACCTCTGGGGTCGATTAGCTGGGTTTTGACCAAAAGGTCAGTAGTCGACCGCCAGAGGCGACTGTCCTGACTGGCCATAAAGGTTTTATTGAATTTTGGATCGGGCCAAAAATAGAGGGTGTAGGCAAGAGAGGGGATTCTTCTACACTTGGTCTCATAATTTTTGGAGCTTCGAGTCAAAAGTTCTATTCGTTTGAAATTTTCAAAGAGGTTTCGGATTTCTAGGGAGGAATTTTGGCTAAGTCCCTTTGCTAGGCGGTCAAACCGGTCAGGTGGCGGTCAAACCAGCCAAGGGGCGGTCAGACCGGTTTTGACTTGTTTGCCGGCCAGCTTGGCGGCGATGTATTGTTGGTTAGGTCAAATTCATGGGTTTCAATGCATATGTGTTGCATGATGCATGTTTTGACTAACGTGGGTCAAGTTGCGAAGAACTTGTTCCTAGAATCGATTTCTTTGTCTATTGTTGTGCAGGAAGCTTGGAGGTCAACGACGGTCAACGGCGAGGTTGATCGGGACTAGGCTTGGAGAGCTGAGGTTCAAAACGATCGAAAATACCGGGTGAAGTTAGAAGACTCAAGTATGGCGCAAAATGGACAAGGATGACCGAACGGAAAATTCGGTACGACGGGTTGCATCAAGTGGCACGGGGGTCAGTGCAAGTGCCATAGTGGTTTCAGTGGGAGCCAGATTGGAGAGATTTGCTGACATGAAGAGAGTTGTTGATCAACCTACACGTGGCGAAGCATGAGATTGCTTCATAAAGATTGGACTCGGTCTTTGGAGAAAGATCAAGAAGGGGTATTTTGGTAACTTCACCAAAATACCGCCTTGATGGCTTTTGGCTAAACCGCGGTGCAAGACGGCGCAAGGAAAAGTGGTTTAGGTCAAGAGAAGATGAAGACGACGCTTTGAAATATGTGCGTAAGTGAAACACATTTGTGTGTGGGCTCAACGGGTGCCCATTAGAGATGTCCTTTTAGAAATGTCCATTAGAGATGCGTGGTTGTGCATATTCCAACCCTTGCATTTTGAAAAACCCTAGTTTGTGTTTAGGGAGAGGAAAGTGGAGAGGTTAGGGTTCTAGAGAGTTGGATTGATTGTGTGCTCAAGTGTTGAGCTTTTGTCCTCCTGGATGAAGTGACTATAAACCAACATCAATCTCAAATCAATCCAAGCAAGATTTCTCAAGATGAGTCTCTTTTTGTTCTTGGTCTCTCTTTTGTGATTTTGGGGCTTTCTTTTATCCTTTGGTTTTTCTTTGGTTTCTGGCTTGGATCTTGCTTGCTGTGACATGTGGGAATGCATCTAGGATCATCTTGACCATCTTCTACCCACGAGCAAGTTTTTGAATCATATTTTAATTTTGACTCGGTTTTGAAGCAACATTCACTCAAACCAAAAAATGTCGGAACTTTGGCAATGATCTTCACGATCGTTGGTTGGAATAGGTTCCTGATATCCTAGAGAAGGTATGTTTCAAGTTTCGGAAAGTTTGGAGTTGTGGATCAAAAGTTAGACCAATCTGTGATTTTGAGTTCGGACTGATTTTACTGTTCATTGGGCTGGAGGTCAGACCACCCCTTGGAGAGGTTAGACCACCCCATGAAGAGGTCAGACCACTAGGCTGAGAGGTCTGACCACCAAACTCTTTATCAATTGAGTTTTTGATGTTTTTGGTTGTTTTGCTTCAAGGTTTTGATTGGATTCAATACAAGTCTTCCGCTATGCTTGTATATTGATCTTCATAGCTCTCATAGCTAATAGAGTGAAAATCGTGTTGAATCCGATCAAGGTGAAAAAGAGACAGTGCTCCTATTCACCCCCCTCTAGTCGCCTTTTTGGTCCAACACAAATGCTCACCTATGTTTGGCTCAATGTGCTCTGATGAAACCAAAGATGATGTTCGTGGTGAGCTATACATTGAACATGAGGCGCCATCAATTTCAAACTTTGAGAGCATGGCTAGGCAAACGGTTGGCTGATTGGGGTGATGAAAATTTGTCGCAGGGCAGGAAGGAAGTATTGATTAAATCCATTGCTCAAGCCTTGCCTACTATACCATGGGTGTGTTCAAATTTTCGGTTACTCTCTATGATGATTTCATGTAGTTAATCCGTCAATATTGTTGGGGTGTGGAAAATGGTAAGTGCAAAACACGTTGGTGTTCATGGGAGAAAATGATCCTGCTGAAATGCAAGGGTGGGATCGGTTTTCTGGACTTAAGGTTATTTAATCAAGCTTTGTTGGCTCAACAAGCATGTAGGCTTCTCCATTGCCTGATAGCCTTTGTGCTCGACTTCTCAAGGCTAAATATTATCCTCGGGGTAATCTGTTGGATATTCATTCACTGGGAATGCTTCTCCGACTTGGCACGGTATTGAGTATGGGTTGGAGCTTCTAAAGAAGAGTGTGATCTCGCATATTGGGAATGGTAAAAACACTCGTATTTGGCTGGATAACTAGATTCCTCAAGAGGTCTCTCTAAAAGTAATCTCTTCGAGACGTCGCTCAAGACTTAAATATGTTTATGACCTTTTACATCTAGTTCATCGAGAGTGGAACATTGATGTTGTAAGACAAGACTTTCCTCCCAGTTGACGTTGATGCAATCACCAAAATCAAGCTTCCTGGACATAATTCTGAGGATGTTGTGGCTTGGCATTTTGAGAAATCAGGGATTTTCTCTATTCGCTCCGCGTATAAATTGGCATTGCAAATTCAGGTAGCCGACCTTCCATCAAGTAGCACTACTACAAATCGTAAAAACCTCTGGTATAACATTTGGCAAGTAGAGGTACCTCCTAAGGTGCGCATTTTTGCCTAGAGGCTAGCCAGGAATGCTCTACCTACAAATGTCAATAAAAAGGCGAGGCGTTTCATGGTGGATGATTCATGTTTAATCTGTGGTAGTGCAAAGGAGGATTCCAACCATGCAGTGGTTTGGTGTCCATGTGTGTGGGCTCTGTTGGATGCTCTACGCAGCCACTGTAATTTACCAGATGACGAACAGTTGCGGTATATAGGGTGTGATTGGTTAATTCTTATTGCTGCTAGATGCGATGAACAAGGAAACTAGAGCCTTACTGATGTTGGTCCTGTGGAAGAACTGGTGTGTCCGCAATGCAATAACTCATGGACGTGATTCTTACTCGGTGGCAGGAGCAGTTCATGAGTTAGAAAGCTTCGCTACTAATTGGGTTAAGAGGAAGTTGCAGAATGCAAATGATAGGAAGGGCAAAAGGATCATGGGGGGCTCAGTTGATGTCTCGACCAGGTTATGTAATAGCTCTACTGCAATATCCCATGGCAGCATGGGCGGCGGCAGGGGGTGCCTCACAGGCACCCCCAAAAATTTGTGTAATTTTTTTTGAACTATATATATGTATGAGTAATTGGTATTTGCATTGGCCAAATTTCAGTAGTTCAACCCAAGAAGTTTTGAAAGTATTAAAATTGAGTGAGATAGAAAATAGACGGGGATTAAATCAGGAGATGGGGTTAGCTAGGCCCAGTGACACTCCTTGGGGTTCTCATTATAGAACTATTTTGCATATTATTGGTGTGTATTCAACAATCCGCAAAGTACTCATACAGCTTGGAAAAGACCCCTCACATAAGAATGATTGGCCAAAAATACATGCTATGGTGGAAGCCTTTAAGTCATTTGACTTTGTTTTCAATGCACACTTGATGTTTGTCATACTTAGATACACAGATGAGTTGTCTCAGTCTTTGCAAAAGAGAGACCAATATATTATTAATGCTATAGTACTTGTTAATTTGGCTAGTGATAGAATGCAATGAATGAGGTATGATGGGTGAGAAGAATTTCTTCAAGAAAAGGTAACATCATTTTGCACTAAATATGGCATCAAAATTCCTAAGCCGAATGGTAGACATGTGTCTTATGGAAGATCATCACGTTTTTACCCAAAACAAACAAATGATGATCATTTTAGAAGAGAAATGTATCTTGGCATCATTGATAATGTTCTCTAAGAGCTTGACAATGAGTTTGACAAGGCTAATATGGAGTTTCTTGTTTGCATGTCCACTTTAAATTCTCTGAATTCATTTGCTTCTTATGATAGGGACAAAGTGCTTAGCCTTGCCAACTTTTATCCCAATGATTTTTCAAGCACAGATTTAATGATACTTTCTTTCCAACTTGATAACTTCATTGATGATATGCGAAGCGATGATAAATTTAAGGGCCTAAAGAATCTTGGTGAGCTTTCTACTAAGCTTATTGAAACAAGAAAGCATGATATTTATAGGTTGGTGTGCTTGCTTCTCAAATTGGTATTGCTCCTACGGTGGCAACGGCGGCGTTGAAAGAGTATTTTCGATTTATGAATCTTGTGAAGAACAAGTTGAGAAATAGTATGAGCAATTAAGTACTGAATGATTGTTTAGTCACCTTTATAGAGTGAGATATCTTCTCGAAGATTAGTAATGATGATATAATCAAGTGCTTCCAAGGAATGAGATCGCGTCGTGTGGTATTGTGATTTCCATTAGCTATTTAAGACTCTTTTATTTATGTAAGATTTTATTTGAACTATATGTATCGTACAAGATTTTTTTTTCAACCTTAAAGTGTGCACCCCCATTGCTAAATTCCTGGCTCCGCCACTGATGGCAGAGTAAGCTGGAGACCATCGGAGCAGGGATGTATAAAAATAAATGTGGATGGTAGCTTTGTGGAGAACACTGAACAGGCTAGCACTGGTGTAGTCATTCGAGATGCAAAAGGAATGGTGTTGTTATCTAGCTGGAAGTTGCTTTCCTGTGTTTCTTCGGCGGAAGAAGCAGAGTTCATGGCGTGTAGGGAAGGTCTCCACTTGGCGCAACAATGGTTTCAGGGGCCAGTCATGCTGGAGATAGATAATGTTGCATGTGTGTCATGTCTCTTGGCTTCTGAGTGTGATTTTTCTTTGATGGCGACGATCAATGGAGATGCAAAGGCTCTGATGAGATGTTTGGGAGAGCTAAGGATCATTAAGGTTAAGAGAGATCAGAATAGGGTAGCTCATGACTTAAATCAATATGCCCACCAAACTGTGTCTTCAGCGGTTTGATTGGCAGGAACTCTAAGTTGTATCGAGTACTTCGTGTTTGAAGATTGTAAAGCTATCATTGAAATCTAATAAAATCTCTCTCTATCCAGGAAAAAAATGTCGTTCCTAGGTAAGCAATGTAAGACTTTATTTATGCTTTTCGACAGATAATTATTCCTTTATCCATGTTATAAATCAACAAGTGACCTAATTTGCAAAACCATTGCTAGCAATCCATCGGCATTTTCTTTAGTCTCCGTTATTTTTTTCACCAGATTGACACTGTGCTTTAAAATATATGGATAACAATGCTCGAGATTCGTGAAGTGGCTCCAGATTTCCATAAAAGATCGACCAGATATCAAGGGAAAACAAAAAGAAAAGATCAACCCATTGTGCTTGTGCAATTAACCCCTCGCAGCTCGCATCAGAGTAGTCCACACGGAGAGCCGTCACACAGCATCCCATCAACGCGGCCCCCGACGCACGGCACGTGAGGTGCCTCCCCGCATTAACCTTGTGTCAGACGCCCTCACGTGACGAGCACCAACTGGCCCCTGGCCTACCACCCTGGATCCCGCCACGTGTGCGTGCCTTGGATTTTCTACGCAAAGGGCGTACGTGCACACGTACGGCGGTGCACATGCGAATGTGCGACCACAGCGGTTCTGGCGAAAGGTAAAAGAAGAATTAAAAAAATGTGGGTTGGAAGTTGGGATCTCGTGGACCACCATTGTCAATAGTTAATCCCGGTCATTGTTTTTTTTTCACTCACTAAGCTCATTGTATACTCACTGACGACAACAAGTTCCATGTTGCAGAGCTCATATGTCATAGACTCACCGTAACAATAAGAGGAAGAACCCAATTCAGCTTCCGTACATTTGAATAGCTTTGTGATTCGGTGGAGCAATTTTGACCGGAGATTAAGGCCGTAAGACCCGACAAAGTGGTGTTTAGAACCATGAAAGATTACTCTGATTAAAATAAAAGGTCTACATGGGTCATGGTGTGATGTGACCAAAGCTAGATTCATGATTATAGGGTCTATCACCTCCTGCAATTACAAACAAGACAACATCCATTGCTTCGACACTACTCTTCCGTCAAATCCAATTAGTGGTCCTAATTCGCCAAGACAAAATTAACAACGTGGTTTTTAGGTCAAATCCTAGGAGACGAATGCTACGCGAATTTAAAGGCAGTAGGCTTTGGAGTTTTGCTATTACACGTACGCGGCTTTTCAATTCCTCGATCTGATACATTGTTATGAAGAATCGACAAGAATTGGTTAATAGTAATACAGATTGATAGATACATGCGTGTATTCCCATCTCAAACACAGTAATCGAAGATGTTAAACGTGTTATTTTTTTTATATGACAATCTGATGTTCCAAACACTGGTTTCAATTCCTAATTGGACGGTAAAGTCACCACATTCTAAATTCTAGTCAATCAGCATAATATCCAGCTACTTGTCTATTGCCATGTAATGTAAATTTCCGTGCACATGTATGGCCTATTCGCTTGATAAGAATACAAATTTGTATCGTGGATTTAGGTTCTACTTATAAACTTGTGCCCGTCACAAAAAAAAAGGCCATTTATTCTCTGAAGAAAGTTCTAGACTTTAGCATGGAAAGAAAGAGAATCCCACTGTAGCTTCCCTGTTTATGCATGTATCAGTCATCACTGATGGTAGATACAGAGAATTGGTGAATTATTATGTACCTCGCGCACATGTCATGCTGTATCTCTCTCCTGTAATCCCCATTCTATCGGTGTTCAACATAATCATTGTGTAGCACAAAAGAGTAATAAAACGCCTTTTCCTGAAATCAGCGCAATTCAACAAAACCATATGAACTGAAAAGGAGCAGTTTTTTCCCTATCTAAAGGTCATGTGCAAGAGGCAAGAGCAAATGCACGAATCATAAACAAGATTAAAAAAAAAATCAGAGATGAAACTGAGCAAACCTTGCTTTTGTTAGAACCATCTTATCACTCAATATTCTGTTTGACTTCCAGAGTTGAAAGACCAATCAGACATTTTAAGGTGCAGCTGTCCATCAACTCACCCTCCGGGGATAATGGACCAATCTCTGCAAGGGAGTAAGGTTTTTTAGATGTATCATCAGAAAAATCACACCAACAACGACGATCAATCGGTACAGTACCATCTTAAACCTCTAAGATGTAGCCATGCGTCTATATATATAAGCAGTGCAGAAAAAATGAACTCTCTGCATCTGCATAGAAGTGATTCCTTTGCAAACCTTATCAGATCCACACCTGGGACAAGCCATTGCAAACCTCATCAAACCCACGCACGCATGGAAGGCTGGAACAAGCCAAGGCCAAACCACTGTGTTAGATTGAAGCAGTATTTATCTTTCGGAATCTGGAAGTCTTTCATGTAAACACCAAACAGAGACAACTTATCCATTCAGTGCAAAGGCGGTACCTAGGCCACAAGGATTACCATGTCGAAAAGGTTCTAAAGCGCAAGTACTAGTAGTAATCCATAGTCCATAACAACAGACTCTAAATCCACATAAAGCAACAGTATTCTCTCCTTGGCATGCATATCCATTCAAACTTAAACCACACAAATTTATACTCAAAACAAGAGCTGTTCATATTGAGTTGCATGCACCAACCAATTCACCCAAAAGCTTAAGCTGATGAGGAAAGACGGGCAATTCACTTATACTTCAACACTCCCCCTCACGTGTAGGCTCCTCGTGCCTAAGACGTGGAATAGAAATAAATTGCAATTATTTTTCTTAATTATACCACCGGTCTTGAACTCAAGACCTCTTGGCTCTGATACCATATTGAGTTGCATGCACCAACCAATTCACCCAAAAGCTTAAGCTGATGAGGAAAGACGGGTAATTCACTTATACTTCAACAGTTCAAGAGTAAAACAGAATGTGGATTCCCGAAAAAAATTACAGAATGCACTCCTCTAGCAGATTTGAGCTTGTAGTTTACCATTTGAGATATAAAACTCAAGTAAAACGATACCTAGCCTGTAGCAAACACTATGGGGCAAACCCCAAGACAGTAATTTGTTAGTGGAGACTGGCGGTTTATATTGT
Source organism: Phyllostachys edulis (assembly GCA_036346405.1). Classification (NCBI taxonomy): domain Eukaryota; kingdom Viridiplantae; phylum Streptophyta; class Magnoliopsida; order Poales; family Poaceae; genus Phyllostachys; species Phyllostachys edulis. The sequence continues at coordinate 12,783,932 of CM070547.1, read as the reverse complement.
ATGCATGTGTTGCCCAAGAAAGGCCATCCTCTCCCCCACACATAAGGCTCCAAACAAGGAATCAAAGGGGCTCCTTGGGCACTGCATTTGTTTAAGTGAAGTGAACTCTATAACCAAGGCTAGAGATTGGAGCTTTGGTCGTAAGTTAAAAAGTTGGCACACGGGTTGGGAAACACTAGAAACAGCATCCACGTTCTCCTCACCTCCCCACCTCCCTCTCTTTCCTTTAGAATTGTTTTTGTATGCTTTGTTGGCTCAGTATATACATGTCATGCACATTAGTCCAATCTCCAAGAGAAGCAACAGATTTTAATGTCAAAACTTCAGACCTTGCCATGTTGCAATGCCGTCCAAAATGAACATTTGTGCAATATTTCTTGTTTCGTTGTTGAACAAAAATAATTATTTCTTGTTAACAAGAAATATTTCAAGTGACTGAAATTCTACACCAAATCTATACTAACATGAACCAGGTTTATGAATTCATGATCGCTGTCATAATTATCTTTTTGCGTATGAATTCATGGTAATTTGTCATAATTTCTAAAAAAACGATATCACAGTAAATTAATAGCGAGCACAGTAATTCGCCATAATGTTATCAAAATTGCGTATGAATTCATGATCGCTGTCACGCAAAACTAGATCGGAAAAAAGTATATTCACACTGCTAATCACTTGTACCAATTTCTAACCAATGTTGTAAATGTAGAATTCATTTGAAACTATACTACTCATCTGGAGATGAACCTGCAAAACTATCATATATTAGTTGACTTTGTTTGAGAAGGAAAAGTCACTATGCAGTAAATTTTCTGTGATCTCACAGAAGCTATTGGAAATTTTGTTAGAATCAACTTTACCAAAAGTACAGTTCACTGGCAACCCTGGTACAAAATGGTTTTGCAGCTCCTTCCAACGAATAATTGCGTTTTGTAAAACAGCTTCCCTCTTCCAAATATCACATCCCAGCACCTACAACGGCAATTCCGGAACATGCTCTTAATTTGATGCACAAGTAACCACACATGCCTATCACTACTCTTTCATAAAGCAAGGTGCATTACATGATAGTGCCATAGATTAAGGATCAAATGTCAAAAGCCCTAGTGATGCAAATATATAGCCCTAGTGTTTAGCTCGCTAAACACCCCAAGCTACATACATACTCTCTTCCTCAAAGCTCCCCACCCCTCGTCCAACCAAATACACACACAATAGACAATACCAAAGGGCTTTCACTGACGTACATGATCATGGTGAGGATTCTGAACCTTCGCGCTATTATTTAAATTCACCATTTATTGATGCAAAGATTGTTTCGAATTTTGCAATATCAGCAGGCAATGTGGAAGCCAGCATGGTTAGAGGCCCTCAACACACAGAAGTTCTTCGTAGCATGCTCCTTCCATGATCACGCCAAGAAGAACGAGAAGAACATCTGTTGCCTTGACTGCTACACCAGCATCTGCCCACATTGTGTGGCGGCACACCGTGTACACCGGCTCCTGCAAGTGCGGCGGTACGTCTACCACGATGTCGTCCGGCTGGAGGACCTTGAGAAGCTTATTGATTGCTCCAGTGTTCAGGTACATCAAATACGCATAGTGCATGCATGTGAGTATGGTAATTGTTGTCTGATGGTCAAGATGTATGCGGCTATTAGGGCATGCATAATAGGATAGACAGCTGCTGTTTGTAGTAACTCTCCATATCACCTATAGACAACACCAAAGACAGCTCATATAATGGTACAGATGACTGCTGTCTTTTTAGTTGTCTTTATAGAACACACAATCTTTTAATGCTTTTCTTGTTTCTTGTGCTATAGTCAGCTATAGGATTATAGACAGCATCTTTCTCTCTCTTTATTCTCTTTCATCTACGTCAACAAAAATCCTACATGGCAGTGACTATAAATGGCTGACATAAACTCATTGTACATACTCTTATAATTTTGTATCTACATGCATGGTGCAGTCATACACGATTAACAGCTCTAAGGTCGTTTTCCTGAAGAAGAGACCACAGAATAAACAATTTAAGGGCTCAGGGAATATCTGCACCTCCTGTGATAGGAGCCTTCAAGAGCCCTACTACCACTGCTCTCTGGATTGCAAGGTGATTAACTAGAACTAATAATCAACCTTTAATTCGGTATTCTATGTGATTACATGCAATTGAATTACGATGACTGGGAAAATAATGTGATTATATGCAATTGAATTATGATGACTGAGAAAATCACGGAATATAATTCATGCTAAATGAGGAAAACAGCACAATTTTGATCTAGAAGGTACTTAGCAACAACAGTATCTGACCTTGTTTCTGATGCAATATCCATCAAAAATATGTTCAGATCAGGGATTAGGCTACCAGTTGAAAAAAAAATTCGGAGGGTAGCGATAACTCTGGTTACCGCCCGTAACAGAAATTTCGGTTAATTTTCGGTCAAAATTTTTAAAAAACTCAATTTTTTGGATTTTAAATTAAAAAAAAAAATCAAATTCAAACAAAATTCAAGCAAATTCGAAATTTTTTGGACAAAATTCATCAAAACCAAAAATTTCGGGGATGGTTTGAATTTTACCGGCCCCCACTGGTAACACCGGTTACCGGCGAAATTTCGCCGAGAAATTTTTCACTGGTTCAGATAGCCATTAAATGCAGTTGGAGCTCACTGTAAAATTTCTAGGACATACATATGAAAATTATCAGACAATTTCACTCATCTGCATCTTTTTCAGGTAGAGTATATATTACGGCAGAAGAAAGACTTGTCAGCGTATTTGCGTCCATGCAAGACCTTGCAGCTTGGCCCTGACTTCTTCATTCCTCATGATGCTGATGATGAGACGACCCACTCAACCCTTGTGGATGTTGATGAGCCCATGGGATCATCAGACTCCGAGAATTTAAGCACACCGTGCACAAATTTTGTTCGAAAGAAGCGGAGCGGATCATGTATCTGTGCACGGTCTGCAAACCGAGTCTCCGATGATGACATGGCCACAAACATGAGCAGAAGGAAAGGTGTTCCTCATAGATCACCTTTGTGCTAATAAAAAACAAGAATTGAATAGTTTTCATTTTCTTTACTTCTTTCATGCGCTTTATCTCTTGGACTAAGCTGGTGCACTAATTTTGTCTTGATGGAACCATGTGATTTCAACGTACATCACCAGAGGTAATTGTAATCAAATTCTTCCACCAGATGCACCAGTTCATATATATGTATGCCTTAACATAGTTCATGGTATCCCCTTTTTCCTTAGTTTTAAAAAATGTTTTCTGTTTTCCGTTTAAAAAATGTTGTTATTGGTCAGAAAACCAAATGTACTCCTCAATTTTTGGGTAGGTCTTTAATTATGATTAATATCAAGACAAGGTGCCCATTATGATAGCTTTCTTAATTCTTGGCATGCCTACAACCACGGTCAATAATCAATACACAAATTCAGGCATTGATAAAAGAAATTCAATAGCCAAGTCCTAAGAGTGTAGTTTTGCAGCTAAGCAAGGAATAAGTTTACAATATTTCCTTTTACGTCCACAATCTGGACTAAACAGAGGGGTTATTTTGAAATTTAAGGCTGTTTTTGGCACATATAACCTGTAATAGCCTGCCAAAAAGCAGCATTCTAATGTAATCGCCGTATCTACTCACACTTGGAATCAACTGCAGTTCTTCTGTGAAATTATGGGCAGTTGCAGATTTCTTTTGCGAACTAGTATATCTAGCAATTGACCCAAAGTTTTTCATGGAATGAAAGACATATAGTAGTTAAATATTCTGTCATGTATAACCAAAATAGGACAGTCAAAACTTTTACAATTCGAGTCTCATATCTGTCAACAGTGTTTCAAGCCCTGTTTTGAACACTAGAAATTATTACACAAAAGCAAGAGAGATAAATTTGGGAAGTTATGCGTAGCAGATTTAATAAAATGACTAGTCATGAAACCACAGTGATCAAGTAAAAAATAAGAGGCAAATATTTACAGATTATTTTGTACCACCCTTATTTCAAAAATGAAGTCCTCTACCTCTACTCACGAAGCAATGTGGATCCACTTCAAATGCAGCATAGATGCTATAAATGGCATCCTACAAATACTCTCTTATTGTAACAAATGCAAACCCTAGATAGTCATATACTATTTCCATAGGCAATAGGTCTGTCAGACATAGCAAAAAGGTGCAATATATTGTAAAGATGAAGTGACAGAAAGAACAGCTTTCTCCTATAGTCCTACCAAACGAAAGTTTGCAAACTGTTGGTTACCTTCCATTGCCCATTTCATGCCTACAGCCAAATGTTAGAAAAAGGTACAAACTTTTAGAGATTATAACAGTCTCCATGCAATCAACCATGTTGGTGCAAGACATTGTTGTATCTTGTTTTATTACATTTTGCTTCGCAGGGAAAGGTTAAGAACACAAAGTTAAAATAAACTTTAAACCATTGGAAGTTGAGCAATTCTAGTTTTAACTAATGTAGCCCTCAGCAACGCCTACTCATGGTCATCTCGAGATCAGAACGTGAGATTAATATTTTTTTCATGCACCTCGTGATATGATTCGACACGTATAGCTGGAAAGCTCGGGAAGTGCACTCGTGCGCGTCATCGACTAAATATTATAAGCATATTAGACTATCTCTAATGTTATGTTTTAATCCGTTCAAATGAGAAGAGAGAAGGTATTAAATTGATTTAATATATTAGAGGAGTCGATTTCAACAAAAAAATACATAAAATTAAACTCTACTTAGGAATCGATTCAAAGCATTAAACAACTTATATTAGCATTAAACAACTACATAGAAGAGAGTGCGTTTTAGAGAGAATATTATTATTTTGTGATTTTTTTTAATGTAATGTGGGTCCCAGTTATTGATAGGAATCAGTTCAATACATTAGAGAAAAACAAAGTTAATTGACGTCAGTTCAATACACTAAAGATGCTCTTAAGATAATCTAATGTCTACTTAAACAGTGAAATCGTTGTCATCCTTCCATGGTCATTATTATAAAAAAAAAGGATTGGTCTAGTTACTGGTAAGGGGCCTGTCTCGCTGTGTCTTTGACTAGAACCAACAATATTTTTCCTCTTGGGTTTTCTCTAAGCATTTTAACTGCTGTAATTTCTTAGTGCGTCTATTGTGTCGTCCTTGCTACAATGAAGATGCATGAACAATCACTACTATAAAAAAGACTAATACTGAACGTCTCATTAAAGACGGCTGACCAAAACCGTCTGTATTACATACAATCATAGACGATTTATATTGATAACTATCTGTGTTATTGCCTACGCTAAAAACCGTATGTGAAGAGGTAATATCACAGACGGTTTATATTGAAAATCGTCTGTGAAGTATCACAGACGGTTCGTGTTTTTATATTGAAAATCGTCTGTGAAGTATCACAGACGGTTCTAAACACGAACCGTCTGTGATAATTGTAGACTTCACAGACGGTTTTTTAATTATAACCGTCTGTGATAATATCGCTTCATCTCCCCGGTGCGTTTCTTCGTCGCCCGTTGAGTTTTTTCGTCATCGATGCATCTCTTCATCGCATCAATGCCGCTTCGGTTCCCCGATGCATCTCTTCGTCTCACGCGCCGAATTTATTCCTTGTTTTACAAAATGGATCATCCGTCATCGAAGATGATCATCCCCACATATAACTCTAAAGCAGAAATAGCTCCTTCTTCTGTTTCCTTGTCGCCGGCATTGATGGCCTACCTGGCCATACTGTACGAGCACCTCTTCGGCCATACGTTGGTGAATGCTGCGGAAGGACACTGTTTCAACAGTGTCTTCACTCCTCTGTTCGAGGATTTGCCGGAGCAAGTGACTGCCACCTTCTACCGTCTTAACATCCTCCTCCGCCGCGTCTTCCGGGTGATCTCCCACTTCCAGCTAGTTTACCGCGTCATCGACGTGGTCCTCCACAATGACGTTGCACGTCTCCAGGAGGCTTGCCGTCACTTGGACTGCTTAATCAAGGCAGTGGGCTGGCGACCGAGTCAACCATATCGAGACCCCTCAAGCAAGGGAAGAGAGCCTATGGGCTCAATTCTTCTTGATTCAATAGTCTGAGGGTCTTTGGGAGACACTCGAATAAGCACGTCAGCGGATGGACGCATTTCGGGCTTCGTTTGCTGATGATCACGAACCGTTCGATGCCACCGCCGCCTACGAAGTTTTGAAGACGGAGATAGCAACCTACCTTCGCCACTAGAAAAACTTTGTTTATTTAGGTTTCTACTTTTTTTAATCTTTGTAAGAAGCAACTGGCCACCTGTTTGGCCATATGTAAATTCTAAAATTAAAAAAAATCTAGTTTGGAGGTGAAGTTAAAGCATATTTTCAGCAGTATTTAAATGACAAAATTGAACTTAAGAACAACCATATCACAGACGGTTCCATATAATAGAACCGTCTGTGATGAACTCATGTCATTATTGACCCATAAATTCAGACAGCTCACGAAACCGTCTGTGATGATGTTTTTGAACCATCTGTGAAGACCTTTTCTGCACTAGTGAATCTAGTTTGACGACAGATCTCAAATTCATGCAAACTGGTAGGGTCAAAAGTAAATAACATTTAGTGACTGGGGTAACATGTGAGTTACAGAAGAATAAGTTCACATGTAATATTCAAATATCAACTAAATGGTTATAGATGTCTGTTGATCCCAACATAGATTTGGACTAGTATTAATTTGGGAAGGGGAAACAACTATCTGGTGTTAGAGTTAATCTTGTTTTGGTAGTTTTTCTGTTTTCTGTTCTTAGTTATCGTATCCGAGTCAAATTGCACTCGGCCGTGTGTGTGTGAGTTGGTTTTGGACTAGGATTTGGTGTGTATATAAAGCCGGCCATGCCATGTAAATTTGTGAGCCGAGTTGTGCAAAGTAATAAACAAAAAGAAAAAAGAGGAGCAACAGTGCCCCCGAAACAAAGTTCTGTGTGTTTTGCTTGTCTTGGTGTTTCTAGTCTCCCGCAGAAACCAAGGACCAGAAGGGGCAGAGGCACTGCTACGAGGCGAGGCACTGCTTGAAGCATTACACATCACGTGAAGTAGAAAGAGAAAAGACGCTGCACGTCGTGGTGTCTCTCGCGCACAGGAACATCACATCGAAGGATAGCGGGTCTCGTGGACGAAAGGAGCCAAGCGCATCGCATCAATAGACGAATTCTCTCGAGTGTTCTCTAGAACGAAGCATAAGACTGAGCAAAGAAGATCAAGAAAAATCCAACATTTGGTATCAGATCTTAGGCTTCGTTGGCTATGGTAGAAGATCAAACGCCGAAGAAGGAGACACAATTACAACTACCAAAGATCAACGTTGAGCCAACAGGATCAGGAAAAACTCCGACGAGGAGAGTTGGAGTGCCGATTCAGTATCCAATTCTCAATGACACCAATTGCAGTTTGTGTGCCATAAATATGAGGATCATCTTACGTTCTCTTGGTGTATGGACAGCGATCGAGGGTGATGTACTGATCAACGAGGAGAAGGACCAAGGCGCCCTGGCCACAATCTCCCAAGCCATACTAGACGCTGTGATGATGGCAATTGCAGAGAAGGAATCAGCAAAAAGACGCATGGAAGGCTATCCGGGATATGCGAGTTAGCGAAGATTGTGTCGAGAAGGCAAGGGTACATGTGTTGAAACGGCAATTTGATCGTTTGATCATGGAGGATTTTGAAAGTATTGTTGAATTCTCCCAGAAGCTCACTAGCATAGTGGGTGACATTCGTTCCCTTGGGATAGAACTAAAAGACACAGTCGTTGTGGAGAAATTATTTAGTGCCGCTCCTGACAAATTCCTCCCAATCTTCGGCACGATTAAACAATGGGGAGATGTGTCGGGACCCCGAGTAAGCAAACCCTGGGACCCTCTGTGCACTCTGGACTAGTCCCATGATCAGTAGCTAGTCCACACAGTTTCAACATCGATGTAACCAAAACCATACAACAAACTATAGAAGAAGTAGACAAATTAATATTAATAGCAGCAAAAGACCTTATGGTCAAGGTTTTTACGGAGTTGCCACGCAGGGCTTACAACAAAAGAGAGCTCACAGCGGAAAACAAAACACTCGTGGAAGCTATTCGACATACCCACAGGCAATCGAGTGGAGGGCGTCTCCTAGCTTGCATGGTCTTCGATGAACTCCTCTTCAAAGAGCTCGGAGCTCCCTGGGTCCTCTTCAGCGATTGATCATCCAGAGGGCATAAGCCGTGAGTACGTTGAATGTACTCAGCAAGTCGTAGGGAAATGTATGCAAATAGTATTTGTGCAAGGCTTAACAAGGATAGCTTTAAGGTTATTTTGCATAAAGCAATATTGACTGAAAATACAGTAAGTAGATTGCAAAGTACAAGTTAAAAGATTAATACATAGGTAATCAAGTTTCTTTGAAACAACTCGTGAACACCCAATTTACTTCCCAGACCACTCGGAACCAACCACAACCACCTTTTTAAGAAAGTCTACCCCTTGCGTGAAATCACCCGGCATTGTCCATAACCAGGGACACGGCTATTCGAATAGTTTTACACTCTGCAGAGGTTGTACAGCTTTACCCACAAGACACGACTTCTCTAGTTGGTTGGGCATCCATCGATGCCCCTGCTCACTACCTTAGGTAAGCAGTCTAGAGTACGTGACAAGGTCTTTACAAAGCTCTGTTTTGACTTGGTTCTTCTCGCTAAGGATTCGCCACACAGGCCCCCTCTTACGCCATAATCAGCCAACACAAAACCGACTCAAAACATTACTAATTGTTTGGCCAGGTCCACCCCATCCTGGACATGTGGTTGTACGGTATGGCCCGGATCAATGGCTTACAAGGTTTAAGTCCTTATTGACTACTCAGGCGAGACAACCACATCCCAATGTGCTTCTAGCACCCCCTTTACTGCACAATCACTCGCCCGAGTATAAATCATTTTGGGTTCATCTCGGCCAAATGACCACCCTAGCCATGGCGCAACAAATTTTATTATTAGCGGCAACACATGCCATGGCAACACTACATGCCACAATTTCATATTCACTTAGTCAAATTTATCATCATAGAATCATGTGATCGAGAGACATAACATAACTAAAGTGGGGCTAAGCAATATACGCACCCATGTTGGTATCTCAAAAAGGTCCAACTAAGATTACCCAACCTATGGTGTCCAATGGTACATGTAAACATGTCAATCACAAGTATTCAAGGAGTCATACTGTCGAGTAGGTATTTAGCTATTTTTCCAAACCATTTTTATTCAATTAGCCATGCATGTTGATATAAAACAATATAATTTTTGCAAACTGGGTACGACATGATCAAAGGTCTACGACTTGCCTTTGTTGAAGAGCTGAGATGCTTCGGTCGAGGTTGCCGGATCCAAGAACTCTTCAGAGAAGCCAGAATCTACACATGCGAAAAGAGCCAAATAAATACAACAAATCCAAACAAAAACCGAAAACTTCCAAACCAGAACTAAAAGAAAAGGTTCTGAATTAAGATGAATTAGGAATGGGCTCTCGGGAGGTGGTCCAACTGAGAGGGTGGTTGAGGGAGGTCCTGAGGAAGAAGTCCTGATGAGGATACGACTACTCAACGTGGTTGTAGTAGAAAGGAAGAGAACAGGGCGCGGAGAAATTGGGTGATAGCAAGAGAGTTGAGTGAGGCTAAAGGAGATGAAAGAGGGCTGCTTAGGCTTTTATAGCCAGGGAGACAGAGAGAGTCGTTGAGAGACTTAGAGGCGCACACGTTCAAGGGTACGTGAAGGAAGAGATTGGGGAAGGTAGGAGAGGGGACAAGAGGGGGAACGGGTATTGCAGAAGCGACAACATTTAATACGACACAACACCATTTAATGCGTGAAGACTTTTGCGTCAGCAGTGACGCGACGGGAGGAAGAAGAAGATGAGTAGGGCTGACAGGTGGGGCTCGTCCAAACTCGGGAGGGTGGTCCAACCAAAACGGGAGGTCGTGACCAAGAGGGAGGTCGTGACCAAAGGGGATGTCCAAACGAGAGGGAGGTCTGGACAGAGGGGGAGATCCAAATGAGAGGGAGGTCTGGACAGAGGGGGAGGTCTAAACGAGATAGAGGTCTGGACAGAGGGGGAAGTCCAAACGAGGGAGGTCTAGACAGAGGGGGAGGTCCAAACGAGAGGGAGGTCTGGACAGAGGGGGAGATCCAAACGAGAGGGAGGTCTAGATTGAGGGGAGGTCCAAACGAGAGGGAGGTCTAGACAGAGAGGGAGGTCCAAACCAGAGGGAGGTCTAAACCAAAAGGGAGGAGAGCTGGGCCAAGGAGAAAATGGAACGAACAGAGAAAAGGGATTTTCAAACACAGAGAACTCCAGCAAACTCCAGCAAACTCAAAATAAACCAAACTTTTGGATTAGTTAAAGTTTGATTAATTCATATTAAATGGCTTTTAAAATTCTAAAATTTCAAGTTAAGCTTTGGAAATTCAACAAAACGAAATGGTTATTTTTATTTTGAAAATTTTCAAAAAGGCTCAGAAAATCAGGATGTTACAAGATGTGTCATCTATGTCCCTGACTGAGGCACTAGGGCGTTTGCGGGCATTCGAAGAAAGTTTGAAGGGGAGATGACATCGCAAAGAAAAGGTGAATAGCTAATGCTCTCTAGAGCACAATGGGAGGTATTATCATATCAAGGCAAGGAAACCAGTGAGGGTTTTCACCGCATTGCCAAGAAGGGAAATTCGCAAAGCAGTAAATGTGGAGATAAGTCTGAGCAAGACAGTGGTGACAGATACCATGATAGGTCACATGTCAAATGTAATGAATGTGACAAATACAGACACTACGCGTCGGAGTGCCGTAGCCATATAAAGTGTTTCAACTGTGACAAGTATGGGCATTACGCTTTGGATTGTCAAAACAAGAAGAAGAACGAGGAGGTAAACCTCACCCGAGCCAGTGAAGACAATGAGCCTGCCCTGCTTCTCTCCTTATGTGTCAGCGAGGCTCCGGTCATGGTGATGTTGAACGAGGAGAACATAGTTTCTAAACTATGCACAGAGGGAGGCAACCACAATCACACTGATCTATGGTACTTAGACAACAGAGCAAGCAATCACATGACGGGAGATCGCTCCATGTTCCATGAGCTCGACGAGAAGATTTCGGGCAAAGTCAAGTTTGGCGACGGGCCCACGGTGCAGATAAGAGGCAAAGAAACAATACTACTACAATGCAAGAACGATGATCAGAAGATGTCTGAAATTTATTTTATACCGAGTTTGTGTAACAACATACTCAGTATCGGGCAGTTAGTAGAAAAAGGGTGCAGGGTGGAGCTGCAGGATGAGTTCTTGTGTGTCTATGACAAAAGCAAATATCTGCTGATGAAGGTGAAGAAATCCCCGAAACTGGTTGTACAAAATTTTCCTGAAAACTTGTAAGCCGGTTTGTCCGAAGGACAGCCTGGAGGAGCTAGAGTGGAACTGGAGTATTAAACCAGGATATGGCGGGACCCAGGGACGGAACAGAGTTGGTGCAGGAGGCGCAACAGGCAGAGCCTCGAGAGGTCCAAACGGCACGCAGCCAGGAGCGATGGCATTGCGGGGGGCTGCGAGTCCCACGCACATGAAGGGCGCGGCGTACATGCAGCAAATGCTGCTAGCACCGACGGGCCCCACACGCATGCAGTCGGTAGGAGCAGCGACTCGGCAGGAGGCGGGCCTCACGCGCATGCAGGGCGAGGCTTGCACGCAGCAGGGGGCGGTGGACCCCACGGGCCTGCAGGCGCAGAAGATGGCGCACACGCAAGGCAAGGTATTGTTGTGGGGATAGCCTCCATTGATAGTGTCTCGGTTCGACCGTACAGTTTTTATTGCTGCCTCGGTATAACAAGACAGGAGGTTAATAAGCTAGCTATGTGTGCTGGAGGTTTTGGCTCAAGAAGTCAAAGCGGTGGGCCCCACGCGCCTAAAAGTGGTGTTGGAGGCAGCATTGCTGGAGGCCCCAATGCCCAAATGCATGCAAGCACAGAAGACAGGTCCCATCAATAGCAAAAGGAAATGGCTGGAGTTTTTTGCGCTGGCGACTCCCACGCATGAGCTGGCGCATGTGCAGCAGGTGCTGTTGGCATAGGAGGCGCACATCTGCCGCATGCAGGAGCGCAAGGAATTGGCTGGGAAGGACTAAAAGGTGGTCTAGGCGGCTGCTCGGGTGCACTTGCTATCGGAGGCAGCACACGCACGTAGCAGTCGTAGGTGGCAGCGGCTACGAAGGCCAAGGCAGTAGCCTAGAAGTTCCATCCCACGTTCACGCAATTGCTCCTGGAGGCAGTGGTTTGGGAAGTTTCGGTGGTGAAGCTGAGAAAAGCTAGAAGGAAAATAAGGACAATGATGAATCAGCATCTGCTGATGTAGAGGAAGTGAAGGTGAAGAGTGAATTGTTCGATGCGAATAAGGGTGGCAATGTGAAGAAGAAAAGGAAGAATAAGAGAAAGGAAGGAAGCTCTGGTGGTAGTTTTCATCGACAACATGGGGAATTGCTAGGAGTTAATGGCGCTGGTTCCCACGATCGAGACAAACCTGTTATGGGCGTAAAGAAAAAAAGAAAGAGAATAGAAAGCACAAGAAGTATCGTCATCAAAAGTCAAAGAGTAAGAGACATCACTCAAATGAAAATTCAGATTCAAAGGAAATAGTTGATGGCAAGGATGAGAGAGAAGATTGGCGTGATCAAGGTAAAGAAACAAGATTATGGGGGTGATTGTTTGAGTTAATCTTGTTTTGAAAGTTTTTCCGTTTCTTGTTCTTAGTTATTCTATCCGAGTCAAATTGCATCCAATCGCGTGTGTGTGTGTGAGTCGGTTTTGGACTAGGATTTGGTGTGTATATAAAGCCGACCGTGCTATGTAAAGTTGTGAGATGAGTTGTGCGAAGCAATAAACAAAAACAAAAAAGAGGAGCAGTAGTGCTCTCGAAAAAAAAGTTCTGTGTGTTTTGCTTATCTTGGTGTTTCTAGTCTCACGCAGAAACCAAGGACCAGATGGGGTAGAGGCACTGGCGAGGCACTGCTTCAAGCATTACACATCATGTGAAGCAAGAAGGAGTGAAGACGCTGCACGTCGCGGTGTCTCTCGCGCATGGGAACATCACGTCGAAGGCCAGCGGGTCTCATGGACAAAAGGAGCCAAGCGCATTGCATCTCTGGACAAATTCTCTCAAGCATTCTCTGGAACGAAGCATACGACTAAGCAAACAAGATCAAGAAAATTCCAACATCTGGCAGTTGATCATGTCATGTCAGGCATGTTAAGCTAATTTGGTAAACCACTCTGACCAGATCAAATGGGCCTTGTACTCTTGTTCAAGTCATGTTAGCATCGTATAACTGAGTTAAACATGCCTAATCATGGTTGGACAAAATCAGGTACACAACAAGACGATAGTTTAATAATAAAAAGGAAAGAATAATAATGCAATTAGCAACTGAAGCAGTACAAATCTCAATATATGCGTAATTTGTTGCAAATAACTAGCGATGATCCACTCAATCCTTATGACAGAAAATGCATAAATATTGATGGAAAAAATAAGACAGGCAGTAAATTCAAAGAACCATACTATTGAGAAATTTGGACGTAGAAAAACAGTCATGTTTTAAGGTTCAAGCCTTCACGGATGAAACATGAAACATAGTTTATTTGGCTTTTAACCACCACCAAAGTTTCACAAAGACCATAGTAGTAATAAACTAATCATCACAACTATTTTTAATAGAAGTATGATTCCAACTAGGTGTGGTACATAAACACACACTTCATTTCTTGGTGAATCGTTCTAAGGAATGAATCAGATGGGAACTAGCCCTAAAATAGGATGATGCATACTCGCAATTTTAATTTGCCTGACTCGGCCTGTAACACCCTGGTCTGACATGGAGCCCAAAATGTCACTAAATTTCTACAACAATTAACACTAAATTACAACAAATATATCAAAGGTAAAACACATCCATGGGTCACAATAACGCAAGCATAACGGTAAAGCAATCATAGATAATTAATTCATAGGAAGCATGACAAAATAACAAACAAAGATCAACACAAAACCAAACCAATCAAGTCTATTTAATGAATAATCAACTTCCCCCCTATCAACTAAGACTAAGCAATAATATCAATTCCTAATTATAATTCATCACGCTAATAAACTGTCTCATGATCAATAGTTCATGTAATTGAATTAATGATGTGAATCCAAGTGTGCTAGCCCTTCCCATGTGCAATGTCGTCATTGGTCACATAAAAACAATAATAGAGTAAGGATGAGTCCACAACTTAGCAAGCACAATAATAAACAATGAGTAAGAATTAATCAATTGTAAACTATATCATCATCAACATCAACTGTTCTCTTTTCTTTATTCTCATACTCAATCATCAAATTCACTTTTCATTCAATGCATCCATACACTACATGTCCACATGTACTTCTTTTGCATATACCGGTATAGTGTGAATAAACACTCGCGATAATGTTCACTCTCAAGCCCGTCCTCCTCAAGGATCAGGGACCTCCTCCACTCCTGTGGAGTTATGATCACCATGATCACCTTCTCATATGCAATGATGCTTATGAATGCACAATTATTCATAGTTTTATCAATATTACTGACGAGGATCTAATAATCATCATTTATTTATTTATTTATTTATTTATAATTCCTATTATGGATAATAATACCATCATATGGCTCTTGAGTATACCCCTTAATGTTCATAAGGGAGAAGCTAGAGTCGTAAGACCTTCTACGACTACCTCTCATGGTCGTAAGTTCTTCTATGACCACCCCATAGTCGTAAGTCCTTCTACGACTACCTCATGGTCGTAAGTTCTTCTACGACCACCCCATAGTCGTAAGTCCTTCTACGACTACCTCATGGTCGTAAGTTCTTCTATGACCAAGTCAGCTACGACCACCCTATAACTGATTGAGCTTGCAGACAAGTAGGCACAATTGATTAGGTCATCTAAATAGTTAGTATACGTTGTTATTCTCTGGAATAATTGCACGATTAAACTCTCTGTCTTGATGATAACCGCCTAGCGATGTGGGAATGTTACTACTCCAGCAATAATCTCCGGTAATTGCTTCATCATCTGAAGCATTGAGGCATCCTTTGGACTGGAGAAACCGCCACCCACTTTGAGCACTATATAAAGGGCGGAATCAGCAGACGGAATAGAAGGGACAATCAGGAGCACAAGACATTAGACTTGAGTCTTTCTCTTGATCTGTAACCAGCATACTCAATATAACCACACAGGAGTAGAGTTGTTATTCTCTCTGAAGAAGGTCTGAATCTGTATAAAAAATCCCTGTGTCATTCGCTCTTCATGATTTGAGCCTTAGAGACCCCCTAAATTAAACAATCATTACGTAAGATCGGTTCTAAAACACCGACAGTTGGCGCCGTCCGTGGGGAACTTCTCGTCAACAGATTTTCTTCATTTTTCTCAACTCTAATGCTTCCATGGCAAAAGAGTGGAACGAGGAGAACTGGTTTTACTTGGCCGATTACGCAAATATCGACATGGATGCCAGCTTCAACTACGAGCCAAGTATTATATCATCCAATGGTAATATCGCCTCCAGAGATCATTCACAGATCCAAGAGACCATACCACCGATGGAGTTGAGGAGGGATCCTTATCCCCCACAACGTTACGTCCAACTAAGGGACCAGTTTCCTCAGAGGGCAAGGGTCCATCTGACCACAATTGGGACTATTCCAAGATAGACCCAGAATATGGCAAGGGTTCCCCTTCCAAATGTTCGAGTCCATCTAAGACAGTCCGACTTAGCACGACAACTCCTGGAAGCCATAATTCTAGAGCTTCATCAGTATTTGGTGGTCATCTCTCTTCAGTTAGCCCCACAGAGAATGGGGTTGGACACGCTTTTCCTACGAGTTCGACCATCCCCTTACAGGGCTCACCTGCGGATGGAGATGGTTATAACCCAGAATTCCCCTTCTTAGAGGGGCTTGCTCTAAGTCTTTTGACTACTCAAGCGAGGAGGCCTCAAGCGCAAGTGGAGATCATCAACGGGAGGTCTTCGTCCTTCCCTCAGATAATGATCACTCTCCTAGAGACAAGACTGAGGACGCTCCCCGATGATCACACACTAAGGCCACTCATGGCAATGGCGAGGACACCTCCAATGATGAACAGGGTCAACACTCTAATGAGCATGAGGGAGATCCTTGACATAATCACACTACATTGAGGCAAACTCAAGGATTAGATATGGACGATCCTGAGACAACCCGACAGAGAAGAATTGCGGCTCAGAGATATCTGCCTGGGCACGTCTAGAATCAGTCAAAGGAAGCTCAGGAACTCTAGTGCATCAACGATATGCTTGAGAACCTATCTCGGGAACTTGCCCGAACGCCCGGCTACAACCTCTTCGCCGAAGAGATCGCACGAAGGCTTCGAAGCACAATGGGCAGACTCGAGCACCCTCAACGGCATCGACCCAGAAGTCGTAGCGGTACGACTCCATCAGCTACCAGTCGTTTGAACAACTCATCGCGTGGAGATCAGCACAACAACAGGTCACGTCGCTCTCCTAACCTTAACTCTAGTCGAAGAAGAGTTCTTCGAATGCCTGATGATCAACAAGTTCCCAGGAGATGTGATCGTTCACCACTTCGACCCAGAAATCTGCAACAGCAGATGCAATGTGAGGATTATTTCCCTCGTAAGGTTGAGACCCACCATAGGTCGGGTCCACCCACAACCGAGTATCATCGTGTATGATCACCTGGTGATTTCAACCTTTCTTTTCCACAAAGAAGGCGTCAATAAGTCATTATCGAGTGTCAAACATTCTCACCCGACCACCGAGCAGTTCGCTGGCCGTCTCAATTTCGACCAGTGAACATGGAGAAGTTTGATGGATCTAAAAATCCCATTGAATTCCTTTAGATCTATACAACCAATGTCCAAGCAGCAGGAGGAGGAGAGCATGTAATAGCAAATTACCTTCCTACTGTGCTCGAGGGGTCTGCTCGATCGTGGTTGTTAAATTAACCACTCAAGTCGATCTATTCATGGCAATACCTCATTGACCTCATGCTGGCCAATTTCCAGGGCACCTACCATCGCCTTGCGATGGAGGACGACCTGCACAGAATGAGATAAAATAACCACGAGACTCTACACCAGTTCATCCAACGTTTCAGTCAGGTTCGAAATTCCATACCTTAAGTTTCTGATTCTTCTGTTATCAGAGCTTTTAAGAAGGGAGTCCATGGTAGAAGGATCACAAAGGATGTCGGACTCGGGAGTAACACCCCAAATCCTATGTGCATTTTTGAACTAGTCCCATGATCAGTAGCTAGTTCACACAGTTAAACAGATATGGTAACATCCATAAATCGCACAATTATATTAATAATAAACAGAGTTTATTACAAGAAAGGCTTACAAGCCAACAATAAATAAACACAGTGGAAGACGAAGAAGACGTGGTAGAGTCCAGCTGATCTGCCATAGGCAATCGACTGGGGTAGCGGCCTAGTCGTCAAGATCCACACTGGTAGCAAAGTCCTTCTCCTCTGAAACTTATTTGCATCAAGCAAGGATGAGCACAGCTTCCGTGTTCGCAAGTTACACCCAATAACAGAGTTAATGCATGCAAGGATATATCAAAGGAAGGCTTATAGGGTTATTTGTGCAAAAGCAATATTTGACATTTTAAATACAATACTAAGTTCAAAAGCAGTTATACTATATCTAAAATCAAATTTCATTTTTAATCATTATTTCTCAAGTGTAGGATAAATCAGACACAAGCGGTGAAGGACTACCCCTTGCACCAAAGCCGCCTAACTTTCCCACATGGAATAAACATCCATGAAATCATTTCTGACAAAACATTTTTAAAACAAAACCATAGTCTAATCCGCGAAACGCTTTGCTCAGCATGTCCATGACCGTGGACATGGCTATTAGAATAGATTGACACTCTGCAGAGGTTGTACGGCTTTACCCATAAGAGATAATCAACTTTTACTGTCCGCTCACACACTTCCGTAGGTGTGCGACTAAGAGATTATGACAAGGCCTTTACAATGCGCCATCCCAACGTAGTCATGCCTCGCTAAGGTTTCGCTTCCTTTGGATAGAAACCCACCGGATTATAGCCCCCTCTTGCGCCATATGGGAATACATAAAAGTAGGCCATAAAAGACACCCACACAACCGGGTGGCATGACCACGATGGGATGTTGCAAATTAGTTAGCCAGGTCCGGCCCATTCGAGACATGTGGTAGTACGATTTTGGCTTAACAATCCGCAGCTCGCAGACCGGTCCTTAATTGACTGGGCGACTTTCAAAACAATCCCTGGGCCTCAACCATTCCTGAGAAGAGCCTGTGCATAAACTTGCACCCACCAACTATCCATTTCACCCAAGTCCAAACCAGTTTTTTATTTGATTTTATTTTCTAAAATCATTTGCAAACTTCCATGGCACACCAATGCTATGGATACAATTTAAACAACATTTGATGTTTTGATGAAAATTCACAAATTGAAACGATTTTGGGTCTAAGCATGACTAAGCATAAGTTTTTCCAAAATGTTCTAGTTTATACTAATGCATAAACTAGATTTTTATCTAAGGTGTCAAGGTAGATTTATTTCAATATCAAGATTGGCACTACAAAGGATTTAGGCATAACTACAATTTAGAATAGGTATTTAAATTACATTAAATAGAAATAAGCATGCAGTAATAATTTAAAATGGAATTTAAATAATTTGAAATAATAGGATCGAATATGATCAAACATGTAACTTGCCTTGCTCAATTAGTTGCTCTCAAATGATGTCGAAACTTGACTCTCCGAAGTCGTCGAAATCTATACGCGAAAATAAGCCAAATTTAAACAAAATTCAAATGAACTCCAAATTAAATAATTTTAGTTTAGTTAGCTAGATCTTGAATTTATATGAATTTAGAAATTTCAATCGATGAAATCGGAGTTCGTATGAAGGAGAACGAACCCTGGGAAGTTTTTAAAACACATGAAATGATGAATTAGAATTTTTCAGATTTACCAGAAATACTTTTCTGAAGAAAAACTAGATTACTGCGTCATGGTGACGTAAGCAGCCAATTTTCTTTTCGGTTAAAAATATTGCCACGTCAGCGATGACGTGGCGATCAACACGGCGCTGCCACGCGGGCTATTGGCGCTGAAGTGGCGCACGGGTGGCGCCTACATGGCGGTGCCACGTCGGCAAGGCGGCGGCGGCGCTCGGCGTTGAGCTCACCAGTGCTACACGCCACGGCGAGCTCCGGCGAGAGGCCCAATGCGAAGAGGGGGAGGTGGGGAATACAGTGCTCACCAAGGCGGCGGAAGGGCGCGAAGCGATGGCCAACGGCGAGGTCAAATGCGGCGGCGGAATTGGGTCGAAGGCGGCGCGGTGGTTCGGGAGGCGCTCCAGCGAGGGCGAGCTCACTACTAGAAATCTCCGTTTTCCCTACAGTTTAAAACGTTCCCTAGTAGTGGAATTGTAATCCAAAGGAAAGTATCTATCCCTAGGGTGAGATAAAAAAAAACCTAGGGAACGAAATCGTTCCCTACTGTTTACATAAATTACTAGGGAAAGACTATGGAGAGAGAAATAGATTATGCCATATCAGCGCCATGGTGGCAACTTTCCCTGCTCAGAGGATCAAAACTGTAGGGAATGTATTTTTCATTTTTGCCTCCAGTTTATTTTTAACGCCCGCTAGTTTTTTTTCAACCCGCCTATTTTTGTAGACATCGCGCTAGATTTTTTTGGCCGCAACTTACCCTCTACTTGCTGTTCACACCCAAATTCCCCAAAATTCCCAAACCTTCTCCCCACCCAAATTCTATCAATGTTAAAATATAGCCATTCTAGATTTTACCATCCCTTGCGATGATAACTAAGGAATTCAGTATCTGATGGATGAAGGGAACACTGAGCTGTCCTTATGTTACTTAATCAATGTAATGTCAATAAGTAATACTTACTATAACTATTCGTGTGCTACAAAAGTACAAATGCCCCAGATCGCAGCTCAAAGCAACAGTGTCATATTTCAAGTTTGATGAATGTCAAGGGTTAAATTTTGTTGAAACTGTTATATCTGTCGTTATATCGGTTTTTCGATTCACTTGGTAATGTAACGTAGTGCAAAGCGTGTATGAAACCAGTGGGGATAAATAAATTATTTTAATAATTCCATTGATTAGCTTACAGAACTTCTTGCCTGCAAGTACCAAGTACCTACCAGTGTCTCATCATGACTGATGTGCTTGCAGACTCCAAAAATGGTACACTTGTTGATCCTTGTGCTCCTAAAGGATACTCTCGCAACGAAGAAGTAATGATGAGGACAAGCGGCGTTTCAAGATCAAAATTAGAGAATCAATATGTTGTTTTTTTCCTCTTAATTCCCTTGAGATGGTCCAAATTGAGGTTAGTTTTTTTTAATAATAAAACTAGGGTATGATGTCATTTCAGTTTATACTATATATGATCAATTGGACTTGTGTATTGTTTCATGCATAAGTTTTAGTGATGTGATCAGTGCTGGGCAGCTATTTGTAGAGTCCCATAAGATTGTTTGTGATTTTGCATTACAATATTAATTCATTTGACCTTCTGTTGCTTTCAGTTTCAGAGGATTAGGTACTATCATTAAGTGGCATTCTGTGAAAGTACTATTTTATTAGTCACAAGGGACCTGCTCTATAGTTAATGAAGGGACCTAATCTAAAATTAAGCTAGGATTTCTGTGTAAGTACAGAAGCATGGATATATGTACATGTTATCCTAGATTTAATTGCCTAAAGTGTTTATTCCCAATTGGCGAGAGAGATTTTGAGGTGTTGGACTATTTGTTGACCAGATCTGAACTTATTTCAGAGAAGTGAAACTTCCCATATTTCCGCAATATTTACATCACCAAAATGACACATTCTCTGTCTAATTGAGTTGTATTCAGTGCTTATAGTTCTAGTATAGCCAATTTTTTGGAGCTACAAAATGACAATTGTTCAGTTTTTTCTGATAAATATGGTTTTAATGGTTATGCAGATGGTGTTGTTCTCAAGGAGAAGCTCGACATTGATTGCTTAAAATGAACCCTCATTGATCTCTCAGACAGTTGGTAATTCCGTGTTCTTTGTTTTTCAACAAGAACAATTTGTTCGCAAAATGATCGAAACTCCCTATTTATGTCCTCCGCATGACTGGTTCACGACCTAAATCTTTTTGTTATGAAAATGTTTTTGTAGAATATGAATAATTATGAAATACTTTGGTGGTTCAGGTTAATCGTTGGCACTTTAATTCTTCTAATAGCTCTAAGTTTTCCAGATCTTTTGATGCTACCTTGAAACTGAAGCTCATTGTAATAAGTTTTTTAACACAACATCTTCTCCTTGCAGCTGTCCAAACTAACAGATGAAGATTGCTTTTTTGCCTATGCATGTTAGACTACATAGTGCCAGTATCACCTCTGGAGCTTTTTTAGACGTTTTCCACGCTTGTGCTGCTAACTGTCATCTATAATCAACTCCGCTTTCTTGTGCTGTTGTGTTAGTTTTGGAAAAGCATGAAGTTTTGTAGAACATGGTTCTTGTAGAATGAGACAATGGGTATGTGATAGTAATAAATACTCCTGTATGTGTGTTGTGTACTTGTGGTGCAAGCGTGGGCGTCGTTTTTTTTTTTGACTTTTTGGTAGTGTGACGTTTACACTTGTATATGTTGGTGCAAATATGCCTTAAATAGTACTTGATGGTCAATTGGAAATACATGATATTGTTATGTTTATCTCTTGAATAAATTTTGTTTCAAGTGATAATGTGAATTTAGCGCCTTTGAATATAAATAAGTATTTGAATAATGTATGTATATTTAGAAAAAATTAATAAATTCAAGACCCTAGTGTTTATGCTAAATAGTAGGGGATGAATTTTGAATTAGCAATAGGAAAATAATATTTATATAAAAATGTTCCTAGGTATATAAGAAATAACGAGGGAATTTGTTAATTTCTTTCCTAGGTCGGTAGAAAGGAAACGTAAGGAAATAAACTTGCCACGCCGATGACAATGCCACGTGGACGAGATTTCCCTACGGTTTAAAATACTAGGGAATGATTCTTTCCCTAGGTTTTTCCAAAAAACCGTGGGAACGCTTTTTTTTCCACATTCTTTTCCCTAGTAGTCGTTCCCTACGAATGCCACTAGGGAAACCAATTCCCTACAGTTTTGGGCATGTTCCCTAGTATATTACTCACTAGGGGAAATAGGGATTTCTAGTAGTGGCTGCACACGGCGTAGGCGACGATGCGGCGAAGCCGTTGGTGGTGGTTGCAGGGCTGGGGCGTTGTCGACGGAGGCGCTAGAGGCGGCGGAGGGAGCTTGTGGCCGACAGCGAAGATTTGTGAATTCCGGCCAAAAGAGAGCGAGGGAGGAGGGGTGAATGGAGGGGTTTGGATGAGCGACGAAGGGCGCACCTCGTGCTCCCTTTTATAGGGGCGGAGGAGGTCGGGAGAGGGAGATCAAGGTGGCGAAGGTGGCGGCGGCCGATTCAAAAATCCGTGAATCTTGCCTGAACGAGGGTAAATGGTCAATGCGGTGTGACAAGGGATTTAATGCAGGCAAGGTGGAAGGAGGGGAAGGAAATAGCGGCGGAGATGGAGCTCTGTGGGCCCTAATGGCAGGCGGAGAAACGTGGCCGTGCGAGGAAGAAAGGGGAGGAGGAAGAAGGCTCGGGCAGGCCCACGCAAAAGGGAGGGAGAGGAGAGAGGTGTGACAAAGGGGCTAGGCAGAGAGAGAGAGAAGGGGGGGCGCGGGCACTCGGGTGTGAGTGAGCCAAAATGGGCCGCGCGCATGGAGGAAGGGAATGGGCCGGAGGTGAATTCGACCCAAAACAGATTTGGGATTTTTAATTGATTTACCAATTAAAATAATTCTAGTAATTCATTTAAGCTTTAGAAAATAGCAAATAAAATTCAAAAATTCTAGAAAAATTCACAGAAATTCCTAGAGTTATTTTGGACTTGAATAAAATAATTCAAACATAAAATTGGTAATAGTTTTTTCACATAATTTTATTTATCTTTAAAATAATTAGGAGAAAGCTTTTAAAATTCCGTAAAATAATTAAAATTTCCTTTTAACTTTAAATCCAATAAAATCTCGAAAACTCCATAAATGTTCTTTTTAACTTTAAAACCATGAAATTAAATAATTTTTTAACAAATAAAACTCTTTTTAAATTGCAGGAAATCAAGGAAAATCTTCGACAGCCAGAAAATTCAATAAAATAATAACTTTATTTATTTTTATTTTGGTAACAGAACTTTGGGATGTTACAGAGGATATCGCTTTAAATCCTCCTGCCACTATCGTCGGGCTCTTCGAGGTGGTCGATTGATATACGACTGTTGCTGAAGCAGACGAGTGGAACAATACTATTGATCGAGATAATAAAATTCCTCAAGAAGCGAGCAAAAGTGGTAAGAAGAAGGATAAGAAGGCCAAGAAGTCTAAGACCAAGATCAAGGGCTAGAAGCCTTAGGTCGACCGTTCCAAAGAAGTCTTGGCCGTAAGTGATAATAAGCCTCAAGGTTTCAAGCCATACTTCGATTGAGGCAAAGGTAAGCATCCTGAGCGGAAGAACGACAAGCCTAGGTGGTGCCCTTTCCATAAAAAGGAAGGGCATGACCTTCGCAATTGCCGAGTTTTCCAATGAAAACTCGAGGACTATTACAACGACAAAGGACCACTTCCTACCCTCGAGGAGGTAGGGAAAGCGAGTGGTCATAAGCAGTCGGACGACGATGAGGAGATGCCATTTCAAGATCACATATAATGGTTAACAATTTTCGAGTGCAAAATTCCAGAAATTTTGCGACGAGTTCGGTACCAAGTTGTGTTACGCTTCTGTTGCTCAACCTTAAAGCAATGGGGCAGTCAAAAGAGCGAATGGCCAAACAATGCAGGAAATCAAAACTTGAGTCTTCGACCAGCTTGTCCAGTGCTCGGGGGCTTGGGTACAAGAATTAGCCTCAGTATTATGGGCAGTTCGTGTGATTACTAGTCGGGCTACAGGTGAAACACCTTTTTTTCCTAGTTTTCGGTGTCGAAGCCATGCTTCCACCAGAACTAAAGATAAGGTCGACAAGGGTCAAAACTTTCAACAAATCTACCCAGGCACCACTTCAAGAACATGGCATCAACCTACTCGAAGAAAAGAGAAATTAAGCTTTAATCCATTCAACAGTCTACCAACAAGCCCTGCGTAAATACTATGATCGTAAGGTCCAATCTCGCAGCATTACTGTAGGTGACTTGGTATTGAAGAAGATTCAATCCCAGTCTAATCGGAACAAACTTTCCCCCAAGTGGGAAGGTCCTTATACAGTGGTCGAAGTTACGCGACCAGGTTCGGTACGACTGGCAATGAAAGACGGTCAAATTCTCTCCAATTCTTAGAACATCGACCAGTTACGCAAATTTTTTTATGTAATCAATCAACCCTACAATAAAGTATCAGGTTCTTTCTATCTTTATTGTCTTACTTTGAGTAGCGCTTTGATAATTTTTTGACCATTTTCTGGTCGTAAGTCATTCCACAACCAGTACCCAGTCTTTCTTTACACTGGTCGAAAGGAGGGTAACATCACCTAGTTGAAGTCTTTCATCTCTGCATGTGGTCCTGCCCACTAGAAGGAACTTCCTAGTATCGACTTGTTCCTCACTTTTGCTGCCAACACAATGAGCTCGGGTTCAAAAAACATGGTCGAAATATTTTCAAGCTAACTCTTATCACCTTAGTTTATTTCTTCATTTATTTTGAAAAATACTCTAAGCATAGTACACTTTTGTAATTTGTTCGACTACTTTTGGTAAACTCGGTTTGTGCCAATTGGTCGGAGAAAGACACAACACCTAGTCGAAGCATTTTCTCTCTACACGTGGTCCTGCCTACTAGAAGAAACTCCCTAGAGTAGTCCTGTTTCTAACTCTTGCTACCAGAGCAAACCTACCGAGTGCACTGAAATAGGTTGAACGAATTTTTAAGGTACTCGAGACGTTTATCTAACTCAAGTTGCCGCTCTTGATTTGATTAATCTGGTCGAAGAGGGTAACATCACCTAGTCGAAGCCTTGCCTTCATGCACGTGGTCTTGCCCACTAGAATTAACTTCCTAGTGTCGACTCGTTCCTACTCTTTCGACCAGTGCATGATAATCGTGATCGAAAACTATAAGTTAGCCAAACCTCTCTTTCTTTTTTAAGAAAACCCTTTTTACACTATTTACTTAGTTTATCTAAATAAACTAAGCAAATAGTCGAGGGCTAGGATAAAGTTATTAATATGACTTCAATTCTTAGTCTTAATTTCTTTTTCCATTCATTATCTTATGAGCTACTAACTACTCGACAAGATGATTTGTGGAAAAAAGTGGATTCATATATTCATACTCAAAAAGCTTATCTTTACAAGTTCCCTACTACAAACTACTCTCACGAAGGAGATCCTATTTGCATCTCCTATGTGACCTTCTTGCTGACCGATTGCATATCTTCAATCAACAGCTCTACTTCTGCTTCAGAGCAGTCGAAGTCAGCTTCAATTGGTTGCAGATTAAGATTGGGGTCATGAGCTTTAAGTTTCGCCAGCACAAAACTTACTGCGCATTCGACCGCCTCTTTTATCGAATCAGCTTGGTTGGTCTTTAGAGTAGTCACCAACTCTTGCAAAGTTTCGACTTGTTCTCTAATGATACTCGTGTGGGCAATCATCGTGTCTTCATGAGGAGTGACCTCCTCAGCACATAGCCCACTGAGTACATTGTTCAAGAGGAAAATGTTGTCCTAAAGGTTGATCTTCATCGACTTCATCTCCTCCTGATTACGAGTCGAAGCCTCACGGAGTTGTTTTATTTCGATTGCTTGCTCTAAAAAAAGTAAGACTAGAAAGACAAAATAACCCTTAAAGGACTGGAAAGCTGGTCGCAGGTAAAGAGTTGCTTACCTGCTAGTTAAGAATCTAACTTCTTGACTTCGTCGTCATGGGAGGCAATGCTCTTTGCATATCGCTCTTCCCACGACTTCACCTCCTGATCTTTTTCTTTAGCGATACGGGAAATCTCATGAACAACCAAGGTCTTTTCTTTGTCCTTGATTTCGACTTCCCCATGTCAGTCTCTTTTTCTGAAAAAGAATAAGAGTTAGAAAAAGAAAAGAAGGCCATTATCATAAGTGGTCTTAAGTTTGAAACTTACTGTTTATTCGTCTCTACAACTTTTAAATTACAGAGTTAGCCTACTGAAGCTTCTTCCGAAGGGCTTCTTTCTCTTCCCTTAGCTTTTTCGTTTCAACTTTCTCGTAGTCGAGCGAATCAGCCAAGGTCTTTTTGTCGCTCTTGAACCTACAGAGGTAAAGAGTTGACATGAACATAGAACAAGTGGTCGTTTTCTACGGTCATTCCCTAGTCGTAAGTTTTTCTACGACAATTCTCTGATCGTAAGTCCTTCTATGACCAGTACCTAGTCGTAAGGTTTTCTATGATGATTCTCTGGTCTTAAGTTCTCTTACGACCAGTACCTAGTCGTAAGTTTTTCTACAACAATTTTCTAGTCGTAAGTCCTTCTACGACCAGTACCTAGTCGTTAGTTCTTCTATGACAATCCCCATATGCACTGTGCAAGTGGTTGAAACATAAATGAGTACGAGTAGCAGTGACTTACCATCTCTCTGCCTGTTCGCAGAGTTCCGATTTCTCCTGTCGCAGTTCCAAAAGTTGTTGGTTGTCTTCCGTAACAACGATAATTTGTTCCAAAGCATTCCGCATAAAGAAAGACAGTGAGAAGCGAGAAAAAACACATATATAAATGTTGGGCAGCAGGTACTTACATTCATGCTTGTTCGAGCAAACGAAGATGTAACACCCCAGGCCAGCATGAGCCTGGAATGCTACCAAACTAATAGAGAAACAAAATAAAAACTAAGTCTTTTTACTATATTCCAGCAGAACCTCTTTTGTACAGGTGGCTATACCGGAGGTTCTAATAGAATAATCTAGCAACATTCAATATTCCAAACATCCAATTTAAACTAATCATCAAAGAACACCCAAATTATGCTAATAACTAAAGCATAATCAAAAGGGCATCCATAATCCTCTAATCAACTCTATTACAGATTATTCCAAGCATAAGGCGTAATCATAAACAATCTTTTAAGCAGTTTACTGAAAACTAATTCATAAACCAATTAATTCAAAAGTGAATGGTTCGTGCCAATGTGCAACCACTCTTAGTTCTAGTCCCTCCCATGCGTGCCGTTCACGAAATGGGGTACCTAAAAACACACCAACAGCAAGAGTGAGTCCAAGACTCAGCAAAGTACAATTAATGGAAACAATAGCATAAACAACTGTAATCATTATCATCCATCCACAATCTCTATAATAAACAATATGTATGTTCATGCTATGCAAGATTCCCAAATGCACTTTCTCTTTCTCTTTTGCATATACCGGTAATACGAAGTATGCATCCGTCGATGCATACCCATGCCTGTGCCTTCTAGCACAGGGACCATAGCCTATACTCCATAAGTATGGGGACCAAAAGCCCACACTCCACGAGTGTGGGGACCACAAGCCCACAGTCCACAAATGTGGGGACCATAAGCCCATCATATACATGACAGGGACCTCAAAACATTGCTTGGTCACCACGTGACCAAGCCTCAAATATGATGACATGATGCACAATTCATCTATCCATCATTAACATGTAAAAACAACAACATCATGCATGAATCAAACTTACTCATACTTCTAGCATTCATGACCATTGACATTCATCTCATTATAGCATTCATGAATAGAGCATACATTCATAATACTAGCAAACATGAACAATCACTCATGAATATTCTACCACTAACTGTACTTGCCTCAACCGTGCGACGATGGAAGCTGCGAAGAAGGTGCTGCCCCCGGAACCAATCCCCCACCTGGATTAATTTAATAAGCACCTAAGATAGCGATTCCGAAAAAAACAAAAATTGAAACAAATGCGAACTTGTTATAATCTTTAGCGCAACCCCAACTCCAAAATCCTAAATATCAGTCTATCCCCTCAATATATAGTCTCTTTCAAAAATCCATAACTTTTTGTACAGAGATCCAAATGTAGTGTTCTTAGACTTTATGGAAATATTATCAAATTCCCCACCTAAACTTAGTTGGTGAGCTTTTTGGATTCGGCTTTCTTCTACACTTACCAAACTGATTAACAAAACAGCTAATTCCCGTCAGGACTTCTGGACAGCGACACCAAATCTAACATAACTTTCGGTACAAACATCCAAAAAATTACTATATTTACCTTTATGGAAACCTTAGAAAATAGCCTACAACTTTATTTTTGGTGAGACCTTCCATAAAATTAATTAACTAATTGCTAATGACCGATTAATGAAATCTGTCAGAATTATGACAGAACTGCAGAACAGCAGTGGTACGGAATTCATAACTTTTGAACCGCTCGTCTAAACAATGTGATCTAATACTCTACGGAAAGGCATTGACGTTGCCTACAACTATCTAGGAGGCGTCCAGGACAGATTCGGCAGTTAACCACATCAAAAACGTCGGCAAAACCTGACTGTTCTAACAGATCTAATACAGACATTGATTAATAATCATGAATTCGCTACTAAACGAGTGGGGATCGAGGTTACCCTTGAAGAACCCGCTGTCGATCGCGATGAACACCACGTGATCCCTCTTTCCGTCCCTTCTCTCTTCTCCCCTTTCCTTCTCTCTTCTTGACCGAACCTCTTTCCTCCCCTTCTCTTTGGCCGGCAGCAGCAGCAGGGAGGATGGCGCCGGGGAGAGGAGGAGCAAGGGGGTGGCACTGTAGCATGGTGGCTACTGTAGCAAAGGTTGGCTTAGGGTTTGTCTCTTCACCCCCCCTCCTCCACTAATGGGCCTAGGTGCTGTGGGCTTTCAGCCCACAGCCCAGGTTCTCTGAAATATGCGAAACCCCCCCTAAACTTCCAGTTAAAACCTTTCTCTAAAACAATTCTCATCCATGAAGTATTTCTCCTCTGTAAACATTTGGTAAATTACGAAAGGTTGTTCTCTTAATTCTCTATCAACTTTTATTGCACTCTCGAATATAGACAGGGTGTTACATTCTACCCCCCTTAAAAAGAATTCGGCCCCGAATTCTAGCTGCACATAACGCCAAAGAAACAACATCACTCGTACCGCCCTCACCAAAACCACTCAACAGAAAAGACTCAAAGATGCGGTAATTACTTGTTGGTCAACGGCTCTTATGAAACCTTACACTCCAAATACCTCAAGCATTCTCTCAACACCGGGTCATACCAAACGTTATATACCCAGCTCCAGGACTCGAGTCGGTTCTAGCGAATGGCTATCTTCTGAAATCCCCGCAACTTCCAGAACAGCCGAATATACTTTTTGTTATCTTTCTCTTCAGGACCAAACCATAGAACGTGCGCATAAACATATAGAACTCTTGTTCCATCTCTCAGTCGATTTCTTCATCCTTACAAGGAGAACCTTCGAGAATCAGGGGCGCGCATCACAAATTATTTTAATCAAACTTTAATAATCAGATTCAACTGAAACAAAGGATTCACAATGCAACCCAACCTTCCTCCAAAACACTCAAATCCAAAATCGAAAATTCATCAAGAAAGCCTTTTCACCTTCCAACTAGACCATTTGCAAATAAACACCACATAGGCCAATAGAGAATTCGCTCGAATGCCCAAATCAACCACTTCATTTATTCTCCTGAACCAGAAAGAACCACCTTGCCGATCATAAAGTCAACTCAAATTGTACATGATCTCCATCATAAAACCCAACTCAAACAAGAACTAATAGAGCACTTCTCTACTTGAGAAAACATTCTTTTCTCAGATGTTCTTTTAAGAAATAACCCTTTCCCAAATAATGGGTTTCCAAATCATCACACTAACTCCTTCCTTTTGACCGACAACCCCAAAACAATCCTCAAACCGAAAGAACATCCACACTTATTTAGAGGGACTCTACTAATCCACAAAAAGATTCTCTAGTCCACTCCTATACCAAAGGAATTATTTTGACCAATGGTTTCCAACACCTCAATAGAGATTTTTTTTCACCCACAACCACATCATCCCATTCTATTAAAGATAATCTACTTCAAATTCTTAAGACACATACTCATTTACTTTACCCAAAGTATTCTATCAAAGATCAACACACTATTCAATATTCGCTTTTGTTCATCTGTCTCTACACATAATATTGGATCTCTAAGGTCCTAGCATAAAATACAAAGCCCAAATTCAACCTCCAAGTCTCCTACCATGAATTTATGGTATAATTGATGGGAAATCCTGAAATTCGTTTACTAAAATTTCACACAGCTCAACAATAACCTCAGTTATTAATATCAACATTCCTCACTAATCAAGTAACCACCCCAAGGCGATTTATTTTACCAATCTTAGACCTCCTCTAATCCACACCAATCCAATTCAGTTACACAACCACAATATATCCATTCGCAATGCCCTAACAGTTTGACCAAGATTCAAACATACTCAATCACTAACGTCAATAAATAAATAAATTCTTGACCAAGTTATCCTTAGAGATAACCTAACTCCCATAGGGTTACTGAAGTCGAATCATACTTGAAAATAACTCAACAATTCCTGCTATCCCATTAATTAGCACAACGCTTAGGTTTCTCCACACCGCTACTCTCATTAAACTTCGCCATCATAACTCTTCTATACAGTCTTACTAAGTATCCAATTACGATACTCTAATAAATTTATTAAGAGTCCATACTTTCGATAATCCCAACATCCCAACATGGACAAAGGTTATTGGATCATAATTCGCCATACGTTCTACTTGTTGTAACACTAATCAATTTTATTTCATCGACAAACATTCCATTTAAATAGAACTCTCTCCAGGTGTTATAGGTCAAAACCTATTCACTGTCTACTGCTCTTCAAATAGCTTGGTTCCCAAAATTTCACCACTTTCATATACTTGTCCACCACCACCCAGTCACCATAATACACTTTATGAGACTTTGGCAACACAAGTTGGTTAATTCCCTTCCCAAAAGGAAGAAACAAACAAATACAAGTTTTAACGCACAAGAAAAGCGTTGCTCCTCGGAGTGAGCATGAGACCAAGAGAAACAGTCAAATATTAATGATCTCGGAAAACAAAATACGAGTCCGCAGATGAGGGCACGTGTCCCACAAGAAGGAACTTTCAAACCACCATAGATCATAATAAAATATTGCTATGGAAACCCAAGAAACTCTTAAGCTGTAACAACAGAAAAGTTGCAGATTACGATCCTTAACTCCAACCTCAAATACTTATGGTACTCATTTTCCATTAACAAATAAAGTAATTTTCTTTGATTACATCATTATTTGCCAACCCAAACAAGAAGTGTCTTTAAAACCAAATCACATTAATCACTTAAGAACAAAATAGAACCTTCCAATACGTTACACTGCTCGAACCAATTTCATCTACTACATAAATCATGAACTCCCCAAAGACCATGAATGCAAAACTCCAAACATTTCATTTAGCCGATATTACGAGAAGCAATCAACTTACTTTCTCTCCAGAAGAATCATCACCACTCCAACGCGTCACAATCTCTTGTGGACCATATTATTAACATCAAGAATAATTCACTCCTAACAAAGTTCGTTATCGTCAACTCTTCCTTTATAAAGCCCCCATATGCTTACCAAAATATTACATACCCCTTTGTCATCTCATCCTCAATTGAGTGTATACCATATTCTTACACCCTCACTATAACAACCACTTTATTTTGGAGGGAACCTACTACACAAATTAAAATGTTATACCAAAACCCTTTCATCAAAGGCATACTATTTTCCGACAATTCCACCATCATGTCAACACAGGTCACCTATTAAATCCCATCATAAGCCTTTCCAAAAGAAACGCAGTAGATTATTTTGTAAGATTTTGTTATCTCAATAAGATTGCAGCAGTCAACCTATTCTATAGTATATCTAATACACCAACCGCATTTTCGGAGCAAACCTCTTTTAACAAGGGCATGCAGCCACAATTCATCCTCATGAAACACACTACCGACCCAACTTGATAACCCATATCATATCCATTAATTTCTTTGATTATAGCCTCTCAATTAACCACGAGAAGACATCGCTAAAGGGTTTAACATTTTCTTTCATCAAAGAGAACCATTCAACTTCATCACTCAGAATACCCAAAAGAGTTACATTGAGTCAAAGCTTCCGCATACTAAAAGACTTGCAAAAGGAAACTTTCATTATCCAAATCATCAAGTGAAATAAATGGGTCATGTTTTCCAATAAGAAAGACAGAACTCCAATACAAAGGTCAACCTTAACAATTAACCAAGTTCACCAGTCGCAAGAATAACTCAACAGTTGGGAAAACAATAATTGCTTTAAGGGACAAATTAATCCAATGGAAACACATCAACCTTTCCCAAAGCAACCCATCAACCGCAATGAACTAATAACCCACGAGAAATTCATCAACCACAACTAGACAAGAGTTGACCAAATTCAAATTCAACGAAGGGAACAACTTTTCTAAAGATACCCACTATCAACGCTTGTACTAAGATATCCGAGGTAACCACTTCACTATTCTCTTACTATGTACGGTGGTGTAACCTGGTAAAACCCAGGGCCACAACCACGACCTCGCAACATCGATTATCCCCACACAATAATAATCATATAATCAATTAATGAGCAATCATACTAAACTCATATCAGCAATCATCAATACGATATAGCGGAAACGTAAATGCAATGCAATAACCCAATCCCACCTACTGTGCATGGTGTGTCAAGATTAATATTTCATATACCACGGACCTATAACCCGCTCTGATACCAACTGTAACACCCCAGGCCAGCATGAGCCTGGAATGCTACCAAACTAATAGAGAAACAAAATAAAAACTAAGTCTTTTTACTATATTCTGGCAGAACCTCCTTTGTATAGGTGGCTATACCGGAGGTTCTAACAAAATAATCTAGCAACATTCAATATTCCAAACATCCAATTTAAACTAATCATCAAAGAATACCCAAATCATGCTAACAACTAAAGCATAATCAAAAGGGCATCCATAATCCTCTAATCAACTCTATTACAGATTATTCCAAGCATAAGGCGTAATCATAAACAATCTTTTAAGCAGTTTACTGATAACTAATTCATAAACCAATTAATTCAAAAGTGAATGGTTCGTGCCAATATGCAACCACTCTTAGTTCTAGTCCCTCCCATGCGTGCCGTTCACGAAATGGGGTACCTAAAAACACACCAACAGCAAGAGTGAGTCCAAGACTCAGCAAAGTACAATTAATGGAAACAATAGCATAAACAATTGTAATCATCATCATCCATCCACAATCTCTATAATAAACAATCTGTATGTTCATGCTATGCAAGATGCTCAAATGCACTTTCTCTTTCTCTTTCTCTTTTGCATATACCGGTAATGTGGAGTATGCATCCGTCGATGCATACCCACGCCTATGCCTTCTAGCACAGGGACCATAACCCATACTCCACAAGTATGGGGACCAAATGCCCACACTCCATGAGTGTGGGGACCACAAATCCATACTCCACAAATGTGGGGACCATAAGCCCGTAATATACATGACGGGGACCTCAAAACATTGCTTGGTCACCACGTGACCAAGCCTCAAATTTGATGACATGATGCACATATACAATTCATCTATCCATCATTAACATGTAAAAACAATAGCATCATGCATGAATCAAACTTACTCATACTTCTAGCATTCATGACCATTGACATTCATCTCATTCTAGCATTCATGAATAGAGCATACATTCATAATACTAGCAAACATGAACAATCACTCATGAATATTCTACCACTAACTGTACTTGTCTCAACCGTGCGATGATGGAAGCTGCGAAGAGGGTGCTGCCCCCAGAACCAATCCCCCACCTGGATTAATTTAATAAGCATCTAAGATAGCGATTTTGAACAAAAAAAAACTTGAAACAAATGCGAACTTGTTATAATCTTTAGCGCAACACCAACTCCAAAATCCTAAATATCAGTCTGTCCCCTCAATATACAGTCTCTTTCAAAAATCCATAACTTTTCGTACAGAGATGCAAATGTAGTGTTCTTAGACTTTATGGAAATATTATCAAATTACCCACCTAAACCTAGTTGGTGAGCTTTTCATATTCGGCCGTCTTCTACCCTTACCAAACTGATTAACAGAACAGCTAATTCCCGTCAGGACTTCTGGACAGCGGCACCAAATCTAACATAACTTTCGGTACAGACATCCAAAAATTATGATGTTTACCTTTCTGGACAACTTAGACAATAACCTACAACTTTCGTTTTGGTGAGACCTTCCATAAAATTAATTAACTAATTTCTAATGACCGATTAACAAAATCTGTCAGAATTATGACAGAACTGCAGAACAGGAGTGCTACAAAATTCATAACTTTTGAACCGCTCATCCAAACAACGTGATCTAGTACTCTATGGAAAGGTATCGACGTTGCCTACAACTCTCTAGGAGGCGTCCAGGACAGATTCGGCCGTTAACCATAACAAAAACGTCGGCAAAACCTAACTGTTCTAACAGATCTAATACCGACGTTGATTAATAATCATGAATTCGCTACTCAACGAGTGGGGATCGAGATTACCCTTGAAGAACCCGCTGTCGATCATGATGAACACCACGTGATCCCTCTTTCCCTCCCTTCTCTCTTCTCCCCTTTCCTTCTCTCTTCTTGACCGAACCTCTTTCCTCCCCTTCTCTTTGGCCGGCAGCAGCAGCAGGGAGGATGGCGCTGGGGAGAGGAGGAGCAGCGGGGAAGGTACTGTAGCATAGCCGCTACTGTAGCAAAGGGTGGCTTAGGGTTTGTCTCTTCACCCCCCCCCCTCCTCCACTAATGGGCCTAGGTGATGTGGGCTTTCAGCCCACAGCCCAGGTTCTCTGAAATATGTGAAAACCCACCTAAACTTCCAGTTAAAACCTTTCTCTAAAACAATTCTCATCCATAAATTATTTCTCCTCCGTTAATATTTGGTAAATTACGAAAGGTTGTTCTCTTAATTCTCTATCAACTTATATTGCACTCTCGAATATAGACAGGGTGTTACAGAAGAGAATACTCTTCTGGGGTTCTTCAGTTCATCGATCTCTTTAACTTGGTTCCACCACACCTTTTCGAGACGTTTGTCATCGAAAACATTCCCCTTGTTAGGAATGTCCTTAGGGTGAGGAACCCGATCACGAGATCTAAACGCACGAGATCTCATAACAGATGCAGGGCCAAAGAACCCAAAGGAATGGTCAAAGAAATCGAACCCTTCTTCTTCTTCGATGGTGGCAACATCAGTAGCTTGACCTTGGGGGCCGAGAGGAACATCTACAACGACTTCCTTCCTAGTGCGGTGATCGAATGCTTCATCACCATGGCCAAATGCTTCTGCCTCTACCTCTGTCGTCTTCGCTTCTGGCTCCATGACCACCTCAGTGGTCGTAGCCACTTCAACAAAAATGGCCCCTCCTACCTCATCGACGGTGGATGACCCTTCGACCACCGCCACTATCATTCCTTCGACTGTCGGGGAAGTAGCAGTGGGTTTCTCGATGGGAATGTCCTTCAGAGCTGGAGGAGTCGGGCTAAGATTACAAAAAGAAAAACACGTCAGATTGTAGAAAGCAAAAGGTAAATGCTGTTCTTACACTTTTGTCTTTTTACATAACTTTGTTTCCTGGATTTGATCTTGAATCTGAAAGAATCCTTCCCTAAAGAATATTTTTTCGACTTCTTCTCTTCGACCACGTTTGGTAGAAACTCGAGTTGAGGAATGGGGTCAGCCACGACCACGTCTGGTCATTGGTCTTGAGCGAGAACTGCTGCTCCTTGAGACTCCTAACTCTCTGGATGGTCGAGACTTGTCTCGACCACCCCAAGAGCAACACTCCCCTCGATCGTATGCCCTACCGACGCAGTGGTTTCCTTCACAAAAGACATAAAGCTCTTCTGGTTCTTCTTTTCTAGTTGCTAGACAAAGCCACACGAGGTAGAAACTGTGAAAGTTTTATTATCGTAGTAGAAGGGTACCTTGGTCTTGGGATCTTTGTGTTTAAGAGCTTCGGTCGCTTCGACTGCCCTGGCCTTCTTTGTAGCAGCCATATCTGCAACGAATTTCTCAAAAGGCCGGATCGAATAAGCCGAACTCAAGCTTGCCCCTTTATGGTTGGCAGTCTTGACAAGTCGACGCTTTTTGGCCGAAGGAGCCTTAACTTGCTCCGCTTTCTGACGGTCTTCCACACCTACTTTCTGTGAGAATAAGGAAAAGAAATATTACTAAATGGCCGTAAGTTCTTCTACGACCAGTACCTAGTCGTAAGTTTTTCTACGACAATCCCATGGTCATAAATTCTTCTACGACCAGTACCTAGTCGTAAGAATTTCTACGGCTACGAGATCCTAAAGATGAAATCAATCTTTGATTACCTTTAGGAGTTCCATCTTATTCTCTACGGACAAGACCACTAGGATTTAAGGAGCCACCACATTGGGTGGTGGGGATTTCTCACAAACGAGCTTGACTCAGGCATCAATTTTTGCTTGTGAGAGATCTGCACGAGTAAGTAAACTTTCAATAGCCAAATTCGAAATCAACAGAAAGAGAGCTAAATTGAAAATTTACTTACCCTTCTCGTAATCTCTGGTTGGGTCATTTGGTTCCAAGTACCACCACATGGGATGAGCCCTCTTCTTTAGAGGGCTAATGCAGCGCATGATTAAATCCTTCACCACGTGCCATACGGTGAGCCCTTCTTCCTTCAAGTCTTTGATGACTTGAATGAAAAGGGCGATCCGGCCGAGATCCTTGGGAGTCGAATCCCAGGAAAAAATCTTCTCGGTAGCTTTCCCAGCGAAAGAGAGGCTATCTTCACTAGTCGTCTCCTAGTAGAACCACCTCTTCTTCCATCCTGGCCATAACGACCGGGTGAATATCTGAATGTACACCTTTGACTTCCCGTCATGGAGCTTCAGACCACAGCTACCGGCGATTTATGCTATTCTGGTCATCCCGTAGAAGTACTAGAATAGCTCCAAGTCGACTGGAATCCCCAAGTTGGTCTCACACAAGTATACGAATACAGCTAACATCGTGATGGAATTGGGAACGAGGTTCACCAATTCCACCCCAAAGTGTTCGAGTACAATTGTGAGGAAAGGGTGAGCAGGAAAACGAAGGCCACACTCACAGTATGCTTGGAAGACGGGAATCTTCCTAATCTCCCCCGATGGTCAATGTTGCCCAGTAGTCTTAATCCACTTCACAAACTCTTTGTTCAGAATCTTCTCAACAGCGACCAAAGCCTTCATCTTGGCCGCATCCATCTCCGATTCTGCCCACTAGGAAGCGGTTCCAGCCACCTCTCTCAGGAAAAGGAGATTTGGATTGGGAAAGGTCTCAAGAGAGCGTACAATTTGGTTGGCAGTGGAGAATGCAAGAGCTTGATGAACAATTGAAGCGATTTGGGAAAAGGTAAAAAAAACCCTATGTCTAAGCCATAGTAAGTTTTTATAACCGTACATTTGAGTTAAAGACGTGGCAACCCAACAGTTACCACCTCTTCGGGAACCGCTCCAACAAACATGTCTATGAGAGTCGATTGAGATTCTTTAATCTGTCTTTTCGAGAAAACCGAGTCTGTCTTTACATCTCAAGCGAAATTACCTTCTTGACCAAGTTTATTTCTGGTCAAATGAAATACTAGTTGGAAAGGTTTTACTTCCAATTAACTAAACTATGACCACTTTGTAGTCGTAAGATTTTCTACGACCACCTTGTAGTCGTAAGATTTCATACAATCTTCTTGACCAAGTTTATTTCTGGTCAAATGAAATACCGGTCGAAAAGTCTTTCCTTCGATCACCGTTCTATGATCACCTTCTGGTTGTCATATCATCTACGGCTCCTTTTCCAAGTAAGTTACTTTCACTTGAAACTGGCAGGCCAGATGACGAGGATCTAATAATCCTCATTTAATTATTTATCTGTAATTCCTATTATAGATAATAATACCATCATATGGTTCTTGAGTATATGCCTTAATGTTCATAAGGGAGAAGCTGGAGTCATAAGACCTTCTACGACTACCTCTCATGGTCGTAAGTTCTTCTACGATCACCTATAGTCGTAAGTCCTTTTACGACTACCTCATCGTCGTAAGTTCATCTACGACCAGGTCAGCTATGACCACCCTATAATCGATTGAGCTTGCAGACAAGTAGGCACAATTGATTAGGGCATCTAAACAGTTAGTATACACTGTTATTCTCTAGAATAATTGCATGATTAAACTCTTTGTCCTGATGATAACCGTCTGCGACGTGGGAACATTACTACTTCAGCAATAATCTCCAGTAATTGCTTCATCATCTGAAGCGTTGAAGCGTCCTTTGGACTGGAGAAACCGCCGCCCACTTCGAGCACTATATAAAGGGCGGAATCAGCAGACGGCAGAGAAGGGACAATCAGGAGCACAAGACATTAGACTTGAGTCTTTCTCTTGATCTGTAACCAGCATACTCAATATAACCACACAAGAGTAGGGTTTTTATTCTCTCCGGAGAAGGTTTGAACCTGTATAAAAATCCCTATGTCATTCTCTCTACGTGATTTGAGCCTTAGAGACCCCCTGAATCAAACAATCATTACGTAAGATCGGTTCTAAAACACCGACAAGTACCATCATCCAACATTCTCACATACATCAATACGAATAAAATCATGACCATTCACATTGCTTGCAATTAAATAAAATAAAAGCATGAACAATATAATGATAATAAGTAGTAAAGAATACAGTGATCAACGAATGAACACTATCTACCATGCAGTTGCCTCTTTATCCCTGTGAAGCTAGATAGCAAAGCGGTGACAAAGCACTAGAGGCCACACTCCCTAGACAAATAATTCGAAATACATTTCAAAATCATAACATCACAACACTAACACTTTATTCTAATCATCCTCACACGTCTACACCAAATCGATCCAATTAACTCAAAACTTCTCGACGCATTACCCATTATCCCAGTAGTAAAATGGCTCTAAATTATACATCCGAACTCCAAATTCTACCATCCAAGACTTTCTGGAATCCTCAGAAAAAATCCTACAATTTTCTAGTTACAACAAACCTCTGATTCTTCCATTTTCTGCCCCGTTTCTTTACTCGAAGACAGTTCAAGAATCTGTCAGAACAGTCTGTTTCACAATTTTATATATTTAATTCTAAAACTTTAAAATATATGAACGATATAAGTTCTGAAAACTGCACAAAATTTTCTACATTATTCAAGTTGTCACCATAATTTAATTTTAACAGCTACTATAAGAAACTGACCCATCTTCATGGCGTCTGCTAGCTACGTCCAAATTCTGGACAGCGACCTTCCCGAGGCCGTATCTTTTCGATCGCTACTCCGATTTTAATAATACAGAACTTGATGGAAAGCTAATGAGATTATATAACTTTTCTCTAATTAGATTGACCTCTGAATCTGAGCCTAAATACCCCAAATCGCTCACGCAAGGTTCTTCACCTAACCTTGACGAACTAGGGCACATTGAAAACTAACATTCTCCTAATCAAAACGACCTACAAACTTAACAACAACTAATCCATGGAAAAACCTAGGGATTAAAAGGGTTTACCCTTGATGATCAAGACGAATCACGAGAATTAATGAAAACTCCTCTCTTCTCCTTCCTTTTTCTTCTTCTCCTTCCTTCCTTTCCACTACAACCAGAACCACTTGGACCTCCTATCCTCTAGCCAGCAGCAGGCTGTAGGGCGCCAGCTTGAGGGCTATGGTGGCCAACAGAGGCAGGGCATAGGATGGCGCGGTGGTGCAGCATGACGAGGCTGCATGGCGCGGCGGCTGCTAGGGCAACCGGGGGGCAGGGGGTGGAGGCACAAGGGCAAGGGGCTAGGGTTGGCTACCCCCTGGACCCTCTTGTGGTCGGCTCCCCCGTTGGGCCAAGTCACCGTGGGCTGAGTGCCCATGGCCCAAGTTTTCCTCCTTATGCGAAAGCCCTCTTTTAGACCCTTCAATTCCCTTTTATAATTCAATTATCCTCTCTAAAGCAACACGGTGACCATCACCACACTTGAAACAATGCATACCCTGCCCTGGGACAGGACGAAGAGCTGGAGTACTCGCAAAAGGATGAGGTGTGGATGAAGAAAATGGCCTCGACTACTTGGTCTTGGAGAACTGTGAAGACTGCCCCCCCCCCTAAACTTAGAAGTATCCCGTTGAAAAAACCTACTCCCCTCACTAGAGCTCCTCTTCTGGTCACCACCAAAGGCAACAAGTCCACTAGAGGTCTACTGCCCCTTAGTGAGCTGCATCTCCAACTCCATGTCCCTAGCTTGCTCCACAACAGAGCTGAAGTCACGGAGTGAAGTAGCTCCCAACACGTGTCGGCACTTAGGATTGAGGCCCCGACGGAACCTCTTGGCCTTCTGCAGATCATCATTCGCCACTAATGGGACAAAGCGAACCAAGCTATTGAACTCGGCCTCATACTCAGCAATGGACATCCTCCCCTGAACAAAGGTCGTCAAGGCAACGTCTATCTTCTCAACGAAGGAGTAGGGATAGAACTGGGTCCTGAGCAGCAGTCCTCGACGTCAAAATGTCGTCCTACCAGATGTTCGCTTGTCCTTTCAGCTGAAAGTCTACAAAACGGGTCCTCTGATGTGAAAACAGCTCCAAACTGCTTCTCCATGTAGCACAACCAGTCCGCTGCTTTGACTGGTATGCCCGACCCATCAAACGGATCCAACCTCCACCCCATCCACTCTTAAAGCATCATCCGCGCCTCGAGTGCAAGTGAAGGGGTGACAGGAGCAGCAACAGATGCCGCAGTAGCAGGGGTTACCGGTGCCAGTTGACGGAGAGCACGAATCTCTCTCACCAACTCTCTCAGCAAAGCGGGGGTCTCATCCTGGCCTCCAACCGGAGGCGGGTCAACAACGACCCCCTCCTTAGCAGTATCGTTCCCCTCAGCTACTAACTCGACTGCCACAAGCGGTGGCTCCACGGGAACACGCCTGTGGTCACGACCTCTACCACGACCGTGGCCACTACGACCACGTCCTCTACCTCTTGGCATAGCTATCAAACACAATCAACAACACACAATAAGTTCAAAGAACCAATATCAATTCATGCATCAGTATTACAACATATC
The DNA here is from genome assembly GCA_036346405.1 of Phyllostachys edulis. NCBI lineage: Eukaryota > Viridiplantae > Streptophyta > Magnoliopsida > Poales > Poaceae > Phyllostachys > Phyllostachys edulis. The sequence goes on along the minus strand of CM070547.1, from coordinate 12,742,404 downwards.
GAAAGCGTAAATGCGATACTCGTCCCATCCCATCCTACTGTGCACTAGTGTGTCAAATTTTAAGTTAGTTAACCATTAGTAAATTTTAGTTGATTTTACTAGTATTAAAACAAACTTTATCAATTTTAGGTTACCTAAGTTGTTAATGTATTCACCACGAACCTAAAGCCCGCTCTGATACCAACTGTAACACCCTAGCCGTACATGGAGCCCAGAATGTTACTAAACTATACTAACTATCAATTTTAACTACAATTAATACTAAATTACAACAAGCATATCAAAGGTAAATCCCGTCCATGGGTCACAATAAAAAACAATGAGAAAGGATTAATCAACTATAAACTATATCATCATCAACATCAACTGTTCTCTTTTCTTTATTGTCATACTCAGTCATCAAATTCACTTTTCATTAAATGCATCCCTACACTACATGTCCACATGCACTTTTTTCGCGTATACCGGTATAGCGTGAATGAACACTCGCGACAATGTTCACTCTCAAGCCCGCCCACCTCAAGGATCGGGGACCTCCTCCACTCCCGTGGAGTTGTGATCACCATGATCACCTTCTCATATGCAATAATACTTATAAATGCACAATTATTCATAGTTGCATCAATATTACCGTCATCCAACATTCTCACATCTATCAATACGAATAAAATCATGACCATTCACATTGCTTGCAATTGAATAAAATAAAATCATAAACAATATAATGGTAATGAGTGGTAAAGAATACAACGATCAACTAATGAACACTATCTACCATGCGCTTTCCTCTTTATCCCTGTGAAGCTGGATAGCGAAGCAGCGGCAAAGCACTACAGGCCACACACCCTAGACAAATAATTCAAAATATATTTCAAAATCATAACATCACAGCACTAACACTTTTTCTAATCGTCCTCACATGTCTATACTAAACCGATCCAATTAACCCAAAACTTCTGGACGTACTACCCACTATCCCAGTTGTAAAACGGCTCTAACTTATTCATCCAAACTCCAAATTTAATCTTATAAGACTTTCTGTACTCATCACGAAAAAATCTACAACTTCCTAGTTATGATTAACCTCTGATTATTCTGTTTTATGCCTCGTTTCTTTACCCAAAGAGCGTTCCAAAATCTATCAGAACAATCCATTTCACAATTTTGTATCTTTAATTCTAAAACTTGAAAATATATGAACAATACCAGTTCTAGAAACTACAAAAAATGTCCTACATTATTTAAGTTGTCACCATAATTTTATTTTACCATCTACTATAAGAATCTGACCCGTCTTCACGACGTCTGTCAGCTACGTCCAAATTCTGGATAGTGACATTCCCGAGGCCGTATCTTTTCACTCTCTACTCCAATTTCAATGATCTAGACCTTCCTGGAAAGCTAATGAGATCATCTAACTTTTCTCTAATTTGATCAACCTCTGAGTATGAACATAAATACCCCAAATATCCCCCATAAGGTTCTGCACCTAACCATATGACAGTGTCATTTTTTTTTTATGTCCGAAGGGACTGAAGTGTGTTTTCCGGGTGTGTTCAAGTAAAGTCGAGTAGCTTCTCCCACTTGTGAAGGTGTTGGGGATGTCTCAGGTACGGTATGCTTGGTGCAGGATTGAATCCGTGGGAACTAGGGTTGATTGAAATCTAACTTTCCCCTAATCAAAATGACCTACAAACTTAAAAGCGACTAATCCATGGAAAAACCTAGGGATTAACAGGTTTCTCCTTCCTTTTCTTCTTCTTCTTCTTCTCCTTCCTTCCTTCCTTTCCTCTACTAGCCAAACCGCCTGGACCTCCTCTTCTCTGGGCCGGCAAGAAGTTGAGAGCCACTTGAGGGTCAGGGTGGCCGGCAGAGGCGATGCATGTATGCATGAGTTGTAGGGGTGACAACTGCTAGGGCAACAAGGGAGTAGAGGCGCAAGGGCAGGGGGCTAGGGTTGGCTCCCCCTCCCCCCCTTGCCCCACCCCCTAGATCCTCCTATGGCTGGCTCCCCCCTTAGGCCAAGTCGCCATGGGCTGAGAGCCCATGGCCCAAGTTTTTCACCTTATGCGAAAACCCCCTTTTAAACCCTTTAATTCTCTTCTCTAATTCAATTATCCTCTCTAAAGCGAATCGGGATATTACAGGGCCTTGGATGGCTCATAATTGAGGTGTCTGAAAGAGAAGGTTGTGGACACAGAGGACTAAATGTGGTGTGAAAAAATTGGGGGTTTTTTTCTTCTTATTTTGCAAAGCAACTTGTCTCTACTCTGCCTCGAGCTGAGCCATCTGACATCCAATTGGATGCCTCAAATTGCAAGTTCGCAGTCTCCTATTTTAGGATGAGTTCTGACATGATACACCCCCAATCATTCTATCACTACAAGAGAATCAATCTATTCTAACACACGGTTTGCAACACATATAGCATGTGTCGCAGGAAAACTCAAGTGCAACACATATTGTCATGTTGCTGCGACCCAAATGTAGAAACCTCCAGATATACTCAGCCCTAATGTGTTACAACACTTAATAGATGTGTTGCTAGGGTAACCTACAAATTTTTTGACCAATTTACCACCTAATGTTATACTACTAATAAAAATAAATTGGTAATTACAGGAGTAGGAAAGATATGATACTTCGTTGTTCTAATTCTAATAATCTGATATTAGAATGTGGTTGTCGATTATGTCACCATGGCACTTACATCCAATGTAGAGTGACTATAAGTTATTACATTGAAAGATCTATTGACTTTTATAATATTACAGGTAGACTAGTTCAAGATGAACACACATCATCTCTCAAACAAGAGTTCAATATCGAATAAAAATATTTTTTGTGTTATATACTGCTCCTTTTTGTATTTTGTGATTTTTTATTTATCTTTTTATTATTAATAATAGACCATTAATTGTTTGTTAACATTGTAAAATGAAATGCACAACAAAAAAGAGTTCGATATCGAATAAACATAGTGTCTGGCTTATATACCAATCTTTTTTTATTTTGTGATTTACAATTTACTTTTGTATTATTAATAATAGACCATCATTTGTTATAATTGTAAAATAAAATACACGACACAAAAATTAATTTTGTAGGGGGCAATACTCAAACCCAGGACTGGACACACTACAACAAAACAAGCTGCTAGAGATTGTATCAAAGAGACGACCCATTAAACCGTCTTATTTGTTCATGTGATTCTTCATCTTAACTACTAAAAATTTGGGTTTACCCCACATAGTAGGGACGATCGTCCCCCTCCCACCCACGAATCACCCCCATTTTGCCCCTGAATCCTCGCATTGCTCTTTCCCCAATCATCTCGTCGTCCTTCTGCGCTCCCCCATTACCCTCGCAGAAACCTCCGCCCGCCTCCCCTCCAACCGTCGCATTGCCCACGTCGCCCACCTCTTCCCCACCGTTGGCTCGCTCCACTTCCTTTCCCCTCGCCCACCTCCCTCACCTCCGCGCCCGCATCTCACGGCACCTCCCTCGCCAGTCGCTGCGACCCCCCTTGCCTCCTCGTCCGCCCCTCACGGCGTCTCCCCTCCCTGTCGTACTCCATTCCTCTCCTCTACCCACCGTAGCCCAGATCTGACCACGCTGGTGCTTCGTCTCCACCAACACCACCGGCCAAGACGCCTAGATGGTGCCACCGCTGCTTCGCTTGCTCTCCAGATGGTGGGGTGGGTCGCCAAGATGGGGCTCGCCCACGTCAAGCAGTTCTCCCTCAAGGGCAAGACCCCCTCACAGGTCGTTGCCGACTAGGGGCTCCTCATCTCCAACGACCATAACCACACCGTCGTCGTGCAGCAGGCCAAGATCTACCTCGTCTTCCTGCCTAGGTTCCCTCACCATTGAAGCGACAGTAGGTGCTCTTCTCCTTTGGCTCGACCATCCTTGCCCCCACCCTCGTGCCCACACGGCCGTCACAGAGAGCCGGTGAGACATTCTTCCTACTTCATACTCATCCTCTTGGTGTGCGACGACGTTGGATAAAGATTCGATCTTTGCCTGGTTTGCTCCGGTTTGGGCTTGGTCTACCTAGGGGGTAGATTGGAGGAGTCGGGGAAGCTATGGGGGTTTCGAGCTTCCGTTCGACAAAATGCTTGTAGGTCACATGCAATTGTATTAATTCAGTAGTGAAAGAATTCAAAGTTTTCGTCCTGCAGGTCATCTTTGCACCCAATGAATGGTAGCGTTAAGGTGGGGGAATTGTGAAATGAGGAGGATGTGCAGATTTCTTCTTAATGTAAGTATGTGCTTGTGAAGCTTCAATTACCTTGGAGGGTGATTGTTGATTGTGGCTCCAAAATTCCATTGTGATCTTCAATGTACTTGATGGTGACCAGCTCGCAATACTTTTGGCAGCAAAAGCAGAGTATCGTGGTGGACTACGATGATTACAGAATACAAAGTGCTTTGGGTATGAAGATAACCATTAATTTTGGTGCTTCATGAATCATGATTTCGTGGGGGTTCGTGGAGGTAAGATTCCTTGACCTTGTTCATGCTTTTGGTGCTAATTATCCAATTGTTGTGTTTATGTTAGATCTGATTTGGTCATATGTGTTCAGAAATGCACACAGTCAACAGGTAAAAATTATGACAGAAGCACTTTTCAGTTTCTCCTTTTTCTAATTAGAATTGTATAACATGGTCAGAAATGCACACAGTCTACCTACTTGTCTTGTTTAGCTATTTGACGCTTATACCATGTTTGGGCTACGATCTCCATTTCTATACAAATGCATTGGTTAAATGCAAAGTATATATGGTTTGTGGTTATTGACTTCCCGAATTTCTTTTTAGGTCCAAAACATAAGAGATGTTGAAGTTATTGTTTGTTGATGGAGTGATCGTCCTTATTTTGCAAATGGCGATAGCACAATGATTTCATTGTGTGGACATCTACATTGTCGACTTCTTTTACGTGGATGTTTTGTACATGTTAAGGCTATACTAGTATTGTAGAAGGGGTTGGAGTATTTCCATGTGTTTGCCAAGCTTTCGCTTGATTAGACATCAGTTGATTGTGTTGCCGTGGCTATATTAGAATGCTCATAATTCAGAAATTGCATGCACTCTATATGGTGTATTGCACATGTACTGTTGTGCTTATCAGAAATATCATATTTCAAGTTTACGTATTTTGCGTAATCCGAATTTGATCTATGTGTTGCAATTGTCTTTGATGGTTGATATGACATGTTTTCTAAGTTGTATGATTACCAAAATTATATGTTTTCTAAATTCTGGTTGAATTGTGCAAAATCCAAAAAAAATATTAAAAGGTGTTTAGCTATGTTGCAATAAATAAATTATATGTTGCTAACAGGTGTTAACTATGTTTTGAAAACATGTGTTATTATAAATAAAAAAGGGTGTTGTAACTTGGCAACACCTTTTCTTTTGTATAACAACACATAATTTGTGTTGCAATAGTCCTGCTATACAGCAACACCACCAATAACATCACTTATCACATGTGTTTCTATCCATCATAGCAACACATATTTGTAGATATAGCAGCATATACACATGTTGCTATAACCTAGTCCTATTGTAGTGTATGTATAGAGGCATTAATATTAACCTGCAAGAAATTAATTTGTTTGAAAATCTCATAAGTTTCTTTTTTCGAAGGAGTAAACTGGGGGCGGGGAGGGGGAGGGGAGGAATTAATTTGTTTGAAAACCTCATAAGTTTATTTTTTTAAGTAGTCAGGGGGGATCCGCACCTGGATTGTATTGATTGTTACAAAAATTAGTGTGATCCAGGAAAGGATGAGGAGAAGAGGGATTTCCAGGCGGAGATCACATGTTGATCTCTAGGTCGCATTTTCTCTGCCCAAAGTGTTATATCTTCAATACATGATTTGATGAGGTAAGGTAGTGACGATTCGCGCGCCCAGAAGACAACGTCATGGCGATGATTCCACAGACACCACATACATAGCAGAAGGAATGTGTTGTGGCTAGTCTCCGAGACGCTACGGCCATGGTGATGATTCCACAGACGCCACATACACAGCAGAAGGAATGTGGAAGGATGGCCATGGCCGTGACACTCGAGACGCTGAAAGAGATGCCAAGTGCGCACTAGAAGGAACAGGCAAAAGGGCAGCCGAAGAAGTGGTGGTTGGCATCCTCGGTGCCCTTAGCACAGATCGCATAGACAACATTGTCCACTAGAGTTTTTCGAAGAAGGTTGGCTTTTGTGTGCAGCTTGTCATCGACGAGAAGCCAGCCGAAGAATTTGACACGGCGTGGTGCTGCATTGTGCCAGACGAAGCACCAATTGGAGCAATTGTGCCCCCATGGTGTTATGCAGGTGGTACAGAGCAGATGTGCTCCACTCAGAGGAGGAGCTTGGTGTGGTAGTGAGGACGACCGATGCCAGCAAATCATCAAGCACAATCAGTTCGGACACCGTTGCGACACCAGCCCCGCCCTAACTTCTGTCGTTAGGATGCGCACAACTGAGTCTGACGGCCTCACGACGTGGGAGAACAGGGCATGGAGATGGTGACATAGAGGTCCACACGGTAGCCAAGCATCAGACCAGAAGGAGGAGTGGTGGCCGTTGCCAATGACTACGGTCGAAACAGACCGGTTGATGGGCACCAGCTACTGCAGGGTGGACCAATGGTTTCCTAGCTGAGCAGGAGCTTCCAAGCCCTTGCCATTGCAAGGCTCCCACACCCAACTCACCCAGGCCGATTGCATGGGGTTGTGCAGCTTATGAAGGAGCATGAGAAGGAGGCACTGATTCTGCAGGGCGATGTTTTTGACACTGAGGCCACCTTCTGTTTACTCCAACAAACTATGTCCCACGCAATGAGGCAACGGGCACCACTACATTGGTCGAAAGCGCATGTCCAATGCTTGAACGATGCCCTAGGGCAGGATTAGCGCAGCCATGCATGATCTATGCTCTTTGACTTCCTCCATTGTTCCAACAAATAGCACAATGTCCTTTTCCTTGAGTCCCTACTCCCTATAAGTTTCAATTCCCAAAATCAGCTCAGAATTTATGTGAACAGAAAACAATATTGTAATGTAACTATTTCAAATCCTTAAACAGTATTCCATCATTTACAGGAGCATTTTTGCATAGATATTGTGAACATAAAACTATTCATTGTACCCTAAATAAAATTCTTTCCATCATCAGCAGAGAGCAATGATAACTAGTCATCTCCTGAACTCACATCAGGTGAAGTCAACCGCATGAACTTATTGAATAAAAGTGTGGGGACCCCGGGTTAATTTCATAAGACTAACATCCTCCAGGTCATATGAAATGAACTATGAGTCTCCAAGATCTGAAATTCAATTTAATCCAATTTAAGTAAGAAAAACCTAACTAGTAACAAGCTAATTAACCCGCACACTACTCGAAGGTGTATGCATCAAGTTGATTCCTCAGTAGCCCAAGTCTATACTTAATTGAATCAAATAGTACTTCAGAACTTCAGATATGTGTCCCGTGTTAGCTCCCAAGATCAATGGCTAACACGCACATATCCTTATCAACATTGTACACAGTCATACTGTGAGAGCCGTCGGGCGATTTAACTTGTAATGCTTAACCCCCAATTGGTCCTAGCATCACAAATTAAATTTCCCCGCTCTCGGTGCATTATGTACCTCCCAGGAGCGGTACACATACACCTTCACAACATAGTATCAAACCACACACATGTAATCATAATATTGCAAGATAAAATATCAATTACGCAGCAGAAAATAATAAATAAACTGAAATTAAAAATAACCAGCGATGGAGTCCCAATGGCTTGCCATAACCCGCAGGGCAACCGACTGGGGTTAAAACCTTAGCAAATCGACGTTTCCTGCGCACCTTTCCTTACCCGAATGGATCTCAATACCTACTGTCCAGATTAGTAAATAAAAGCAAACAGTGAGTGCACAAATGTACTCCACAAGACTTACGATTAACAAACCTATACATAGCTACATGCAAACTCTGCTCAAAGGAGAAGGCTATAGGGTTCATTTTCAACGTAAAGCAATATTTCAATTTAAATACAATGTAGTAGATTCGAATGGCAAGTTAGGAAACATTTTTAATATTTCAAATAACAGCGAGTAATTAACATTAGACATTAACAGAACATCTACATGTGGCTACCCTGGCAACACACAACAATAGCATGAAAAACCATTTTCAATACTACCCATCAAGTTTTAAGTTTAAAATCCAAAATGTTGAGTCTAACTCTCGAAAGACCTCCCCAAGCGTGTCCATAACCAAGGACTTGGCTATTCGAATAGATTAAACCCTGCAGGGGTGTACAACTTCACCCACATGTCAGACTGCCTTTTTGCCAAGCCATTAAGCACACTTCCTTAGGTATGTCGGCAGAGCTAAGTCCTACGAGACGTTTTCCAATGGAACGAGTTAATTAAGAGTCGCACGCATGGGGGTTAACCCTCTGTGAACCGCCCACTACCGAGCTTCCACAGAAGACCCATACGTTGTGTCGGAGACACTGGTCCAGCCGTAGCAACTGACAATGCTCCTCGGGCGAGGGAACCACCAGGAACCTCTCACCCGTCACATGCCCGACACAGTAATGACTCATTTCTTTTATCCACCTATACCTACCACCCGCGACTCATTAATTAACACTCCCCAGAGTACTAAGTCAAGAGGGGACCCATATGACCCTCATGTGGCTGCACGCAATAATGCTTGGTTTAGTGTAACAAGATGTTCGGTCCTTATTGACTCGGGCACCAAGGACACACCCAAAAGCACACCAGCTAACCAATATGCCCAAGTCTAAAATATTTTATTTTCATTTTTAGTTTTTCCAAGTACAATAGCACAAGATGCTGGTTATAACATAAATAAAAATGATTTGTGTGATCAAGGTTATCGACAAGTCGATAACCGCCCAATCTACCGAAAACTAAGCATTACTAAGCATGACACCGAATAAACATAAATAGACCATATAACATCCACCGGACTCTAATTCACCAACATGATTATTACCTTAGGCTAGTGGTAGTGGATGAATAATTTTAGGGAATTTATGCAATAGAATTAACTAGCTCTAATCGTAAACATAATTTGAGAAATAAAGCATGTATACATATAGTTGCAAAACAAGATAATAAATTTTTGAAAGTAATGGGATCAACATGCATCAACAGAAAACTGCTTGCCTTTGTTTGCTGGAAATCTGGACATTCTCACAAACTTCTCAATTGTATTCCCGAATCATCGTCATCTAACGGTAAGAACTGACAAAATAAAAGCATCGAATAAACACAAGAATTCCAAAAAGTCTCCAAAAATTAAGAAATTAAAACAGAAGAAAGATAATGTTTTTAGATGAATTTAGAGACAAAAATTATTTGATTTAGAGTTGAAACGAATTGGTTAAGAACTTTTGAAATTGAGACTAAGGCATAGGGTCTAATGTCTAACTGGAACAATAACCTTCTAAGCACTAGAATTTGGCAAGGTCAAGCCTACTGTCCTAAGCTGGATTTCACTTTGGGAGCTTCTCTACCTATAAATCCTATTTGAGGAAAATTGATGTTTGGAGGTGTTGTTACTTAACCTTCCTATTGAACTCAATCTACTACTAGAAGATAAATGCTCTACTGACTAAAAGACTCAAGAACAAAATTGCTAACTCACTGGAGTGACTCAAAGTTCCCCTTTCACAGCTGACTTTTAGATTTGGTCAATTTACTAGCCTGTTGACAAAACTAAAATTTCTTCAGACTACTATTTGCACAACATACAACAACAAGATGTACTGAAATAAAAAGCTATGCACTAATCTTCCTTCCAATCTTAAACATCAATTCTAATTTCTCATTTGCTTGACTTAAATGAAAATCCTAATGTCTGACAATAGTAATGGGTTGGCTTCACACATGGGTTCTATTTTCAGTCACAGAGATGAAGCATTTTCAGAGTGAGCTACAGGAACAGGAACAGACAGGGGCTTGGGCATAGCATGTCGCCGGCGAGTGGGTGGATGGTGGCAGCCGGGAGTGGCGAAAATGGGTTCCTAGAGGAAATGCGACCACGGGGGTGGTCGTTTTGCGGCTCAGGTGGCCTTGTGGCAGCGCGGCAAGGACTCGCGGCGATCAACCATGGAGGTGAAAAGAGGCGCCGGCACTGGAAGGGAGCAGGAGAAATATTAGGGTGCGCATGAGCACAAGTGAGGTGCAGGGAACTCACCCAAGTAGTTGGCGTAGGCGGAGGATGGCCAGAGTGGTCCAGCGATGGGAGCCCACGGCGGCGTGGGGAGGTTCAATGGCAGCAACGACCTGGAGAGGAAGAGAGAGCGGGTAAGTGATGGAGGCAGATAAAGGGGTGTCTAAGGATGCTCGCGAAGGGAGGAATCGAGCTCGGGCTCGCTGGGGAAGACGCGGCGGCAGTGGAGGCAGCTTCGGCCGGAGCAGAGGAAGAACACACGTGCTCTACTCCTCAGCAACAGATTCTTCAAATTAATGGAGGGGAACACTTCCTTGAGGTACAAGGCACGCTGTGACGCGATTATGGGTGGTCTAAACTCGCCGGAGCGGCCGAAGATCTTTGGGCGTGGTGGTCCGACATTCGGAGCTCGATTTGGGAGCTCAGGTGGAGTTTGGAGATGAGAGGATTGGAGAAAGAGTGGCAGCAGGGATGAAGCGGTTCGGGAGTGCCATTTATAGGCGAAGGGTGGAGAGGCCAAGGGTGAGGCGGTGTTCTCGGTGCAGTAGCGTCCATGTGGCACGAGCATGACAGGGATGCAGACAAGATGCCGGTGCAGCACAGGAACCAGGCGAGGCATGGTCATGCGCGAAACTGCAGGCGGCTCCGGCCAAGGTGGCGGCGTCTTGCATGGCGGGATGGCAGGACGCACGGCCAGGTTGTCCTGGCGAGCGAGGTGGCATGGGCGCTGGCTGCCTCAGTGGAGAAGATGAGCATGGCGCTGGGCCCACGGGTCAGAGGCAGAGGGGAAAACGGCCGGGGCGAGCGGGTTAGGCTGAGCTGCAAAGACCCAAGTCTGGTCGGTCCGATCGGTTAGACTCGGTCGGTCCAACAGTAAAGGTTGAGATGTTTAGGTAATTTTTAGATAAACAAAAATAGCTCCAAAAATCATGAAATTTTGTAGGTGTGTTGATAAGGTGTTCCAGAACCTTGGAAAAATATTTTTAGGCACTGTTCACAATATTTGTTTATAATTTACATTCAAATTCAATTTTTCAACAAGCAAATAAAATAGAAACCAAATAATCTCCAAAAATTTCAGAAAATTCCAAATAAGCAAACCAAAGAATAAGGAACTCAACTAAATTATTCCCAACTATGGGTATTACTATATTTTCAAAATAAAAGACAATTTGTATTTTTGAATTTTAAGAAAATATATTTTCAAGTTTAAAATTGAGATTCCTTGTAAAAACTACCTCAAGTATTTTAGGAGTATCTGAGGTATTATTATTTTTAAGTTGAAACCCAAAATACATTTCCATACTTAAAACTTTTTAGCTTTTCCCTAAATTCAAATTGGACTTTTGAATTGGAGAAGAAGTAATGGATTACTAGGTTTTAACACATTTGCTTTGAAATAAAAATTTCAAAAAGTCCAAAATTTCATAAATACTCATTAGATGCTTAACTAATCCAACTTAGGGATTTTGAGCTGTTACACATACACAAGGTATACATTTATATTACAAAACAACATCCAGAACTAGGACTTATGTCTATAATTTACACAAGTGGCCAACCGGCTAAATTTAAACATCAACAAAAGTACGCAGCAGAAAACAACATGTTATGAAACAAAAATTCGAGCAAGGTGTGCCCAAACCCCAGAGGCAACCGAGTAGGGTAAGAAACATCGCTATTCATTAGCGTCGCCAAAATCGGCGCTAACGAATTGATCGAAAGTATAATCTTCCTCACCTGAACAAAATGGACAATCCAGTTAAGTACAAAGGTACTCGCAAGTCATACACAAAACAAAAACCATACATGCTAGAGTCTGATCAAAAGAGAGGCTGTAGTGGCTTAGTTTTGCACAAAACGCAACAAGTTTAAGCCCTACACATACTAGTTTGTAAATGCCATTTAACAAACACAAATTTTATCAAAAGAAGTTTAAATGACAATGATATATACATAGATCAATCAATAACAAAGTGGCAGCCCACTTAGATAAACTAAAAACACATGACATACCGGTCATGCCGATACCAAGTTGTTCCCATGTAAAGTTTTAATTAAGAGGCTATCGATGGTGTCATTCAAACTAAGTGTTGTTCGTAACCGTGGACACAGCTATTCGAATAGATTAAACACCCTGCAGGGGAGTACAACTTTACCCATACGACTCGATCAGCCCGTAAGCCTCCAAATAACGACACACTTCCTAAGGTATGCTGGCCGGGGAGATCGCGACTCGGTATTTTTCAGCAAGATGATCTTATTGAGTTGAATCACCCTTGAGAGATGAACCCCAAACTCAGTACAAGCTATATATAGAACTTGCCAAGCGGGCACGCAAGTTGTGTTGAAAATGCCAATACAATGAATAGAAATAAAAATAGTGCCCCCTTACACATTATAAATTGCATCGGATCCCTATGAACACATGATCAAACACATGGTCCTCACACCACTTGTGTTCCAACCCAATAAAACCCTCCCCTTAGTTAACCGAACGGTTCCCATGTACCGTGTATGGAAGTATGAGGGGTACTTGGAGTTACAGCCCAAAGTTCAGTCCTCAGCGATCCAGACAAGTCTTTCCACAGTACCCGATTCTCGTGCACGATGGCACCCACACTACTAGCCACTTGTCCAAACCAAAATTAGTTTTAAATGAACAAATTTTAGACTCAAAACCAAATACAATGATCTAGACCAAAAGGATGAAGGTAAAATGTTATGTGTTTCCCACGATTAACGAGATAACACCGTCAACCGAACTAACGTATCTAAAGACTTGCATGGCTAAGCATTCATACAAAGGATAAGTAATATCACATGCCAACTAATTTAAGCAAAGCTGAATGGGAGTATCAAGGATAACCTGCAAGAATTAGGACATAGCTAACTAGACTCACAAAATATCCATACTTCAAAAATAGCAAGCAAGCAAGTATAATTGCATTTCAAAGTTACTAAGTATGAAATTTCTAGGATCAACATGTGTGCAATAATAAATACAAACTAATGCTTGACTTACTTAATGTCCACTTTCTCAATCTCTGGTAGGTATTCACTCTCTTCGGGTAATTGAGGATCTAAGAAAACATGTTATCGAATAAACACCGAGAAAATTCAAAATGCTAAAAAAAATGCATGAGAATTACACAGAAGTGATATTATGATTTTAGATGAATTTAGGTGAAAATTTTAGTTCAATTGGAGTTCATTCGAATTTTCTATGAATTTTTCAAAGTTCATGTAATTAGTGTACAAATAATTCAAATATCAAAATTTTATGTAACAGTAAAAATAAACCATTCAGAAGTTAAAGTACTGCAAAAATGGAAACTAAAAAAAATGATTTCACTCAATTTGGAGTAAAAATGAAATACTTATGAATTTTTTAAGCTTAACCCATTTTCAGTGCAAAAGTAAACCTTTCAGAATTTCTAAAAGTCTTAAATACTTTTTATGCCCAGGCGAATCTAGCCTCTGTCATTGACATGTGGGGTCCACTACATAGTGTTTTACTTTTTCATTTAAAACCCGGAGAAATCCTACTGACATGTGGGGTTCACATGTCATAGGCTCAGTCTATGACAATAGTGCATGGACCAAAGGTCCACACACCATGTCCACCGGTCCATGGACCATGGAGCGATTTCCTGTGCACTTAACTGCACTGGGCCCACATGTCAACGACTCAATGCAAAACTAGGTTTTATTATCTCCCTCGTTTTCTGTTCATGGGCCCGTGCGTCAGCGAAATAGCGCAATGATTAGCAAATAGTTAATGACTACTTATTCCTAACCCGACACTGATTTGGGTTAATCGTTAGGTTACAGTGTTTGTTGGGATTTTGACAAACAAAGAGCTCGTAGCCGCGAGTTTGCCCGACGGCTCGCCGGCGCTGTGGTCCATGGCCACATGATCTAAAGCCAGAAATTGGTTCCTCGTAGCTCATTGGTCCCAATGGCAGCTAGAGCGTGGCCGGAGGTGGGCCGAAATGTCGGCACGACGGCGAGATGCGGTGATGCAACTACAACACAAATGGCTACGTCGACTCGGCAGCGCTTCAAGCAAACTAATGCATGCTTAAGCTCCTATGAGGTGTAGTCAACCTACTAGAGTCAAGGAGAGGACTGGAGGTGCTCTGTAGTTGGCCGGTGATGATGACCAAATGACGGTGATGAGAGCCCCACATGGAGAGGCTGATCTGAGAGATAAGAAAGTAAAAGAATGATTGGGAAATCTTGAGTAGGCCCAAGATATGCTCTGAGAGGATAGAATCGAGTAATGGCTTACTAGGCCGGACATGAGGAAGAAAGAGCGGTTTTTGGCCGAAGATGAAGAAAAACAAATTCCCGATGATCCTGCGAATCATTGCAGAATTGATTGAGGGGAAATGATTCTTATACCCAAAGGCACATGCTGACGCACATGGGAGAGGAAAAAAACTCACTATAGGCAATGATGGCACGGTAGCGGCGCTCAGTGCGCGCTCTGGACATGATGAAGACAAGCTCGTGTTCCCGTTGATTCGCTACAAGGCAACGTCTCAGCTTAGCAAAATCAAAACGGCATGCAAAGAGAGGAAGAAAGGCGAAGGAACGAGAAACTAAGCATCAGGGATGAAAGAGAATGATCGAGCTCATCTACTTGGTTGAGAGAGAGGGAGCGGTGTTTTGATGGCCAGAGAAGCTACGGAAGGCGACGACATCACGTGTGGAGCTTTATAGTTAGATGGCCTCAGTGGTCGCTAAACACCATGACGATGCATGCATGACAACGCACGGGCACAATGCCACCTCCTGCTTGCGCTCTAGAGAGCTCTTGGAGGCGTGGAGACGACGAGTCTGACGTGTGGGTCCAGCTCGTCAATGGCTGAGTGAAGCAGGGCGATCGGAGCATGGCGCGAGTAAGCTGGTTGGGTCCAATCAAGTCAATTGTGTTTGATTCAATCACACTGAGTCAAAGCAAATAGTTGACTGATATAATTTCAAACCTCTGCACAATGACCGGTTGAGTTAAAATAGCAAAAAAAATTCTAAAAATCTGAAATTTTTTAAAGAGGCTATTGGAATAACACAGAATAGATATAAATTTTATAACCACACTGTTCATGTTTTATTTGCTTATTTTAATTCATTTACGTAAGGTATTTGTGATTTGAGTATGAAATTTTCTCTAGATTAAATTGAACTCTAAAAATTTGAAAAAATCATATTTATTCATGATAAATATTCTAATATTTAAATAAATTATTTCATGATAATTATTTCTTGATTTCATTTGTAGCTTTAGTTTAAATTCCATGTTTCATTTGGTTTTACATTTTCCAATGCAATCTTTTGTGCATATGCTCCAAAAATCATATGCATGCTCATGAGATGCATAATAATTTAGTTTAATAAAAATGGAATTGTGAAAAACCTCCCCCTTAAGAGAATCTTGACCCGAGATTCTAGTAGTTCAGAAATCAGACTGGAAAGCTTCTAGGCGGTTCTTTCAGCTCTAACGAAATACATTATCTGTTGTCTTGATTTCCTTCAAAGATTGCGTGGAAAAATCCTCACAAGGTAGCATGGAGTTGCTAATACATTTTCCTTTCCATTGCTTTGTTTAACCTTTCCTTTCTTGCTTCGAAGGCACTTCAACATGTGGAAAAAAGTAGGGATATTCAGTGATCCTCACACTCCCAGGTTGCTTCTTCTTTTGTGTGGTTGCTCCACTGAATTTTCAAAAGCTTAACAGTGTGGTTCCTTGTCTTGCATTGCATCTCACCAAGAATACTGATCGGGTGCTCTCGGTAGGAAAGATCTGGTTGCAAATCAAGATTCTCGTACTTGGTTGCTTCAGTGGGAACATGAAGATATTTTTTCAGTTGCGAGACATGAAAGGTGTCATGTACCACTGAAAGAGAGGTGGGCAGCTCTAATTGATACGCCACAGCTCCTAGTTTTGCAACAATTTGGAATGCTCTGATATAACGAGACGCCAATTTTCCTTTCACCTGAAATTGGTGGGTGCCCTTCAGTGGTGTGACTTTAAGGTAAACATAATCTTTCACCTCAAAGCTCAACTCACGACGATGATGATCAGCATAGCTCTTTTGGCGAGACTGCGTCGTCCGCAAACGGTCTCAGATCAACCGAACTTGCTCTTCTGCGTCCTTCACCAAGTAAGGGCCATAGAATGGTCTCTCCCCAGACTCAGAATAGTTCAAAGGTGTCCTACAAGCTCTCCCATACAGCGCTTCAAAAGGCGACATTTGTATACTTGATTGGAAGCTATTGTTGTAGGAGAATTATGCATACGGCAAGCATTTCTCCTAATTTTTTTTATAGGACAACACACGTGCTCGAAGAAGATCTTCCAATACTTGATTTACCCTCTCAGTTTGGCCTCTTGTTTGAGGGTGGTAAGCAGTGCTAAAGGATAGGTTGGTCCCCATTGCTCGATGTAGGCATTTCTAGAAGTACGAGATAAACTGAGAACCTCGATCTGAAACAATGACCTTCGGTGCACCATGGAAACAGACAATTCTGGAAATATATAGCTCCGCTAACTTGCTCCCCATGAAGTTAGTTTTGATAGGAATGAAATGAGCAACCTTCATCAAACGATCCACAATCACCCAAATGGCATCGGATCCATTTTAAGTCTTTGGAAGACCGGTGACGAAGTCCATCTCGACTTCCTCCCACTTCCACTAGGGAATGGGCAGCGGTTGGAGTATACCCGTTGGCTTCAAGTGCTCGGCTTTCACCCTTTGGTAAATATCACACTCAGCAAGATATTGTGCGATTTGCCGCCTCATTCGG
This sequence comes from Phyllostachys edulis, assembly GCA_036346405.1. NCBI lineage: Eukaryota > Viridiplantae > Streptophyta > Magnoliopsida > Poales > Poaceae > Phyllostachys > Phyllostachys edulis. The sequence continues at coordinate 12,725,370 of CM070547.1, read as the reverse complement.
TTCCACCAAAGCCTCTTCTTCAGATCTTGATACATCTTGGTACTCCTAGGGTGTATAGAGAACTAAGAGTGGTGAGCTTCCTGGAGAATTAATTCTCTCAACTTGGGGTCCAATGGCACAACCAAACGGTTCCCGCACCATAGGGTGCCTTGCGCGTCTTCGACAAAACCTTTGGTCTTGCCTTGCTTCAAAGCTTTCCGGATTCGGACCACATCCAAATTAGTTTTCTGAGCCTCTTTAATCAGGTCTTCTAATGTGGATTTCACCTCTAGGGCAGCAAGAAATCCTTCTTCAACCATTACAAGGTTTAGCTGCTAAAATTCAGCGTACAAGCCTTCTGAAGTGGACCTTACCGACAAGCAATTGCATTGAGACTTTCTACTCAATGCGTCGGCCACTACGTTGTCTTTCCCTAGTGATAATGGAGTCCCATATCACAGTCTTTGATCATCTCAAGCCATCTTCTTTGCCTCAGGTTCAGGTCGTCTTGAGTGAAAATGTATCTGAGGCTTTTATGTTCAATGTAGATCTCGCAATGATTACCGAGTCGTGTGTGGGATAATTCACTTCATGAGGTCTCAATTGTCTTGACGCATATGTCACTACTCAGCCCTCTTACATATGCACACAACCAAGCCCATGGCGAGAAGTGTCGTAATAAATGTCGAAGCTGTTGTGAATATCCGGCAGAGTGAGCCTATGAGCTTTGGTCAGGAGTTCTCTCAGAATCTAAAAGCTTTCTTCACACTCGGCTGACCATTCGAACTTCTTCTCCTTCTTCAACAGGCTAGTCATTGGCCTTGCGATTTTGGAGAAGTTTTCAATGAACCGGCGGTAGTAACCTGCAAGTCCGAGAAAACTTCTAATGTCGGTGACGCTTTTGGGCTGACCCCAATTCAGTACATCTTGTACCTTTCTTGGGTCAACAGTGACACCACTTTCAGATAGCACATGACCCAAAAAGCTAACTTCTTTGAGCCAAAATTCACACTTGCTGAATTTTGCATAAAGTTGATGCTTGCGCAGTGTCTCCAACACAAGCCTCAAATGCTTCTCATGTTCTTCATTAGATTTGGAGTAGATGAGGATGTCATCAATAAATACGATGATGAACTTGTCCATGTACTCCATGAAAACTGAATTCATGAGGTTCATGAAGTAGGCCGGTGCATTCGTCACGCCGAATGACATGACAGTATACTCGTACAAACCGTAACGAGTAGAGAATATTGTCTTCGGAATGTCCCCTGTTCTGACCTTGATCTGATGATAGCCTAGTCGTAAGTCAATCTTGGAGAATACTTGGGCTCCAGTTAGTTGGTCAAACAAATCATCAATACGAGGAAAGGATATTTGTTTTTGACTATGACCTTCATTTAACGGATGGTAGTCAACACACATCTGCAAAGTCTTGTCTTTCTTTTTAACAAAGATTGTCGAGCATCCCCAAGGTGAGGAGCCCAGTCGAATAAATCCCTTGTCTTGCAGCTCCTTGAGTTGCTTCTTCAGTTCTATCAACTCATTAGAAGGCATCCGGTACGCCCGCTTTGAAATTGGCGCGGTACCGGATAGAAGTTCGATCATGAACTCAACTTCGTGATCCGAGGGCATGCCTAGGAGTTACTCAGGAAAGACATCTAGGTACTCACAAACCACTGGTATCATCTCCAACTCAGGAGTGATACCAACTTTCATAGCATAAAGATGAGACCCGACAGCTTTTGTTACGAGAACGACTTGTTCGCCATTTTCACTAGTAACAGAAATGGACCGCTAAGCACAATCGATTTGCCCTTGATTTTTGGACAACCAATCCATTCCCAAAATGAAATCCATCCCTTCTAAATCAATCACTATCAAATTTGCCAAAAATTCTACCCCTTGAATTTTCACCTTCACGTTCCGGCAAATTTGATCGATTTGCAAAACCGATCCCGGTGACTGAATGAGATGTGGTGGTTGAAGTGAATGCATGTCAAACTGATGATGTGTAGCAAAATGCTTCTTGATAAAACAATGGGATGATCCAAAATTGAATAAGACAACAGCTGGACTGGAATTAACAAGAAGCATACCCAAAACGACGTCTGGTGCATCCATCACCTCCTCGGCTGTGACGTGGTTCACTCGGCCACGTGCTGGGGCTAGAGCAGGCTTCGTTGCTACCCTCGGGGGTGGTGCTGGACACACGGGTGCTAGGGATGGTTGGACATTAGGCAAATCACGTGTATTTGCCAAACACTAATTTGCAAAGTGCCCGGGACGACCGTAGTGAAAACAAATCACACTTGGATTGAAGTTGCTGCAAACTGGGGGCTGATTCCCACCAATTCTCAGCAGCCAATTTGATGGTGGAGGATGAGGCATGAATGCAGGTGACCTTGGTGGAGTTGGAGCCTGGAAACGAGGCAGATTGGGCTGCCAAGTGCGCAGCCTCGAAAAACCACCACTTGTTGAAATTTGAACTGCCCTTCTTCGCTTGCGCGACTCCTCCAAAGCTTGGCTCTTTCTTTACACCACAATGGCCTTTGTTGACCATGTGCTAGAAATTACAGAAATCATGCACAACCAAAGCCAGCTGTATCTCCTTAGTCAATCCATTCATGAATCGACTCTATCTGCGGAAGTCGGTGGAGACGTCATCAGGAGCGTATCGAGCTAGGAAATTGAATTCATGAAGGTACTCAGTTACGCTCTTTTGCCCTTGCTTTAGACCGAGGAATTGTTGTTGCTTCATGATCATAATGCCCTCCAGGATATGTGCCTCACGGAAAGCCACCTTGAACTCGTCCCAAGTCAGGACATGTCAGGCGGGCTATATGGCGTAGAAGTTGTCCCACCAAGCACTGGCTGCTCCATCCAGGTAATAACTCGCAAAAAGAACCTTCTCCACCTCAGAGCATTGGGCAATAAACATCTTCTTCTCAATTGCCCGAAGCCAATCTTCTGCTTCTATTGGATCCTCGGAGCTGAAGAACACCAGAGGGTTGGTTCGCTGAAAATCAGCAAGACCTCCATAATTCCGATGAACTCACGCTCCACCGAACGGTCTCGGAGCAGTGGAGGTATTCTGTGCAATTTGTTTGAGGATTCAGGTTTGATCCATCCAGTTCCTCTTTATTTGAGCCAGCACCTTGGCCATTGTGGGCGGCAGAGGAAGCACCTCTTCTTCCCACCGACCACCTTGTTAATTTTGTCGGCCAAGGTGTTCCACACGCGCTTCCCATGTATGTGGATCACGGGAAACGGCAGAGCAGGATCCCGAGGGTGGTGATCCCTCTCGCTACTGAGCTCCAGATTGAGTAGTAGCTCCTGCCATCCTGTTGCCATAGAAATTGTTAGCAATCAAGCGAAGGTACGTTCGAACGAGCTCGAAATAAAATTCTGGACAACAAGTATAATGTATTGGATCTAGCATGTATAATGACATAAAATACGCAAAAAATTTAACATCAAATTAGTGTACAAAGGCACCTAAGCTAGTACAAGATCCATTAAAGCAAGTAGTAGTTTTCCGGCAAGATTACATCCATATAAGCCCATAGGCGAATGGCAATCGCCCGAAACGAAAAGTTTTACACAAACATAGATATTTCCACTACTACTACCTTATTACATTATTTAGGGGGATAATTCGCTTGCTGTTTACACCCTACACAGCGAGTCCTCGACAATAACACCTTAGCTATGCCTGTAAAAATTTATCGCAAACTCATCTAACAGCCAATACCCTGGTGATCTTGTGTCCTCAGGGTCCTCCGGATTGGTGAGGTGCTGAAGGGATCCTAACAAAAGGGGTGGACTCCACGGGGTGCCAGCCTCTGAGTATGAGGAAAACCCGCCAACATACGGGCTGACGGTGTAGCCTGTAAATAGGCGTCTGTCCTGTCACCTCCGGAAGACGAAATTCAGGGGTGCAGCCACGGATTTGGAGGTCTCATTGGCACCATATAACACATCGCGGGAAACGCACGTCATGCTGACCCCTATCCTAAGGTACTCCTAGGCTTCACTGAGGCGACATCAAGTCTCCCCCAGCTCATACCTGGTGTAGCGATGAACTTGGTCCATAATATGAACCAACCTCGCGAGTTGCCACACTTGAGGATCTTCTCCATATTGGATTTCAGCGAACGAGTTCACCTATGTGGCATGGTCTATTAGCGGGAAATGGTCGTATGACGGTTGAAACAACTCCGTCAAATCATGGCAGAGATGACTCATGGCCACACTGGCCACTTCCTGAACTGCCATGGCTTCGGAAGTGCCAACTGCTTGGAAACAATACGGAACACTTCCTGCTACTTATCTTGCGATGATGTTGACTATGGCCAGGTACTCTTCCATTCCCAGTCCTCGATCGCTGTGGTAGATGGCATACTATGACTGATAGGTGAAGTTTGCTCTCCACATCATATCTCGTAGAAGTGCCGGGTACCCATCAACATCCTCAACCCGAGTCTCCTTCACCAAATATCGATGACTCATCTAAGCATAAGAAAGACAAGGTAAGTGAAAAAGTTGATATGCAAATTCAACTGAAAGTTGGGGTAAGAAATGACTATAGGATGGATAAGGAATAAAAGATCTTCATGACATATGGTTTCTGAAATTATTTAGCTAATTTGAACATAATTTGGTTGAAGACTTGCTAAGACTAACTACCATGCTATTTCTAACCTACAATCAGTACGGCTCTGATACCAACGCTGTGGGGACTCGGGTTAATTTCATAAGACTAACATCCTCTAGGTCATATGAAATGAACTCTGAGTCTCCAAGATCTGAAATTCAATTTAATCCAATTTAAGTAAGAAAAACCTGACTAGCAACAAGGTAATCAACCTGCACACTACTCGAAGGTGTATGCATCAAGTTAATTCCTTAGCAACCCAAGTCTATACTCAATTGAATCAAAGAGTATTTCAGAACTTCGGATATATGTCGTGTGTTAGCTCCCAAGATCAATGGCTAACACGCACATATCCTTATCAAAATTGTACACAGTCATACACAAGGTATACATTTATATTACAAAACGACATCCAGAACTAGGACTTATGTCCATAATTTACACAAGTGGCCGACCGGCCAAATTTAAACATCAACAAAAGTATGTAGTGGAAAACAACATGTTATGAAACAAAAATTCCAGCAAGGTGTGCCCAAACCCCAGAGGAAACCGAGTGGGGTTAGAAACATCGGTATTCATTAGTGTCGCCAAAATCAGCGCTAACGAATTGATCGAGAGTATAATCTTCCTCACTGGAACAAAATGGATAATTTGGTTAAGTACAAAGGTACTCGCAAGTCTTACACAAAAGAAAAATTATACATGCTAGAGTCTGATCAAAAGAGATGTTGTAGTGGCTTAGTTTTGCATAAAACGCAACAAGTTTAAGCCCTACACATACTAGTTTGTAAATGCCATTTAACAAACACAAATTTTATCAAAATGAGTTTAAATGATAATGATATATACATAGATCAACCAATACCAAAGTGGCAGCCCACTTTGAATTACATGACGAACCGGTCATGCCGATACCAAGTTGTTCCCATGTCAAGTTTTAATTAATAGTCTATCGATGATGTCATTCAAACCAAGTGTCGTCCGTAACCGTGGACACAGCTATTCGAATAGATTAAACACCCTGCATGGGAGTATAACTTTACCCACATGACTCGATCAGCCTGTAAGCCTCCGGATAATGACACACTTCCTAAGGTATGCTGGCTGAGGAGATTGTGACTCGGTATTTTTCAGTAGGATCATCTTATTGAGTTGAATCACCCTTGTGAGATGAACCCCAAACTCAGTACAAGCTATATATAGAACTTGCCAAGCGGGCATGCGATTTGTGTTGAAAATGCCGATACAATGAACATAAATAAAAATAATGCTCCCTTGCACATTATAAATTGCATCAGATCCCTACAAACACATGATCAAACACATGGTCCTCACACCACCTGTGTTCCAACCCAATAAAACCCTCCCCTTACTTAACCAAATGGTTCCCATATACCACATATGGAAGTACGAGGGGTACTTGGAGTGACAGCCCAAAGTTCAGTCCTTAACTGTGGATGTCATGAGGACATTGTGGATGTCATGTGGACATGCTCATGATCATAGGTGATGAGACAATTGGCAATTGCTTTGAGAGTTTGTTGAAATCTGGAGTTTTCAGCAAGTGTCAGGAAAATCGGTAGTACCAGCGTTTAAGCTGCGGTACTACCGTAGGTCGGTTCAACCGCAAGGGTGTTAGAGGTATGAAATTTCTCGAAGGATTTTGGAATCTTTGGTTTCCTTGGGAAGCGGTAGTACCGGCATTGTGGCCACAGTACTACCGGTGGGCGGTATAACCGCAAGATGGAGCGGAACTACCGCAAGTGTCGGTTCCGAACATGTAGGCTTCGTGTGAAGCGTCCGTTTGAAATTGGACGGCGCAGATCATGTGAAAATTTTCGACCGTCTGAACGGCGCCTAGATCTGACGGCTATGAGACGCGGTCCGATCGGCCAGGTTGATCTGGGGCGTCCACATGGCAAAGGACGTTGTTTTGAGGACTTTGCGGATTTTTATGGAGCGGTAGTACCGCTAGGGAAGTGGCGGTAGTACCGCGAGCCGGTTGTACCGCAAGGTAAATGGCGGTTGCGTTTTTCCAGAGAAGGTGTCTCTGAGGTATGGGTTTTCTCGAGGAGCGGTAGTACTGGGCTTTGGTTGCTGGTAGTACCGCATGTCGATGTGACCGCATGTAAGCGGCATGGATTTTCCAGAGGAGTTGTTTTTGGAGATTTTGGGATTCTCCGAGTGGCGGTATGACCGCAGTGCTTTGAGCGGTATGACCGCATGGCGGTAATACCGGGGATTGTGTGGCGGTAGTACCACTTTTTGAATTGTTTTGTGCTGAATTGTGTTTCAATTGGAGAATTGATTTTGGGTTAGGTCAAGTTCATGTTCATCAGTGCACATGTGTTGCATGATGCATGTTTTGGCTAACGTGGGTCAAGTTGTGAAGAACTTGTTCCCGGAAATGGTTTCTTGGTCTATTGCTGTGCAGGTGGCTTGCAGGTCTATGACGGTCAACGGCGAGGTGGATCGGGACTAAGCTTGGAGAGCTGAGGTCCAGAACGATCAAGGATGTCGGGTGAGGTTAGAGGACTCAAGCGGGGCGCAGAATGGACATGGATGAACGAACGGGTAGTTCGGTGCGACTGGTTGGATCAAGCAACGCGGGAGTCGTTGCAAGTGCTCAGTGGTGCCAGTGGGATCCGGACAGGAGAGACTTGACGACATGGAGCCGTTGATCAACCTACACGTGGCGAAGCATGGGATTGCTTCACGATCTGTGGACTTGGTCTTTTGGAGAAGGATTGAGAAGGGGTATTTTGGTAATTTCACCAAATACCGCCTTGGTGACCTTTTGGCTAAACCGTGGCGCAGGTCGGCGCATGGTGGAGCGGTTTAGGTCAATCAATGATGAAGACGGCGCTTTGAGATGCGTGCGTGTGTTAACCCATTGTGTGTTAGGGTTTAATGGGTACCCTAATGGAATATTCCCTAGATGCTAGTCTCCATATAAATAGAGGGTGTGGGGCTGGTCAGGCTTCTGCGCCACCGGAGAGAGCCGCCAGAGCCAACCCCATTGTGCTGCCCTATTTCAGATTTAGGGTTTTGAGGAAAAAGGGGGGAGAGCTAGGTTCTAGGGTTTGGATTGAGAGTGAGTGCTCACGAGTTGAGCTTTGTCCTCCTTGGTAGGAGTGGCTGTAATCAACAATCATCCATCTATCTCAATCAATCCAATCAGTCCTTTGTGTTCTCTGTCTATTTCTTGTTTTTGGGCTTTCTTTGATCTGTGAGTTTTCTGTTGTGTTCTTGTTGTGCTTTGGCTTGCTGTGACAAGTGGGTATACATCTGAGACCATATTGTCGATCTTCCACCCACGAGCAAGTCCCAAATCATATGAATCTCAGTTTTCGTATTTTGAACAGTTCTTGAAGAGACTTCTCTCAAATCGTAAAAGGTTGGAAATTTTGTGTGGATCTATTCGATCCTTGTTTGGAATAGGTTCCTAACCTCTTATAGAAGTTGTGTTTCAAGTTTCGCGGAGTTTTCCCTTGTAGATCAAAAGTTGTGCCAATTTTTGTTTTGGTTTTTCAGCTATCAGGACGAACTCCAGGACAATCGGTAGTACCTTTCATTTGCCTGAAGTAGTACCGCGGTGCGGTAGTACCACTCGATACACTGTGGTAGTACCAATTATAGGTAGTACCGCTGGTTTCACTATGGTAGTACCGATTCCTGAAACTTCAGAGACTTTATCGGTTTTTGCTGCTGTACCTTTGGGGGTTAGGAGTGGATTCAATACAAGTCTTCCTCTGTGCTTAAGCATTCATCTTCATAGCTCTCATAGCTATTGGAGTGATTTGCAAGTTGAATTCATCCTTTGTGAAAAAGATTTGGTGCTCCTATTCACCCCCCCCCCTCTAGTCACCTGTTTCGGTCCAACAAGTGGTATCAGAGCCTCATTTGCTATTTTGTGATCTTCACCGATCTTTGAGCATGGCGCCTGATATGAGGACTTGTGAGCGCTTCTTTGCATCTTGTCAGGCTTGTTTTACCATTGAGATCCTTCATGACAAGATGTTTGAACGTGTATTAGTTATGATGGCGGTTGAGGAGGAAGTCTCCTGTGATATTTGTGGCGATCTCTTTTGTTTTGATTGTCCTAGTTTCAGAGATGAGACACACTTGGAGCTCGAGGAGAAGAAGCCCAGTGGCATATGCACAGTAACTTTTGAGGATGAGCAAGATGAAGAGCATTTTGAGGATGACAGTGATGACTCTTCTGAGGACGATCCCCTACTCGAACTAAGCAAGGTGAGCAAAGAAAAACTTGTAAATGTCTTATATTCATATGATCTTAAACTGCTTGCTCTTAGGAAGAAAGTAAAATTGTTAGAAAAAGAGAAGGGTGATTTGTCTCATGAGCTCTCCAAATTGAAAACCTCCATGAATGCTTATGATTCATTGCTTGTAGACATGGAGAACTTGAATAATTCTCTTGCATGTCTAAAATCTGAAAATGAAAATTTGAAATCAAATGCTTCTATGCCATGTGATTCTTGTGTTGCCTTACATCGTGAGCTTGATAATGTTAAGTTAGAAATAGGCAATCTTAGTTCTATGGTTAGAAATAATTGTGATTCTTGTGTAGGTATGCTTGCTGAAATTGAAAATTTGAAATTGACTAATTCCATGCATCTTGAGCAATTAGAGAATGCTAGGGCTGAAATTATTGATATCAAAGCTAGGCCTTGTAGCATGTGCTTAGAATATGAAAAATTGCTTAAGGATGGTTTAGTCTTTTGTAAGAATTGTGCTTGTTTAGAAACTGAAATTGATGCTTTGAACTGCATGCTTAATTCAAAAGCGTCATTAATTTCTTGCACATCTTGCATCTCTTTGAAGAGTGAGATTGAGCCTTTGCGCGATGATATGGGTGCCAAGTCATATAACTCTTGTATTTGCCTTCACTCCGAGATTGATATTTTTAAGATCTCTCTTGCATCTTTGCATTCGGAGTTGGAGTCCTTTTGTATTAAACGTGAGTCACTTGATATTGGTTTTTGTGGCATCGCTTTGGATAGCTCTTCTTTGGTGAGTTCGACTCTTTTGGACTCTTCTTGTGTTGTCCAATGAATTTTTAGAGACAAAGGTGCTTCTTTCTCAAATGGTACCACATCTTCAAAAGAGAAGTACCATTGCACCTTTTGTAAGAAAAATTGACACACTCTTGAGTTTTGCTTTCGCCATATGAAATATGAGCGTCGAGTGCGTCGTCGTACCTCTCGGAACACACATAGTCTTTCTCATGGCATGTGTGAATCTAGTGCCGATACGAGGACGAGTCATAATGTTAGTTCTTCCAGGACTTCTTCTTTGAGCCATAATGGTGCTTTGTCCTCTCGGACCATGTCTACTAGTAGACCTCTACACCATTGCTCATTTTGTGGGAAGAATGGACATCATGTAGCTTTTTTGTTTTCGACGTGCAAAACATTTGCATCGAGCTCATGCGTCTAAGTCTCCTAGTGGGCACAGTCTTTCTCATGACATGCACACTAAAGAGCCTAGCAAAATATATAAGTGACTAGTTCTAAAATTAAAAGTAATTAGAAAAGGAAAATTCAAAATTTTAGAGGAGTTTTAGAACTCGGGCCTTTGGCCCATAGCTCTTTGGGCCCATGTGGGGGGAACTAAACCCTAGCACCCTAATTACTGTAGCATGGTACTGTAGCACCGCTGTCACTGTAGCACGGTGCTACTGTAGCACTCCCCTCTCCTCCAGTGCTTCCCCTGCAGATTGGCCGGCCATAAGGAAGAGGAAGGAGAGGGAAGAAGAGAGGAGGAGGGAGAGGAAGAAGAAGAAGGTGGGGGTGATGTTCACGAGGACTACAATGTGGTCCAGCGGGGGATTTCGTGGGTAAGATCGTGATTCTCAATAGCTAGTTCGGTTCTATAGATGTATTTTGCTACTAATTAATCATTGTAGTATCCTGCTGTCGTAGATCGGTAGTACTGTAGTTCTGTTGATTCGCGAGATTGGGTTAGTTCCAGGCAGATTAAGTGTTTAGGGTCTCCTAGAGATAGATGGATAATTTCGTTAGCTTTCTAGAAAGTATTAAATCATAATTATTGGATAAAGGATGAATTAGTTACGAATTTTGCAAGACTGGGTGCTAATTCAGTCTCAGGATTTGTGCAGCGGTCGTAGTTCTGTACATTAGAGTTTGGAGATGGCCGAATTTGGTCCGATGATCTACATGAGATATTTAGATAACTTTATGATGATTCCAGGAAGGTAAAGTTCATAAATTTTGGACAGATAGATCAAAATTTATGAATTTTTAAAGTTATTACTGTAATCTGTCCTTCTATTGTGGACAGAGGTGAAAGGCTTGGCTATTTGAAACCATTGTTGCACAGTGGGAATATTTTTTATAATTGTATTGAGATAGCTGGTTTTCTGTAGTTTCCAGGGAGTCTTAGAACAATGCGTTTGGCTGTTCCAAACAAAATTTATGATTTTCCCAAGTCAGAGATACCGAAGATGACAGAACGGTCTTCGGGATTAAAAACACAGCATTAGATGTCGTATTTTGACCTTTCGGTCACTTGAGAAGTTGTAGCTAAGATTATGTAGATTCCAGGAAAATTGGATTCATGACTTTTGGAGTTTTGACTCAAAAGTTATGGATTTGTATTTAATAGCTGTCTGTTTGGACAGATTTGGATTTTGGGAGTATATCGGTTAATGTTCGGGTTTCGTTTAGGAACGATTGCTCTCGTTTTGTTCCAATGCAATGTTGTGCAAGTTTGGTTGATTTTTAGTATAATTCACGGTTGCCAGGTGGTGGTGACCCCCGGGGCTGGAGGTTTCCGTCGTTGTCTTCCGTCTCACGGTTGAGGCAAGTACCTTGGTTGATTGACTTAATATGAGTGAATGGCATTATTTGCTAATACTATGAGTATATGTGCTGTTCATGGTTGCTAAGATATTATGAAGGTTAATATTCAGGTTTTATAGTGTTACAAATTATGTTCTATTCATGGATGTTTGAAAATTATGAAGTCAATGATCCAGAATGCTTGTAGTATGAATAGGTTTATTCATATGTGAGGTTGTTGCGAATGCATAATTATGATGATTTAAGATTTCATTCATATGCATCATGATGGCATATTGAAGGCTTGGTCATGTGATGACCAAGCAATTGTTGAGGTCCCTGTCATGATTATGACGGGCTAAAGGTCCCCATACTCGTGGAGCATGGGCTTTGGTCCCCCATACTTGCGGAGTATGGGCAATTGGTTCCTGTGCTAGAAGGCACAAGCATGGGTATGCATCGACAGATGCATACTTTGCATTACCGGTAAAATACAAAAGAGAAAGAGAAAGAGAAAGTGTTTTTGAGCATCTCGCATAGCATGAGCATATGAAATGAGTGTTGTAAAGATTTGTGAATGGATGTGGATGATTATAGTTGCTTATGTTATTGTTGCCATTTATTGTACTTGCTGAGTCTTTGGGCTCACTCTTGCTGTTGTTGTTTGTTTTTTAGGTACCCTTTACAAGAACGGCATGCATGGGAGGGAATAAACCTAGAGTGGTTGCACAATGGCATGAGCTACTCACCATCGAATTGTTTAGAATGATAGTTTTTGTAGTTGAAGGAATTTGATTAGAGAATTAATTATGATTACACCTCATGCTTGGATTAATTGTAATAATGATGGTTAGCATAGCTTGAATGCTTAAGATTATGTTTTAGTTGATAAGCATATGTTGGATTTTTCTCTTATGGCATATTTGTCTGTTGGGACCTCTGGTATAGTTAACTATATAGAGGAGGTTCTGCCGGATTTTTAGAAGATTGTTCTAGTTTAAATTGATTATAGTTTAGTTTAGTAACATTCCAGATTCTTGTTGGGCTGGGGTGTTACAGTTATCACAGACCAACAAATATAGATGGTTTGGAAACCGTCTGTGATGACGGTTCCGAACCGTCTGTGATGTGGCTTCCTGTAGTAGTGGACATGTTTAATGGATATGAAGTATGCTTCATGTAATCATACTATCAGATATAATAATCCACTTGTCGTTTGGGAAAAGTTTGAGTTATAATGTGTCCCCAATTATTTCCATATGGCATATGTATCTCATGGTCACCAGGTACCTTTTGCATCCTAAATTCCTAATAGATGCTATCTGGTATCTCCAAACAAAAGGTAAATCCTTGGATTGGCTTGCCAAAAGTGAGAATACATAGATCTTGATTGTTGTTTGATTTTAGGAGTGCACAATTTTGTATACTATTTATAGCATGTATAGTTTTTGGCTCACAGCTAATTGGTGCATCGTCCTTCTCTGACAGCTAAAAGATTTGATAGCCCATATCGAGTTACATGCTGTGGCGGAAGCTCCTGATTCGATCTCAAGTGACATAGGGGGCACGATTCTTCCCGAACCATCTGCATCATCCTCAAGTGGCAGCGGCAGCAGCAGCCCTATCTGTGCCCTGAGGAACAGAAAGCGGAATTGAGATCTGCTACCGTAAGCTGCATTTGTATAAATGAAGTTCAACTTTTAGGATACATGCAATGGCAATGTACTTCCCTCCACCTTCATGATCTATCTAATCCATCGTCATTTATTGACGTTAATGTGTTACCCATGGTGGTATTCTTTTGGCTTCTCAAATCCACGTGAAATCTAACGTCCCATCTGAAATGGTTATTTTTAATTAGGATTAATGGCGCAATATATAAGCCCTGTGACTTGTGGACTTTTGGAAAGGAAGTTATTCGTAAGGTGGATACTTTTGTGTCGAAGGGTCTCACTGAGACAATGATGAAAAAGAAAACAAAAAGCAATACTAACATATATATAAGCCCTATGACTTGTGGACTTTTAGAAAGGAAGTTATTCTTAAGGTGGATACCTTTGTGTCGAAAGGTCTCACTGAGATAATGATGCAAAAGAAAACAAAAGGCAGTACTAACATCTGTGACTTGCCCATGTATCATTGGTTCAGTTTTTGGAGACTTGTATGTCATTTGTTAGCATGTACCATAGGGAACGATTAACTTGATCCCAAGGGGCTAACGTGGTCATGTAACATCCCAAATTTCCAGAGTTTTTGAAAATTTTCAAAATCTAAAAAGTAACCATTTGGTTTTATTAATTTGCTAAAGCTTAATTTGAAATTTAGAATTTAAAAGCAATTTAACTTAAATTAATCCAACTTCAATTAATTCAAAAGTTGGTTTAGTTGAGTTTTGCTGGATCTTAATTGGGTTTTCCTTTTGCCCTAATTTAAAAATAATTATTTGCAAAAAAAATTAAAAGCAAAAGTTAAGCTGAAATATTTTTAATAAGTTCTAAATAATTCAAGAGATTTCTGTGAATTTTTCTGAATTTTTGGACGGCTTTAGCTATTTTCTAAAAGGGTTTTTGCTTTTCTGGTATTTTCTAAAATCAAAAATCCTCAAAATCCCCTTCTACTATTTGGGCCGAATTCCTTCGGCCCATTCTCCTCCCCACACACACTCCACGCCCCCATTCACAGCAATGTGACCCGCCCGCTCCTCCTGACGCCGTCCAATCTGAATCGGACGGCCCAGATTCACCGCGTCTTTCCTGCTCCGCCTCTCTCTCATCGACCAGGCCCGCTTTGTCACCACCGCCTCGGTCGTCTCCTTCTTCTGGTCGTCCTTGGTTGCTTGCGCGGGCGGGCGTCAACGCCGCCAGCGTGTTTTTGCATTGCCGCCGCTTCTCCCGTCCCCATCTCGCAAAGAACGCTCACCTTCCGCCTCCGCCACAACCGCTGCTGCCCCGCTCCCTTCTCCCCCCATGCCCTACTAGCCCCATGCCTTCTCCCCATGCTGCTGCCCGTGCTCCCTGCCGTGAATTCCGCCGGCTCCCATCACTTCCCCGCCATGCCCTAGCAGCCTACCCCGTCCCGTCTGGTTGCGCCACCCGTCCCCGCCTCCGCCGCACCATTGCCGCCTGCTTTTCCCCATATAATACCGGCTGGCAAGCCCGCCATTAATGGCCGACTTGACCTCTCCTCCTCCTCCTCCTCCGGGTCTCCCCAAGGCCTATAAAAGTGAGCATCAGACGCGCCTCCCTCTCCTCTTGCTTCCCCAACCACTCACTTACCCTCTCTCCCTCCGAGTTCATCGTATTTTGAGCTCCAACCGCCGCCGTCAAGCCTCGCCGTCGACCTCACCACTGCCACCTCCTCGTCGCAGAAGGCACTCGTGCGCAGACTCACCTCCCGGAGGCCACCGGCCTCACACCGCTTTCGAGCCGCCACTCCGCCGCTCTTCGTCACCACTGGCCTCCTTGCCGCCTTCGCCTCGCTTCGCACTGCCTCGCCAAGCTTTCTCCTTTCGCTTTGCCTCCTCAAGATCGGGTTCGCCACGGCGCAAAGCGCCGGCGAGCCAAGCCTCCACACCAAAATCATCACTGGCCAGATCGACGTGGCACTGCCACCGTGGCACCCCATCAACGGCCACGTCAGCCCTCTGCTGATGTGGTTTCCCCGTCAGCAAGCCCCGTGGCTTTTCTCGATTTTTTTTTTCCTTTAGAGAAATAAATTGGGAAATTAGGAAAATCCATATTTCATCATTTTATGTGTTTTTCCAACTTCCTTTGGCCATAATTTCCTCATTCGAACTCCGATTCGAGTGGTTCAAATTTCTAAATTCCTCTAAATTCTTTATCTTCCTATTAGTATTTATTTGGATTTTATTTGGTATTGTTTTATTTATTTAGCTTTGTTCGCACGTATAGATTCCAGCATTTCGAAAGAATTCTCGGACCCGACGACCGAAGCATTTCAACTCTTCAACGAAGGCAAGTCATAGAACTTTGATCATATTGAACCCAATTTATAAAAGTATATTGTTTGATATAAACATGCATTGCTAATTTTATAATAAATAGTTTCGGGAATTAGTTAATTACCTATTTGCCATTATGCCTCCTTGATAAATTGTGAATGACATGTATCCTTGAATGACATACTCCTTGGACACCATAGGGTGGTTAATTACTAGTTGGACATTATTGTACTACCAACTTGGGTATCATATTATGCTTAGCCAATGCTTTAGTTATACAATAGGTTCATGATCACATACTCAAGAATGATTGAATTTGACTAAAGGAATTATGAAACCGTGGCGGAGCCACTATTGATAAAATTTGTTGTGCCATGGCAAGGGTTGTCATTTGGCCGGGTTGAATGAAAATAATTTATGCTCGGACGAGTGGGTGGTGGTAAAGGTGGGTGCAGTAAAGCACATTGGGATGCGAAAACGTCTCGTCTGAGCAGCCAACTAAAGACTTAACCTTGAACCATTGATCTGAGTCATTATCGTACAACCACATGTCTAGACTGGGATAGACCTGGCCGACTAATGACTAATGTTTTGGTTCGGTTCTGTTTTGGTTGGGAACGGCGTAAGAGGGGGCCCGTAACGGTAACCCCTTAGCGAGCAGAACCGAGTCAAATCAGAACTTTGTAAAGGCCTTGTCACGTGCTCTAGACTGCTTACCTAAGGTAGTGAGCGAGGGTATCGATGGATGCCCAATAAACTAGAGAAGTCGTGTCTTGTGGGTAAAACTGTACAACCTCTACAGAGTGTAAAACTATTCGAATAGCCATGTCCCCGGTTATGGACATGCCTGGTGATTTCACGCAAGGGGTAGATTTTTGTAAAATGTTGGAATGGGTTGGATGGATCTGAGTAATTGTTGGTTGTTGGTTGGGAAGTGAACATGGTGTTCACTAGTTGCTTAAAAGAAAATTTTTTACTTATGTATTAATGTTTTAAATTGTGCTTTTCAATCTAATTACTGTATTTACTGTCAATACTGCTTTTCGCAAAATATCCATAAAGCTATCCTTGTCAAGCCTTGCATAAATACTATTTGCATACATTTCCCTATGACTTGTTGAGTACATTCAAAGTACTCACGGCTTTATGCCCTCTGGGTAATCAGTCACAGAAGACGAACCAAGGATTTCAAGAATCTAAGATGAGGCATACTTTGAAGACTAGGCGAACTAGGATGCGTTCTCCACTCAATTGTCGGTGGGCATGTCGAATGGCTTCCACGAGTTTGTTTATTTTTCGCTGCAAGTTTACTCTGTTATCTTTAGTCATGTGTGGCACCCTTTGTAAAACTTGACCATAAGATCCTTTTTGCTATTAAATATTAATTTGTCTGCTTCATCTATAGTTTGGTGTACGGTTTTGATTACACCAATGTTGCAACTGTGTGCACTAGCTACTGATTTAGGGAATAGTGCGGATATACACAGAGGGTCCTGGATCCGGAGATCCGGGGGCCCGCCAGGTCGATATGTTCGATGTGATTTCATAAGAAGCGAGACAAGTCAAATTGATACAGCGAGTGAGAATTGACCCATACGTCTGGGACATTTCTAAATTCAAATGGAGGCCCCATGGGATAGCATCGATCACTGTCAATCCCCTTATCATGCTGATAAAGAACGGGATGAAGATGAAGTACATGATTTGGACCATCTGATACATGTGCTTAAGATAAAGAGTCCATCCACCAACCTAGTTAATAGAATTTTGGTGGGATGATATGTCGGGACCCAGATTTACTGCCTGGAACCCTCTGTGTATATCAGCACTAGTCACTGAACCAGTAGCTAGTGCACACAGTTACATCATTGAATATCAAACATATATCTCGCAAAAGTAAAGCTATTACATAGTATTAAATAGTACATCAGTAGATCGTATGATCGCTTGATTTACACACAGGCCAATCAGGCCAAATACCCTAAATATCTATAGCAGAAGCGGAATCAATAACACAACAGGTGGGACCCTCAGGATATGCCCATAGGCAATTGACTAGGGCTCGCGACCTAGTTCTTGGCTTCTTTGATTTCCGGTCTGGTCTAACGCGATTAAGCGCCCGTAGAGCCTTCTTCTGTTCCACTTATTGGATGATAGTAATTGAGAAACAGTGAGTACAAAGGTACTCAATAAGCCACCACACAGAAAGCAATTATAATATATCCACCCGACAACAATTCAGGGCCCCATCCACCCTATAACAATCACTGAGTTCTATCCACCCAGGACAACAATTCACGATTCCATCCACCCGACAGTTTTATCCTGCCCACAAATAGTTTTTGTAAAACAGAGACTAATCAAACAAGTTCTCGTGCATCACTCATGATCGTGTGCATAGCTATCCACTCATTTTTCATTCTACAAAGGTTGCACAACTTTACCCACAAGCGACGATCGTCTTGTAATGTCAACACGCCACCGTAGGCGTGAGACTAAAAAAATCATCACAGGGCCTTTACAATGCACTACCCAACGCAGTTACATTCGCTAAGGTTTCAACCGTTGGGAAGTTCTATCCACCTGAACCGGAGCACCGCTGCTGCACCGTACAGAAAAATGTCTCCACCCAACACAATTATCGTATTCCACCGGTTCACGTAACCAACGCTGAGGCAATGTAAATTAATTAGCCGGATTGACACCATTATAGACTTATGGTTGCACTGTTAGTGCCTAGGAGGTCATCACAAGATTCGGTCCTTAATTGACTTGGGTGGAACTACCACATTACAAATTCTCGTGCTCCATCCACGCCTGCCCCACTTACCATCCACCCAAGTCTAAAACAATGTTTGGGTTTTTCTTTGGAAAATATTCTATAAGTTCAACATACCAGCTATTTCCATCCAATGGCTGCCCAAATCAAGTTTTGATGTTTGAATGATGTTAGGGAAAATTAATGCCCACATGTTAATGTATCTAAGCAAGGCTAAGCATAACACTTAGATACAGACTTAGTGACTAATTAAGTTTACCATTATTTCTAAGGCAACAAAGGCTAGTGTCCAAGATAAAGAATGGAATTGAATAGCTCACTTAACATTAAGACATTAACTACGAGATAACGACAACATAATTGTAATCAAAGTATAGCAAGCAATTTTATAATTTAAAATAACATAATTTGCATTCAAAATGTAGGAGCCAAATTCTAATTACATGAAATACAATCAAATTCAAGAACCCCTGAATACAACCAAATGGAACCAAATAAATTCAAGGGCAAACAAATAGATCCAAAAAGAATTCAATCGAACTCAAATAAATCCCAAAATTCAAACATTTGGTACCACTGTGCGGGTTTGGATTTTAAATGAATTTAGGGTCTAGAACCATTTGATTTAGAGCTAGGATGAGAGAGAGCGGCTCTCAGAACATTTGCCGACGGAGCAATTATGAAGAAATAGAGAAAGTGAATATTCTCGAGAATACTCCTCTTAGGTCATTTGGATAGGAGAGGTTACGTTAACAGGTAGCATCTACTGATGTTTATTCATTTTATGAATTGTTATTCTATTAGAAGCGGACAACAGTGGGTGATAGATGTATTCAACTTGACTTGGATTTGTTTTTGAATTACTGTCATTTCAATAGGAACACTTCACCACAACTTACACATGAGATCTAGTTCATTTAATGATTTTATTTATCAATTCCTATTTATCGAGGGAGTTATATGAAATTATGTGAGACCTATGGATAGTTACGAGAGTTACATGCGATAGATATGATTTTAACTATCCAGATTAATTCTAGATTTTACATCGCTAAGATCCCCATGTCATATTAACATTTGAGGTTCAATTATCAATTAATAAAATGATTAATTTAAATACTATCTAAAATTGGGGCCGGTTATTTAATTAAATTCCCAATTATTCTTATATTAGAAATGTACCTAAGTGGCTGACATGTCATATTAAGAATATAGTAATTAACAACAAATTTTAGTTAGACCACTACTCAACTGACCACAAACTAACCATTAGTCGTTACCTAGCTATGCAATTAATCCTTAGGTCATGTCATGTTAATATTCAAATACCATCTACCCTTAATTATTTGATTAAACAGCTAATCAATTTTTATTTTTAGTTAAACCATTAACTTCTAACCTAACACCGCAACTAACGACTATTTTTAGCTAAGTAGCTAATTGCTCATTTTACTACGTAGGACCTATGTATTATTGACTACTAATTCTTATAGCAATTGATTATTATAATTAATTTAATTATTATTTAACTAATAGGAGGCAATTTATAGGTAACACTATGCTGACTTTTATTTCAACATTCTAAAGCTAATGGGAGGGACCCACTTGTAAGTGTCCATCTCATTCTCTTATTAAATTTTAAATTTTATTCATAAGGTACTTATGGGTACACAAGCCATACTAGAGGTGCAACTAAATATTTTTACATGTTAATGGGTGGGTCTATACTCATATGGGTCAAAGACACATCAATAATTCCTAGTTAACCTTCAACTAAATTAATTATTTGTGGGGCTCATTTGTCATGGGGCCGATTGCATTAAAATAATTTAAATAAACTCCAAAATTATTATTTTTTTGTTATTGTTAGGTATGGTTTCAATTTAGATTAATTTAGAAACAAAAAATGTCGAATTTGGAGTTAAAACGAGAGAGAAGGGGCTCTCTAAAGTTCAAATTCAGGGAAAATCTCCAAAATAAACAGAGGAGAGATGGTGCCTCTCGTTGACGGTTGGGGCCCAATGATCTTATTTTCTTTTGTATTTATTTTCCAACTAGAAATTCTTACTACAACTAACATGTGGGCCTAGGATATTTTAATTTCTTTTTTGATTTTATTTTCTAATTGAAAATATCAACTATCACTGGCAGGTGGGGCCACTAGGGTTTTATTTTCTATTTTAATTAATTTATTAAAGAAAATTAACGAGGCAGTGATAGGCGAGGTCACAGTCCACGTGGACTCGGTCCACACAAACAGTGCATGGGCTACAGTCCATAGGTCAGCGGTACAGTCCATGGATCGGGTTTGCACAGTGTGTTTTAAAGGGTCAGGCTCGCATGTCATAGACTCAAAACTTAAATTATGCTCTAATTAGATTTTCTGATCACTCGGGCCCACATGTCATACTAATATTAACTAGTAATTAAACTATTTACTAATCGCATCATTAATTCTTAATGATGTTGCTACAGTGCTCCATCCCCAATTCCTACCAGAACAGGGGAGGCACCATGGACACACTCGACCAAGCTCGATGCTGGTGAGCGGGACCTCGGGGACAACCCGGGAGCCCCAAAATGGGTTCCTGCATCCTCAGCAACCCCAAGGACGCCAATGGTGAGGGCAGCAATGGCTCACGGTGGTGGGGCAGCTGCACGTGGTGGCGGTGGCGACCTGGTCTCCGACGGAGGCGGAGAACCGGCGGCTAATTCTGCAGGACGACGCGCACATGAGTATCTACACCCGAAGGGGTTTGATAAGGATTCTTGGTCAAGTCAACATTTTCGGTCAAAGTAAGAGACTCTCTTAAAGCAGGCCCACTTTATAGCAGTTATGAATCTAGGACCAGTACTAAAAGGATGTCCAATCCCATTTATTATGGCCACACTTTTGAGTCATGGACACTACACGGCCAGCTATACGATTTTGGGCTGGTCAGGAGAAATGATAGTTTCCTATATAACTAACATGAGAGTGATTATTGGTACATTTGGTAACTTACGATAGTTGGCTAAGAAACATGATGGTTCAAGACTCAACAGAGGAATGTGTGTGAACATATAAGGCACCTTTAGCGGCATTAGCTGTCACCCCTTCAATAACTATAAAGAGGGTGGCCCACATATTCTGTAATATAACTCTCTGAACGCAGTCATTACGTTCTCAATACATCCATATCCATAAACTCAGTGTATTTTCATACAAACACTCATTGTCTCCACAGCAATAAAGGTCTTTGTCTAGATTGTGCTCTCATATTATTTTCCCGGTAAGCTCGATAGAGGACCCCGTGTCTCGATCATCGACAGAGTTTCTAATGGTACCACCGGCTCGGTACGGGGAGCTCCGAGCACAATTGTCCACGGCAACCGGCACCGGAGAAGAAGGTACTACGGCGCGGTGTCTAGGCGACGCTCTACGGCTCAAAACGTCTAGACCATAAGCACTGTCTACCCACAGAATATGAGGCACGCAGACACTTGGGCCAACCCGTTCCATTCATCACACAAAACAAGTGGGTTATGTTCAGAGTTTGAATCTGATAGTCAATTCATCATCCGGTCCCTTAAAGCAAACACCCCACTAAGCTCCTCCGGAGATGCGTTGTGGTTTGTAATGCTTCTCGGATAAACTTCAACTACTAAGGAACCCAAACCTCTCTGAACTAGCTCATCGTTTTTTAAGACAATTTGCGAGCATAGTCATCCGGACTCTCTTGGGGTGTAACGGTGAACTCATAAAGTTGTCAATCCACCCACCCAAATTTGAGTCTCACTTATACCTTAAATTTGAAGTGCGTGGGAATAAACACTATACCAAGTTAAAAGTTTGTCTAATTGCTACATGTGTTTACCACTATTTCATCCCAGCTTAAGGAGCCGAGAAATCCTTAATTTCTCGGCCTCGGCCTCGGCCAGAGTCAAGCCAAGCGCATCCACCAGCTGGTCGCTATCCAAAACCCCGAAAAAAAAATCTGCCCACGGAATCCCCACACCGCCCCTACGTCTAACCCGTCCCGCGCGCAACGACGTCTACACGTACCACAAGCGTCTCCCGCCCGATCGACTTCCCCTCCACGCCGTCGCCTCCCGCCATGTCCTTACCTGTCTTTTCCCCGCACCTCCTACTACTTAATCACCACCACGGCCGCTCTTGATCTCGTCGTGTCCACCTACTTAATCAACACAAAAGCTAATAAAAGGCAGCTAGCTACCGGGCACTAGTCTGAGCTGATCGTACTAGGTCTAGGAGTCTTGTACTCGTGGCCGGCCGGCCGGGTTAGTTAATCCCATGGAGACGGAGGCCTCCTCGTCGACATCGCTGCGGCACAGGCTGAGGGCCACGGTGTGCTGCTGCTTCGGCTACGGCGGCGCCGGCGGCCTGGGTGAGCGGTTGCAGTGGCGGCGACGCGCGGGCGTCGGGGAGTTCCGGTACGACCCGCTCAGCTACGCGCTCAACTTTGACGAGGGTGAAGACGACGACCAGGACGACGGCGACGCGCGGAACCACGCCGACGGCCTCCTCTACCGGAGCTTCTCGTTGCGGCTGCCTCCCTCCCCGCCGCCACGAGCGCCGGCGGCCGTCGCGGTCGCACAGCCTTGATTAGTTTCTCGGACGTCGTACATGCATGTAGCCTCGTACATGCGTGCGTCTCGTGTCAAATTCCCTGTGTTACAGATGGTAGTAGTAGAATGTGCAGATCAAAAATCAAAGGTTTTGGCAAGTGTGTAACACGTACGGATCCATGTAAAAATGTTGATTAAGTATTCGATTAATATCGGATTTTGAGGCTTCGAGCTTGAGAGAACAATTACTTTTTTTCTTGATTTTTCACACATCGATTTTTTTCGAGGTTTATACATCAATTTTTTTTATATCATTATTTGTAGTACATTATACATACATGTGTGCTTCCTTGATAAACTTTTCAAGAAAGAATATCAGTTTGTTTGTTTTGACGAGAATACAAGTGTAGGGATTAGTAATAGTAGGTGTTGTATTTGACGATTAATCCTAGTCAGCTTGGGTTTTGGCCTTCAAGGTGACGGGGAGGCCGTGGAAAGTTAGCAAGAAAATTTGTTTGTTTTGAGTCTTCTATTCTCAGCGAAAGCAACGGGTGGGGAAAAAAGAGGCCGGAGAAGGAAGGAAAGTAGGAAGGTTGGTGAGGCCACATCATTGGACTTAGCGTGGTAAGCGCCTATTGACCAAGTCTATACACAAGCTTGTTTTTGTGTTAGAAGTTGCAGCACTAGCCTGTCTGGCCATAGCAGCTTCATGCCACCATTTGCAGCACCTCTGTTTTGACCACAGGGTTATGTTAAAAAAAAGTTTTCGCACAGGGTTTCTTTAGTTCAAACTGAATAAAGCATAATACTAGCATGTAATTGGCGACCATAATAACATGTATCTATGAAATTCTTTCAAGTCATTCAAATACAATATTATGCTCAACATTAATAGCAAGAAATCATCAAAAAGCTGCCTAAAGCACAGAAGATTGATGATATAGTATGCTCTCAGAAGGTGAGTTGCAAAAGAACAAGTTTTTGCCATCTCAACTCTATTGTCTATACTCTTCATTAAATGACTATGATAATATGAATTCAAACTATGAGCTCTAAACAACAATTTGCTTAATTGTCAAATGATCTCAACTGTTAAAGAAAACAGATTAAACTTCCAGCCAAATAGATGACTAGAAGGATCACAATCTGGCCGTTAGATTACCAACAATAACTGAATATTCTCAATAGAACTGAACACCAAGACACAGGTTCAGTGATAAAGCCGATTGGCTGACAGTAGAGTATCCAGCTCAAATGCTAGAGATCAAATGAACCAAACCGAACCACCACCAAAGAGCTGGGAACCCCCAAGATCTCAGGAGTGAGAGGGATGAAATTCCAAATAAGATCGGAAGAGGAATCACCAAAAACTGAGAAAAAGAAACGGGGATTTCTTTATGTTCTTCAGTCATCTGGAGGTACCGTAGCTCACCTTTTTGAAGAGAGGAGATCGAGAGAGCGACCCGGTGGCGGCTTAACCGCCGGTGCACGAAGCGCTTTGGCCGGTTAGTGCCTCCTGGATCGCCACATCTCGCCCAAGTCGCCGCCATCTTCAGGAGAGCCAAAGACAAAGTAGTCAGCCCTCAAACCGATCGGCCAAAAGAGA
Source organism: Phyllostachys edulis (assembly GCA_036346405.1). Lineage (NCBI taxonomy): Eukaryota > Viridiplantae > Streptophyta > Magnoliopsida > Poales > Poaceae > Phyllostachys > Phyllostachys edulis. The sequence continues at coordinate 12,700,998 of CM070547.1, read as the reverse complement.
TAAGGCAGCAGCCCCTTAACGCCTCCCTCTCTTCCACCTACAGGTGGCCCCCACGCAAACCTCCTTTTCTTATAAGGTTTTTCACAAAATGAGAAATTATAAGAATGCCCTTTCAAGGACCAACACCTTCTATTGGTAATACGCAGCGCCCAACTCACTCCCGAATTTCTTTTTATTCCTACTAGAAACGTAAAATTCCTGCATTTAAAACAGCCCTTACGTATACAGGAAAACCAAGGAAACTCGATAATCAAACCCACAATCCCTCTTTGCGTAGGCGCACGCTCTAACCATCTGGATGCACATGTTGCCTGCAACACCTCGCTAGTTTACACGCAGGCGTATGTGTAAATCAGCGTGTGATTTCAAACATAATAACATGCTTCACAGGTACATGCAGCTAGGGTGCAAATGAAGCAGACAATTTCTGTCTGACCAACCAACCGAAGGTTCGCAGAGCGAATACGGGATGGAGAAATAGGTATCCGACTCTATTTGTGTTCGACTCCAAAAAATCCGGAATAGAATATAGGATCAGCGATATCCGTCTGTATGCCAAGCGGTATGAGGAAACCCTATTGTGACTTCACTTATGAACAAGATAACAGATATGTGGGTTATTGCATCTTAGTAGGCAGGAGATACTGACTGTTTTTCCTTCGACATCTTAGCAATTAGTCTCTCTGTGTTCGCTTTGATTGAACCCCTACCGTCCAATGTCATGTATAGGAGTGCAAAAGAAGCGAATAATTTCTATCCGGCTGACCGAAGGTTTGCAAAGCGAATACAAGATGGGAAAATAGGTATCCAACACCATCCGTGTCTAACTCCAACAAAAAAAAAGAAATATAATACAGGATGGTTTGTATCCACTCTGATTGCACCCTACATACTACTACAAAAAAGCTAATACTAGACACCTCATCACAGACGGTTGACCAAAACCGTCAGTATTAAATACAATGACAGACGGTTTTCGTTTAGCGACTGTCTGTGTTACTGGCTACGCTAAAAACCATCTATGATGAGTTAATTATCACAGACGGTTTGTATTAAATACCGTATGTGAAGTATCACAGATGGTTTTATATGTGATATTACTAAATATCACAGACGGTTTCTGTGATATGTTCAATACTTCGGCCCCGTGAGATGCGTCTCTTCGTCTCGCGCGTTGACGTTACGATGCGTCTCTTTGACGTTTCATAATAATGATCATCGCGCGCCATGGTGAACACGCACGATATTAAATATGTACGCCATGGTGAGCACGCAGAGCATGACGGCGAGGACCAAGGCGAGGAAGTTGGCGATCGCCGTTGCTCTTCCCCACGGAGTCGTCGTCCACATCGTCGGCCTCGTGGCCGCGAGCTCTCCTCAGCCTATGGCTGACATCTACAGCCTACGATCCACGTACGTATTTGGTTTTTTTGTTTTTGGTAGGTCTGAAAGGAGTCAGTATTCTATTCTGTTTTTGTTCAAAGTCAGTTTCTGAAGACTGTAGCGTATCATCCTAGTTGTCGGAAAGCTTCAGGTGTTCATTTCGGTTTCAGAGACCGATAGAGAACCTGATTGTAATTCCTCTGAAAAGCTATAAAATGAGAAAATTCAAAAAGTCGTATCAGTTGATACGGCGTAAAATAATCTCGTGTTGATTTCATTTTGTGTCCAATATCCAGTTCTGAACTGAAGGAGAAAGTCTGAGTTGTGTTTATTCTGCCTGAAATATCAGCAAATTTAGTTTCGACAGAAACATCGATTCTGGTTCTTGTTTCAACAAACATGTCACTAATCTGACTAGCAACAACGACCTTAATTTGGCCTTTTAATTTTCTCTTATGGAGTAATTCTTGTATTAAAATTTTGTCATCTTGAATTTTAGTTGCAAGGCCATATACAAGACGTCCAAAGAGTGCGCCGTGAGGAGGCGCGTGGCACTGGAGCGGAACGAGGTAATGAAGTGGCTAGACAACGAGCGCTACCTCGCCGTCGTCAACCACCTGGCCGACACCGGCAACCCGGAGGCCTGCTTCATTGTTGGCCTCACGCTCGTCTTCGCGCACCAGGACATGCAATGCAGCCTCGTGTGCCTCGACCGGGCAGCCGTCGTCGGCCACAAGGTCGCAGCCTACGTGCTCGGCCTCCTCCTCTACACGGCCGGTGAGGCGCGCGACGTTGGAAACCACTACATCAACCAAGTCGAGGGCGAGCCGGCTGGCGACGGGTGCGAGACGGCCAAGAGGACCAACCGAGAATGCAGGTGATGCCGGGGGCTCGCTACGGACATGGTCCGGTGGCAGGTTCGGGTGTTGGCGCTGCCGGAGGACGGCCACCGGTGCACGAGCACCGGCTGCGACGTGACGTGAGGGTGGGACGACTACGTTGTCTTCTGCAGCGACGACTGTAGGATTAGGCATGAGTACGCCAAATTATTTGCACACGTGTTGAACTACTTGTCATAAATTAGCGGTTTTAACATAGTTTTAGCAAATATTCATATATAATTCTTTACTAATATGTGAATGTGTTATATATTCTAAATTTGTATTTATGTATGCATATTATCATAGACGGTTATTTATTTGAACCGTTTGTGATATATATTTATCACAGACGGTTCTAATTTAGAACCATCTGTGATGTGTATTTATCACAAACGGTTCAACTTTAGAGCCGTCTGTGATGTCCAATCCTATTTATATTTGGACTCTACGGTTTGTCCGCACCCCCTACTCAAACGATTAAGTTTCTCCTCCATGAGCCCGGCACGCATCTTCCCCCGAGCCCACCTCTCTCCCCTGGTGGTTGCTTGCTTTGGCTGAGGTTTGCGCATAGGGCTCTCCCTCCCTCCTATCCTCCTATGGTGCCGCCTCTCACTCTCAGGCCGGTGCCTCCAGTCGTGCGCCTCCCCGACTTGCGCGCCTCCGGCGGCTCACCCTCGTGGCGACGTGGCACAAATCCGGCGGTCCACGGGACGGACTTGGCGACATGGCACAAATCCGACCGTCCACGGGCCGAATGAGCCAAATGTGGCCGGTTATGGCCCGAACTTCGTCATGTGTCGCGTCGACAGTAAGTCCGGCTGGCTATCATACGGACGAGGTGTCAAAATTACAATTCCATCACAAGGGACGCTATTTACGTTAAAAAAAACATTTGCAACAGTGATATTTGCGTCAAAAATTCCGCCCGATCGACTTCCCCTCCACGCCGTCGCCTCCCGCCATGTCCTTACCTGTCTTTTCCCCGCACCTCCTACTACTTAATCACCACCACGGCCGCTCTTGATCTCGTCGTGTCCACCTACTTAATCAACACAAAAGCTAATTAAAGGCAGCTAGCTACCGGGCACTAGTCTGACCTGATCGTACTAGGTCTAGGAGTCTTGGACTCGTGGCCGGCCGGCCGGCCGGGTTAGTTAATCCCATGGAGACGGAGGCCTCGTCGTCGACATCGCTGCGGCGCAGGCTGAGGACAATTACTTTTTTTCTTGATTTTTCACACATCGATTCTTTTCGAGGTTTATACATCAATTTTTTAATATCATTATTGGTAGTACATTATACATACATGTGCTTCCTTGATAAACTTTTCAAGAAAGAATATTAGTTTGTTTTGGCGAGAATAGAAGTGTAGGGATTAGTAATAGTAGGTGCTGTATTTGACGATTAATCCTAGTCAGCTTGGGTTTTGGCTTTCAAGGTGACGGGGAGGCCGTGGAAAGTTAGCAAGAAAATTTGTTCGTTTTGAGTCTTCTATTCTCAGCGAAAGCAACGGGTGGGGAAAAAAGAGGCCGGAGAAGGAAGGAAAGATGAAGGTTGGTGAGGCCACATCATTGGACTTAGCGTGCTAAGCGCCTATTGACCAAGTCTATACACAAGCTTGATTTTGTCTTAGAAGTTGCAGTACTAGCCTGTCTGGCCATACCAGCTTCATGCCACCATTTGCGGCACCTCTAGTTTTGACCACAGGGTTATGTCAAAAAAAAGTTTTCGCACAGGGTTTCTTTAGTTCAAACTGATTAGTACATATCCTATTGGTAACACGCAGCGCCCAACTCACTCCCGAATTTCTTTTTACTAGATATTTGTGCGCACCTTGGCGTGCTGAGAAAACGTGACAATCAATTGAGTGGGTAAACACCCGCGGCGAAAAATAGAATTAGGGTCAAATGTAAGTATGAGTGGATATTTTGAAGATATGAAAGAGAAATATATTATCAGACTGCTAACTGCCATCTAGGAAAAGTTGGACGAATTATGTTATGTCCCTAGGAACATAGCGTACCGATAAATAAGCTCAGTGTGAAGGACCGATGCATGATTTGTGTATTAATTAAGTAGCATATTATAACAGAAAGATATATAAACTGTGAAGATACGCATGGTTATCTACCCACACATACTCGGAGGTCCAAAACGAACTAAATTTGTTCATCAACACAATACGGCTATGTAAGCATATAGTAGTAAAGTTATAGATTTGGGCTAATCTATTTGAAGACGACATTAAGTTGCTTCAATGTATGATAGGAAACAATGCAGCTAAAATATTAATAAACAACACATGCAGAGGTAATATAAAAAAATGACAGTCGAAGTGCAAGGCAGACCATATAGTACATATGTTTTTAGAACAGATACCACCATACAATCAGTACATAACAGGAAGACAGTAAGATAAAGCAAACACCATCTGTGATGTTGATAGCTAGGGCACAATATAGCTGTGTACAATAGCAACAAAACAGAAAATGTGTCATAACAGCATGTTTCGTACGAGACGCTGCAGGAAGAGCATAATATGGTCGAGTTAGTCCCTCACCATTGGCAAGGAATACGGAAGGAGGTAGTGAGTTTGTGCTGAACCGGAAATGGACAGGAACTATTAGACAGGGGACATTCTATCAGATACCTCACCATCTACGGACATTGCTATAGTCTAGGTCATATGGTTGCTATATGTTATTTATTTACCCCGCCTATGGTAAATCATCACCGTAAATCAATATAAGAACTATCTTTGATTGATGCAATATAAAGAAAAGCTTAAAGCAATTACCAGATGTACCAACCTTAGATACATACAGGAAGCTTAAATGATGAACTCTTCAAAACTTCTAGAGAGCGAACCATATATGTACCTTTGGTAAGAGATATTATATAAGAATACAACCTCATTTTTTATATAAGCATTGCTACAAGCATAATAGAAGTTGAAGCAGAAAACTTCTTTAAAGAGTAATAGATGAAAATACCCAAGACCAAGGCAGCCATTTTCATTTGAACCCCAAGAATACAAATCTCCACTATCTGCAAAACATCACGATATATTGTTTCAAGCCTTAGAACAATGGAATAAAACAAATAATTGTGATTGATACATTCAAATTAATGAAACACCACCCAAAACCTGCCTCTAACCCTGAAAACTTCTTCAGTTGATTGTCTGAGACAACAAAGGGATAGTTTACAGAGACAAAATGGACGTAAGAGGAAGCAAATCTCAAGTTGCATAACCCTATAAGGTGCTATTGATATAAAGCCAGAAATACCCAGGATACACTGCAGACCATGGCATCTAGGACAAAATCATGGCCTAACCAGATTGGCACTCTAGCCTGCACTAGGTGTGATACAGAGCCACACACGTTTCGACATAGTGATCATAATCATTGAGAAGGATCTAGGTAAGTAGGTATATCAGTATCAATGTATGGCTATTCCCAAAACCTGCTTTCTTAATTTGGCAACGAAATCCTATTCAACCAGAAATACATCTAAATTTTTCCGACCAAAGTTTTGATCAGAATATATACTGAAAATAGTTAACGCCATCAAACAAATTACTGCAATCAAAAGAAATCAGCGCACCTCTTTTGACTTGCGTATGCCTAACGCAAAACTAATACCTGTTACAACACAAGTATGATAACCTCCGCAAGCAACTTCCTATGAAAATGGTATTTCTTCAACAACAATTGGTCTGAGTGCATCATTTGATCGTCCAAATCCCTGTAATTTTATATTGAATACAAGGAAATGAAGGGAGTTTTGGGGGAACATATCTCAAAAGGGACAATGGAAAAAATGTCGTATGGCTTGATTGGATACTACATTACCACATTCTCAGTCTTCTGCCCAAATATGAACATAGTACCTTTTTCTGCAATTTTATCATAGGGAAATTGTACGATGGGGAATCATGATTTCTAGAATTTGAATATTGCATTTCCATAAGCTTACCATCAATCCATGCTGAGTGCAACATTCCTGTAGCCATCCTTTTAATCTAGACAATGCATAAATGCACAGAATGATAAGAGCATTGCTATTTGATTAGGAGCCCAGATTGAATCTTAAAGCTAAATACCTTGACACCATCAAGGTTTTTGATCAACCTTGGAGTATATTAACTGCAGAAATGAACATCTAATTATCAATTTAATATCGTTCTAACAAAATATACTTTAGCTCTGCACAGGGCAAACTTGTTCACAACTATCAAACTTATTTTACAGTGAAGTATCTAACAGAATGTATAGCAGGGTAAGCTTCAGCAACAGTAAAGTTTGAACCCGAACAACTCGCCTACTAATCCTAATTCTATCCACGCATAACTAACTAAAATTCGATGTTAATGTTGTGAAAGCATCTGTGAACAGAGGAATTGTGAAATGGATGGGCATGACTTACCATATATCCTTTCATCATCGTGCAAATTTCTCTACTAATTTCCAACATTGCTCTGACAAATAGACTTAGCATCCAAAAATTCATATCCAACCATTGCACAACGACGCCCAAGCATAGTTCTGAGATTTGATATAACATGACAATTGGATTCTGCAACAACAAATTAAAACAGCAATTATGTAAACAATAACTTTGAAGAAAGCTATTTCTAGCTTCATGAGACAGAACCAACAATAATGAACAATACTCTCAAGATAAGAATAGGACTTGGGAAGAGATCAAAAATTCCCTTGATAATCAAGCGGTTGATCCCAGACCAGCAGCAAGGCGCCGCCGCCTTTCAAAGACGACGAGACTTTCGGCCTAGCGGCCTCCGCCACCGCCTCCACCGCTACATCAATCAACTACAATCAAGTAATAAAATCAAGCAAACACTAATAGAACTGGAATCACAGAAGGGGTAGAGGGAGATATAGAACTGAGCCTCAGAGCCACGCGAGCCGTGCCCCAGCAGGCCGAGCCGCCTGTGGGCGAGCAACAGAGGGAGCTATTCTCCTTCTTCTTAGAGATGAAGCCAATATCACTCTTATCTTGCAAGCTTCTTATCTTGCAAGCTTATTTGCTTGCTCAATATTTCATCGAGAGTGACCTTCTCTTTATAACTTCTTTCCAAGTCAATTGTCAATTTCTTGACTTAGGCCTTGAGCTCATTATTTTCTTCTACAAGGTTAGTCTCAACAAGCATAGAAGAAATAGAATCATCTAATTTAGAGCAACAAGGCATATCAATCAAATCATCACAAGAAGTGGATATATTGATTTTAGATGAAATGCAAGAGTTAGCAATTACACATGGCATATCATCTAATAAATCACAAGCAATGCCAATATCCACTTTAGGCTTTTTAAGTTCATTTAGGAGGAGAATTTCATGTTCATCTTTTAAAACATTATAATCATTTTGAAGTGAGACATACTCATTCTTCAAAACCTTGAATTTAGATTTCTCCTTTCCTAAATAATCATTTAGTTCTTCTAGCATATCTAACAACTCATCATATGAAGGTTCATTATTATCGTTTACCTCCTTTTTACCTTTAGCCATAAAGCAATGAGGCGATGTAGATGGAGTTGATGTGTCATCATCGTCGGAGCTAGAAGTTGATGTGGAGGGGCTTGTGGACTCTTCATCGTCGAAGTTAGAGATTGAGCATTCTTCTCCCGACGTCCACTCTTGTATGCAATCCTCATTAGTTGAAATGGACCTTTCATAATATTCTTGAAGATAGGTCCACATCTTATTAACATTTTTGAGATCACATACGGCATCAAACACATCTACACTCAAAGCACTAAATAAAGCGTTAGTTGCTTGAGCGTCGAGATGTAAGCATTTCTCTTCCTCAATTGTTGGAGTAAGATGATCCAATAGAGGAGAAAAGGCAACATCTACAATCCGCCATATATTTTGGCCCATGGCCTTAAAATAGCATGACATGCGGATTTTCCAATGAGCATAGTTTGTGCCATTAAATTTAGGTGCTTCACCAAGGTGCACTAAATCTCTAGTCGCTATCCTTTACTCTCTAGACGGTTAAGTCTAATGAATGTGAGACCAAGCTCTGATACCACTTGTTGGATCGAGGAGGCCGACTAGAGGGGGGGTGAATAGGCGTTTTAAAACTTCTTTGGCTAAAACCGATTTCTAATGCGGAAGCTAAAACAAATACGGTTTTGCACAATTAAAGCCTAAATCAACTAGGTTCAACTAAGTGCACCAACAACAAATCCAATGATAAATATAACAATCAAGCATAGACTTGTAAGCAATTCAATTCTAACAAAGACAATAGCACAAGGTAATGAATAACTATTGCAATCATACACAATGAATAAGCAATTTAATTCTAGGAATATAAATTGCACAAAGTAAATCAAGCATTCATACACAATGAATGTAAATGCAATAGTGCGGCAAATGAGATCACACCACAAAGACACGTCGATGTTTTACCGTGGTGTTCAGAGACTTGCCGGTCTCCCCTAATCCACGTTGAGGCAAGCCCAAACCAATTGGACCGGCTCTACGAATTGAGCACCCGCCTCCGAGGTAAGTCCAACCACTTGGACCGGTTCCAAACCGAACCAACACCTTGCTCCACTAGGGTTGCTCTTTCCTCCACTCAGGAGATGGCGAGCACCACACCACTCACAAACCGCCCGGGTCTTCTCACAATCTTCTTTGAGAAGCTCACCGGCGCACAACGCCACCACGTCGTCTAGGTGTCGGCAAACACCGAGAGTAACAAATCTTAGACCCTCACTTGACCTAATCAAGTGTCTAAGCTCAAGTGGATACTCAATCCACTACCTAAGGCAACACATGCACTTAAGGTTTGCCTCTCAAGCTCACTAAGTGCAACACATGCACAAATGAGAGTAGAGGGCTTGCTCTTTGCTCAATGAACTGTCTAGAGGCACCAGCTGCTCTCCCACACACGGCCAAGGTGGGTATTTATAGCCCACACACAAAAACTAGCCGTTGTGAAAAAGTCTACTAAAAAATCAGCACACGCGGTACAACCGCCAACTAGGGTGCGGTACAACCGCACTTCCTCCAACGGTTATAAAACTAGCCGTTGGGCACTGGTTCGGTACAACCGCCAACTAACACGCGGTACTACCGCTTGGTCCGGTCGTACCGCTCAAGGAGCGCGGTACTACTGATTCTCAAGAGAGTCACCGAACCAAAATACACCAGTACTGTTTTATTTGAACCGCCAACTGGAAATCGGAACAACCGATGTGCGGTCATACCGCACCAAAATCCGGTTGAACCGTATCGCGGTCGTACCGCCCATAACACGTCGGTACAACCGATTTCCCTGAGAAAACAGCAATTTGCATCCAAAATAAATTCAATTGCAAAACACATTTGATAATTGACAAGTGATGCAAACAAGGGTTCAAAGGCAAGATTCTCAACAAATTGCAAAACACATTTGCCAACTTTTAGAATCAATGCCACAAGTTGCACTTCGTTTCAACTCAATTTGCAGAACACATTTGCCAAATTAACGCGCGATGCAAACAAGGATTCAAGTGAGATTCTCAACAAGTTGCAAAACTTATTTGTCAACTTATAGAATCACACTACAAGGAATAAGGTACATGGACTTACACCGTTTGCAAAACACATTCGCAAACTTAAGTCTCATGCTACAAGGGTTATCCATGAGCCACAACTATTTGCAAAATACATTCGCAAATATTGGCAACATGTTAAGGTGAGCTAGAGCAAACACAATGAGCTATCAACACATGACTAACTCAAACTACTAGTCAAGACCCCTCTTAATAGTACGGCAACCTATACTAGCAATCCGGTCTCCCAACCAAACACCGAGACCAGTAAAAGACTAGGAACACATCCTTAGCCCTAGCTAGTCATATCTTTGCCTTGCGCAACCACTTGAAGCTTGATGACGCACATCTTCACTTCAAGTCCGGGTCATTGACTTGAAATGCATCAACCCATGATGCATCCTTCACTTGACCTCCATCAACACATGATGGGTCTTCTTTTTGACTTGATGATCAACTCATGATCATCTCCTCTTCTTGAACATCATCGACACACGATGATTCCCTTTTCTTGATATGCATCAACACATGATGCATTCTTCACTCGATCTCCATCAACACATGATGGACCTTCTCTTTACTTGATGATCAACTCATGATCATCTCTTCTTCTAGAACTTGACATGCATCAACACATGATGCATCCTTTACTTGATCTCCATCAACGCATGATGGGCCTTCTCTTTGACTTGATGATCAACTCATGATCATCTCCTCTTCTTGAACATCATCGACACACGATGATTTCCTTTACTTGACTTCCATCAACACATGATGGAACTCCTCTTGACTTGATGACAATCCTCACATGATGTCATCCCAAGTCTTCATTATCATGGAACCTAACCTGCTTATCCAACTCATAAAAAATATTAGTTCCACAATATGATTATCATTAATTACCACACCATACCATTAACTCATAATGGTGGGACAAGATATCACAATCTTTCCCTCTTTGGTAATTGATGATAATCACTTCAATTACAAATAATTGAATATAGATTGGTATGAGTATATAAGCACTACACAAGTTGTATATATTCGTATAAATATATATATATATATATAACTACACAAGTTATATATACTCAAAGGATATATGAGCACACATGTCTCATATACACACATGAATATATTAACTACACAAGTTACATATATTCAAGGATATGTGAGTACACATGAACTACACAAGTTATGTTATACTCACATATAAGTATATTTAGACTACACAAGTCTTATATACTCACATGAATATATTAACTACACAAGTTAAATATATTCAAGGATATATGAACTACACAAGTCTCACATACTCATATGAATATATTAACTATGTAAGTTAAATATATTCAAAGGATATGTTTCAAAGTAAAGATCCCAAATATATGTGGAAACAGGAATATGAATCAATACTAATGAAACCTCAAAATATAGAATGAACTCCCCCTATATGTGTGCATACATGAATGTGTAATAAGAATCATATGCACATATTCAAGTTAACCTTTTGGTGGAATTCAACCTATATTTTGGATCCGAGGAATGCAACAAAGTATATATGAATACAAAGTAGAATGCATACCTCTTTTGTTCTTTATATCCAAACGAGACTAATCATAAGATAAGGCAAATAGAAATGTTAGTCTCACAAATAGATTCATCATTATGAATGCATACCTGTTTGAATTTTTCCTTTTGTTTATCCAATGAATTGGATTTGTCATTAATCACTTGCATACCTTCATGATTTTCACCTTTATATCCAAATAAGACTACACAATATGTATATCAATAAAAGTGTTAGTCTCACAATTAGATTTGTCATTAATCATCAAAACTCCATTAACATATAATGGTTGGTCTAAATCCTTCAGCGCGGGCAGACGTCGTGAGGCGGAGACAACACACGATGACACGACGAAGCGACGGCCAAGACGCGGCGTGAAGTATAATTGGATCGATCGGACGGCGGCAAGGAACGACCGCAGCAAGATCGGACGAACGAAAAAAAAAAAAGAACATGTGGCCACCCTCCCTGAGCTTGAAGTTAGCCTCCTTTTATATATAAAGATTCCTACAGGAAACGTAAAATTCCTGCATTTAAAACAGCCCTTACATATACAGGAAAACCAAGGAACTCGATAATCAAACCCACAATCCCTCTTTGCGTAGGCGCACGCTCTAACCATATGGATGCATATGTTGCCTACAACACCTCGTTAGTTTACACGCAGGCGTATGTGTAAATCAGCGTGTGAGTTTAAACATAACAACAGGCTTCACAGGTACATGCAGCTAGGGTGCAAATGAAACGGACAATTTCTGTCTGACCGACCAATCGAAGGTTCGCAGAGTGAATATGGGATGGAGAAATAGGTATCTGACTCTATTTGTGTTCGACGCCAAAAAATCCGGAATAGAATATAGGATCAGCGATATTCGTCCGTATGCCAAGCGGTATGAGGAAAGTTTATTGTGACTTCACTTATAAACAAAATAACAGATATGTGGGTTATTGCATCTTAGTAGGTAGGAGATACTGACTGTTTTTCCTTCGACATCTCAGCAATTAGTCTCTCTGTGTTCGCTTTGATTGAACCCCTACCGTCCAATGTCATGTGTAGAAGTGCAAAAGAAGCGAATAATTTCTATCTGGCCATCCGAAGGTTTGCAAAGCGAATACAGGATGGGAAAATAGGTATTCGACACCATCCGTGTCCAACTCCAACAACAAAAAAATGAAATATAATACAGGATGGTTTGTATCCACTTCGATTGCACCCTACACACTACTACAAAAAGGCTAATACTGGACACATCACCATAGACGGTTGACCAAAACCGACAGTATTAAATACAATCACAGACGGTTTTGGTTTAGCGACCGTCTATGTTACTGGCTGCACTAAAAACCATCTGTGATGAGTTAATTATCACAGACGGTTTTATATGTGATATTACTAAATATCACATACGGTTTTTGTGATATGTTCAATGCTTCGGTTCCCGCGAGATGCGTCTCTTCGTCTCGTGCGCCGACGTTACGATGTGTCTCTTCAACGTTTTATAATAATGATCAATGCGTGCCATGGTGAACACGCACGGTATTAAATACGTACGCCATGGTGAGCATGCGGAGCATGATGGCGAGGACCAAGGTGAGGAGGTCGGCGATCGCCATCGCTCTTCCTCACGATGTCGTCGTCCACATCGTCGGCCTCGTGGCCGTGAGCTCTCCTCAGCCTATGCCTAGCATCTGCAACCTACAAGCCACATACGTATTTTGTTCTTTTGTTTTTGGTAGGTCTGAAAGGAGTCAGTATTCTATTCTGTTTTTGTTCAAAGTCAGTTTCTGAAGATGACTGTAGCGTATCATCCTAGTTGTCGAAAAGCTTCAGGTGTTCGTTTCGGTTTCAGAGACCGATAGAGAACCTGATTGTAATTCCTCTGAAAAGCTATAAAATGAGAAAATTCAAAAGGTCGTATCAGTTGATACGGCATAAAATAATCTCGTGTTGATTTCGTTTTGTGTCCAATATCCAGTTTTGAACTGAAGGAGAAAGTCTCGGTTGTATTTGTTCTGCCTGAAATATCAGCAAATTTAGTTTCGACAGAAACATCGATTCTGGTTCTTGTTTCAACAAACATCTCACTAATCTGACTAGCAACGACGACCTTAATTTGGCCTTTTAATTTTCTCTTATGGAGTAATTCTTGTATTAAGATTTTGTCGTCTTGAATTTTAGTTGCAAGGCCATGTACAAGACGTCCAAAGAGCGCGCCGTGGGGAGACGCGTGGTGCTGGAGCAGAATAAGGCGATGAAGTGGCCAGACAACGAGTGCTACCTCACTGTCGTCAACCACCTGGCCAGCACCGGCAACCCGGAGGCCTGCTTCATTGTTGGCCTCGCGCTCGTCTTCGCACACCAGGACATGCAATGCGGCCTCGTGTGCCTCGACCGAGCGGTCGTCGTCGGCCACAAGGTCACAGCCTACGTGCTCGGCTTCCTCCTCTACACGGCCAGTGAGGCGAGCGACGTTGGGAAGCACTATGTCGGCTAGGTCGAGGACGAGCTAGCCGGCGACGGATGCGATACGGCCAAGAGGACCAACCGAGAGTGCAGGTGGTGCCGGAGGCTCGCTACGGACGCAGTCCAGGCGGTAGGGTCGGGTGTTGGCACTGTCGGAGGACAGCCATCGGTGCACGAGCACGGACTGCGGCGTAACGCGAGGGTGGGACGACTATGTCGTCTTCTGCAATGACGACTGTAGGATTAGGCATGAGTACGCCAAGTTCTTTGCACGGGTGTTGAACTTCTTGTCGTAAAATTAGCGGTTTTAACATAGTTTTAGCAAATATTCAGAGATAATTCGTTACTAATATGTGAATGTGTCATATATTCTAAATTTGCATTTATGTATGTATATTATCACAGACGGTTATTTATTTTAACCATCTGTGACGTGTATTTATCACAGACGGTTCTACTTTAGAACCATCTGTGATGTGTATTTATCACAGGCAGTTCGACTTTGGAGCCGTCTGTGATGTCCAACCCTATTTATATTCGGACTCTAGGGTTTGTCCGCACCCCCCACTCAAACGATTAAGTTTCTCCTCCTCGAGCCCGGTGCGCATCCTCCCCTGAGCCCGCCTCTCTCCCCTAGTGGTTGCTTGCTTTGGCTAAGGTTTGCGCATGGGGCTCTCCCTCCCTCCTATCCTCCTATGGTGCCACCTCTCACTCTCGGCCAACACCTCCGGTCGTACGCCTCCCTGACTCGCGCCCCTCCGGCGTCTCGCCCCTGTGGCGACGTGGTACAAATCCGGCGGTCCACGGGCCGGACTTGGCGACGTGGCACAAATCCAACCGCCCATGGGCCGAACGAGCCAAATGCGGCCAGTCACGGCCCGAACTTCGCCACGTGTCGCATCGACAGCACATCCGGTTGGCCACCGTGCGGACAAGGTGTCAAAATTGCAATTTCGTCACGAGGAATGCTATTTATGTTAAAAAAAAACATTTGCAACAGTGATATTTACACCAAAAATTCCACCCGATCGACTTCCCCTCCAGGCCGTCGCCTCCCGCCATGTCCTTGCCTATCTTTTCCGCGCACCTCCTACTACTTGATCACCACCACGGCCGCTCTTGATCTCGTCGTGTCCGCCTACTTAATCAACACAAAACCTAATTAAAGACAGCTAGCTACCGGGCACTAGTCTGACGCTAGCTACCGGGCACTAGTTTGTTGGACTTAATCTTGACAACTTCATGCAGTAGTGGAAAAGTAGCACTAGGCAGTTACAGTGCTACGCAAAAATCTTCTGTGTGTTCTTCCTCTCCGTGAGTTTGTCTCTCTCATCCGTGAAAGTGTGCGTCCACGGATAGAACTTCCAACAATTGGTATCAGAGCGAGGTTCAACGTGAGGTGATGTTACCCAGCCAGTGATGGCTCACCAGGCAGCGGCAGTGCGGCACACGACGGGCGCGAAGCTGCCAGGCAGCGGTGGCGCAGTGGCGCACGGTGGGCTCGGCCTCGACGATGGCACTGGCGAAGTAGCGCGGCTTCGTGAGCGGCATGGAGCAAGCAGCAGCAACAACAAAGCATGCATGCATGTGCACAAGGTGTAGCTGAGCACCTTCGCGAGGGTAGTGGCATTCCGATCTGCACAGGCGCGGCCAATTGGGAGCGGATGCGTGGAGCGGACGCCAAGGCGAGCAGTGCAGTGCGTGTGCACGCTGCGCCGAGAGCGCGCCTAGTTGTGCGCAGCACGGAGCACGCCAGAAGCGACGTGGTGTGCACAAAGCGAAGCGCGTGATGCAGCGTGTCGGGTCAGAGTGTTCAGACGTCACATCTGGTAGCTGCCGTGAGGTATTGTGGAGGATAAAGAATGAGAGCACATGAAAAGCTCTGGGCCTGCCGAGTGCCAAAAGCTATATGTGTGCTCATGACATTCTTCTGTTTCCTCCACTGTGAATTAGTTGAGTGCGTGTCCAAGAGCTTAGTAGTACAAGAGAATAGAAGTGTGTCATCTCCGTACTACTCTGTCTAGTCATGTTGTACATGTGTGTATTCTCGTGTTAGTTGTGCCCATGAGAAAGCGTGAGTTCTTGTAGGTGTGTCCAAGAACTCACTAATGTAAGCTCCGGTCCGAGTCTCCGTCGCCGATGATACCGGTGAAAGACAATCGGAGTTGAGATAGAAGCAAAAGACGTCGGCAAGTTGTGTCACCGGCGGTATGGTCAGCAAGAAGAAGGCAAACCTCCTTAGAGATGCGTGAGGAGATCGGACTTCGGCTTGTGAAGTAAGTGATGTCAAGATTATGGAGGAAATTGTTGGACTTAATCTTGGCAACTTCATGCAGTAGTGGACAAGTGGTAATACAGTGTATCATGCATTAGTTGAGTTAGTGGGCTGCACAGAGTTAAGTGGACAGGTTATTAGGAGATAGTGGCGTGAGTTAGTGCGTGAGTTACAGGTGATTTACTAGTGTGTAATGTTGAAAGTTTTCTTAGTGAACAGGTTATTAGGAGATAGTGGTGTGAGTTACATATAGGTGATTTACTAGTGTGTGAGTTAGTTTCCCTCATCCGTGAAAGTGTGTGTCCACGGGTAGAATTTCCAACATAGTCTGACCTGATCGTACTAGGTCTAGGAGTCTTGGACTCGTGGCCGACCGGCCGGCAGGGGCGGAGCCAGCGGACATGTGAAGCCTGGGCAAGCCCCCTGCACCGAGTCCTTCAGCCATGGGAGCCCAGCTTCATGCAGAAACTGCCGCCGGTGCTGCCGCCTGAGGCGGAGCCACGAAGCCCGGGCACTTGTCCGGATAATAGGGACACTGGCTCCACCCCTGCCGGCCGGGTTAGTTAATCCCATGGAGACGGAGGCCTCCTCGTCGACATCGCTGCAAGACAGCCGAGGGCCACGCGGTGTCCGCTTTGCCACGCTGGCGGGGCGAAGGCGATTCTGATGGCGGCGGCAGCGGCGTCGGGAGTTCCAGACACGACCCGCTCACTACGCGCTCAACTTTGACGAGGAAGACGACGATCAGACGACGGCGACGGCGGGGAACCACGCCGACGGCCTCCTCTACCGGAGCTTCTCGTTGCGACTGCCTCCCTCCCCGCCGCCACGAGCGCCGGCGGCCGTCACGGTCGCGCAGCCTTGATTAGTTTCTTGGACGTCGTACATGCATGTAGCCTTGATTAGTTTCTCAGACGTCGTACAGGCGTGCATCTCGTGTCAATTTCTATGTGTTACAGATAATAGTAGTAGAATGTGCAGATCAACAATCAATAGTTTTGTCAAGTGTGTAACACGTACGGATCCATGTAAAAATGTTGATTAAGTATTTAAGTGTGCGATTAATATCGGATTTTGAGGCTTCGAGCTTGAGAGAACATTTACTTTTTTTCTTGATTTTTCACACATCGATTTTTTTCGAGGTTTATACATAAAATTTCTTATATGATTATTGGTAGTACATTATACATATATGTGTGCTTCCTTGATAAACTTTTCAAGAAAGAATATCAGTTTGTTTGTTTTGACGAGAATAGAAGTGTAGGGATTTGTAATAGTAGGTGTTGTATTTGACGATTAATCCTAGTCAGCTTGGGCTTTGGATTTGGGCGCGGCAAAGCTTTCAAGGTGACGGAGAGGCCGTGGAAAGTTAGCAGGAAAATTTGTTTGTTTTGAGTCTTCTATTCTCAGCGAAAACGACGGGTGGGGAAAAAATCAAGAGGCCGGACAAGGAAGGAAAGAAGAAAGGTTGGTGATGTATTATTCTGAGGTGAGGCCACATGATTGGACTTAGCGTGTTCAGTATTGGAGTTTTTAAGGGCATTTTGGTCATTTCTCAATTAGACAAAAGAAGGAAAGGAAAATAGAGAGTGGGGTCCACCTATCGGTTGGAGTTAGGGAGAGATAAGGTCTTGAGACCAAGTCTCAAGACCGGGCAACACTCGGGATGGGGCTTCTCCCCTTCGGCGCTTCCGGCGGGTGACTCGGGCAGTCGACACGGCTTGCTCGGGTGGTTTGCGAGTTGGCTGTTGGCGGCGGCAGTGAATCTCAGCCTCCTCCTCTTGATAGTTGGCTCCCTCTTCCTCTTTTCAACCCCCGAAAAAGATCCAGTAAGTTCGATCTTTGGCTGATTCTTCTTCCTCTTCGGTTTGATTTGCGGTTTGTGCCTTGGAGCTCCTGCACCGTCGTTTGAGAACCGTCGTCGTCGGTTGGAGATCCAGACCTTTCCCCTGTGGGCATCCAATCGATTCCCCTCTTACGGCCTCTCCTCCATGGGTCATTTATTTGGGAATTTGGCACTTGTGCAACTTGGAGTCTTGATCCGGTTGGCTCTGATTCAACTTCGGTGAGGAAGGAAGGGATCATTTTTCTGGTGATTGGTGCTCTCAGGTGCACTTGGCAGGTGCATCTCGGTGGTTCTTGTGTGGCATCCCCTATACATCTGCTTCGTCTTTCGGTGTGTTCCGAATTGTGAAGATTGGCATTGTATCTCCGTCAACCATATTTGATATTCGTGGCACAACGAGGCAATTGGTTTTCTGAGACATGGCCATTTGGCGTGCCTTGCCCGGTTCTTCTCAGTGGCTTTGAGTGTCATCCACATCGTGAATATCGTTGATTTCAGTTTTGCATTACTGAGCATTGTGTATTGTGTTACTCAATTCCATTCTGTGATCTAGTCTAGTACTGGGAGACTTTGCAAGTAATGTTAGTGGACTCGGTTTAAATGCGTGATGATGAATTGATGTTAAAACTAAAATTGAATGTGACATTGAGCATAGATTGATCTTGAGTTGTTGGATTACTTCTTGTTTCTTGTTCTGAGTAGTTAATTCATCTTGTGATTCTTGCTATTCTCCGTAAGCTGTTCTCTGATATCCATTTTCGATCACTGTTATTTATATATGTTTATGGTATATCAATGAAAATGATCTTTACCTGTTGTACAGCAAAGTTAGACTTGATGATTTGTTTGAACTCGTCTGATTAGAATAGCAAGTTTTGTTTTTGAGCTCAAGGTCCAATCTATAATTGTCATATTCAATTTGGGATTACATTTTGACATGAGTGTTGTGAAGGCCAAGATTGTATATTGCATAACTCGACATCTGAGAGCAATAAACAAATAATTAAATCTGAGCATTATGCTGTTCTATGTTTTGAGCATATTATCTTGTTTAAATGGCTTGAAGAATTTACATGTATATATGTTAATTTTGTTATTTAAATGCAGCTGAAATTATGTTTTAATTATTGTTAATTATGCTAGAATTGCTTTTGAATATTTACTAAAACCGTTATATTTACAACACTAAGCGCCTATTGACCAAGTCTATACACAAGCTTGATTTTGTCTTAGAGGTTGCAGTACTAGCCTGTCTGGCCATACCAGCTTCATGCCACCATTTGCAGCACCTCTAGTTTTGACCACTGGGTTATGTTAAAAAAAAAAGTTTTCGCACAGGGTTTCTTTAGTTCAAACTGATTAGTACATATTCTATTGGTAATACCCAGCGCCCAACTCACTCCCGAATTTCTTTTTATTCATACAGAAATTGCGGAGCGAATACGGAATGAAGAAATATGTATCCGATACTATTTGTGTTTGACTCCAACTCTAAAAAAAAACAGAATAGAACACAGGATCAGTGATATTCGTCCGTATGTCAAGCGGTACGAGAAAAGCCTACTATGACTTCACTTAAGAACGAAAAAACAAATAGATGGGTTATTGCATCTAAGTAGACAAGAGATACTGAGTATTTTTCATTCAACATCCCAGCAATTAGTCTATCCGTGCTTTCTTTGATTGAACCGCTACTGTCCAATGTCAGATATAGGAGTGCAAAAGAAGTGGATAATTTCTATCCGACCAAAGGTTCACAGAGCAAATATAGGATGAGAAAATAGATATCTTACACTATCCGTATCTAACTCCGATTCCCAAAAAAAAAATACAAAATATAATACAAAATGGTCAGTATCCACTCCGATTACACCCATAACACCCATAAGCTATGCATCTCATGTGTACACACGTGCTTAGATCGTTACACAGTTACACGTGCTCCATTATTTAGCCTTCCAATGCATTTTGAACAAGAAGGATTTCCCAAGACGTTTTACACTGGCAACACTGAAACATACATCACACCAGCGAACACCCAACCTGAATCATAAACTCTTCCTAACATATTGTTACATGATAAATAAAATACACAATTCCGTACAGCAGACACAATGCTTCCTTCAGTTCCGCGGTTATACAACACGTGCTTCGCAAATTACATTAGCAAACAATCGTACTATACTGCAAAAGTCACTACCACCTTTTAGTTTAGTACCATTAAACTACAAATTTAGATGACTTGTTCGCCCAAAGATTGTATCGTTTCAGAAATTTCCTTGTGAATGGGTTGGTCTTCAGATCTTGTTGCTCTAGAGCGAAAGAGAGAATACACTGCTGCACTCTTCACAATAAAAGTATTGTTTACATCTAGTTTCATCTCGAACCGCAATCTACCACGATTGCTCCGCGCCGCCATCGCCTGTAACGTTTCTTTTTTACATGCATGAACAGAGTGGAATCGATAAACATAAATGTCGCAAGCTTGTCAGGAAACAGTAAAGCTTAGTTTTGCACTACGGTACCTTTTCTTCTTGGTCTTTTCGCCAGAGGATGTTGGGTTGCTGTGCCAGTTCCGCTTGCGTTGGTTAATGAACCAATTATTGATCTGCTTCAGTTGTAACCCCGTTTCCTGCACCAGGCGAGCCTTGTCGTCTTCCTGAATGAGTTGGGAAAGAAATGCTCGTCATGAACTGCAATTAATAGCAAAATTAAGCTGGGAAACGGTATTGGCACGGTGTCACGAACAGTTGGGTATGGCCACTTAGAATGAGCTTGCCACCAAGCTTTCAATATAGACGCAGTATCTCCAGGAAGTTTGCCAGCTCTCCTCTTGCGGAGAATCTCTTCCCTGATATCAACAAGCTTTTCTTTGTACCCCTAGAGGTAGGGAATTCTGGTTAATCAACGATGCACCATGAATGACGAATGAAGCGCTTCAAAGGATGCAAAGTTACCTGCTTAAGCTCACTCTTCAGTTCATGCCGTACACGTTCAACCAAGGATCGTTCACCCTCGGTCAGTATCAGGGGACCAAAGCCCATACCATCTGACCCATCATTTCCATCAAACATGTTGGTCTCACTATCCACCTGGTTATCTTCATCATCAGACATAGTCGCTCCGGTGCCTTCACCAGGAGATGCCCCTGCAGGACCAATCCATACAAGCATTACTCAGTTTTCCCTTACATTGACTATTACCACCATACTATTCTACTAGCTATATACTAGTCCCCAAAAACTCAGTTATGGTGTAGAATGTCCAGCGTATTAATACTCAACCATGTTAGTTGATTAAGCCTGGATCAAATCAAAGTAAGAAAGGCTCTTGGTGTATTTGTGCTACCACCTCTCTTGTTCATGCACCAAACAACACTCCTCCCCTCTTTCCAGTGCATGCTTAGCACACCTGGGCATCCATGTGTCTTGCCCCTGAACATGTTTGCCCTGTGAATCTGTGATAGTCCAAGCAGTATCCAGTCCAAGGCTCCACACATGCCTTAGATTCTGATCACAATTGACATGTGTAGAGCCCACAAACCAAACAATAATGAAAATATACCTAAGTTGTTAAGTGATAACTGAATAAATGATAGCCTACGACTGCTCGTAAGCTAGGCATTCATTACACCTAGGGTGGACCGGTGGAGTTTACTCGAAAAGGCATCTACGATATGCTCTCGGTCTGAAATAAAATAAATACCTTTTCATAATGTTCTTTTTCACATTTTCTTTTTTTTCAGTTTCCATTTATAGATCTACTTCATAATTTGCCCTGACAATTAATACTGATACTACTTATAGTCATCATCCTGCCTGAATATGAGTAATGAAATAACAAAAAATAAGCAGTGCATGTTTGAAATTTTCTGCCACCTTGCTGAATTGATACAAGCAGATAAAAGCTTTGATATACCTGTTAGACTTTGTAAAGATTGTTCAAGCTCCCAGCAACCCATCACTGCTTCCATTGCATGAACACGTACATGCTGCTGAAGTTGTTCCTTGAATGAGCAAAGGAGCAACACGTAATGTGTCTGCAATTAAGTGAT
Organism: Phyllostachys edulis; assembly: GCA_036346405.1. Taxonomy (NCBI): domain Eukaryota; kingdom Viridiplantae; phylum Streptophyta; class Magnoliopsida; order Poales; family Poaceae; genus Phyllostachys; species Phyllostachys edulis. The sequence continues at coordinate 12,678,950 of CM070547.1, read as the reverse complement.
GTATATTAGAATCCAAAAAGCAGGACTGCGCCCATGAAAAACCTGATGACTGATGCCAACAACATATTCATTTCCTAGATAAAGAGTACTTGTATCCAAGCAACATAATGTCATTATAAAATAACCAGAGAGATCGTAACTTCATATGGGTACGACAACAAAGTTTGAATAAAAAAACAATATCATCAATGCAAGGGCTTATTTTTTTTCCAGTAAACTGCACAATGACAAAAGGTACAAAGGTACAATCATTACATGAGATTAACGTGGCACATATCATTATAATAGCAAATCAGCAACCTTGGCAGAAAAGAGCAATTTCATGCAACAACCAGAAACATCGTAACTTCACATGGGTATGACAACAAAGTTGTAATAAAAAAACAATATCATCAATGCAAGGGCTTGTTTTATCCAGTAAACTGCATGATGACAAAAGGTACAATCATTACATGAGATTAACGCGGCACATATCATTATAATAGCAAATCAGCAACCTTGGCAGAAAAGAGCAATTTCATGCAACAATATCTTGATTTTTCATCATCTCAAAAACTCGAGCAATGAACCTCAATTGTTTTTTCTATTATTGATAGCTTCTGGTCAAGATTTAGACACCTTCCCTTTTGCATATTTCCATTGCAGACCGCTAAACCAACAATATAGCTAGCAAAAAGTCTATCTATTATCGTGAGATGAATGGACTGTACAATTCTTTCAAGCAAACTGGTCTTCTAACAATGAACTTAAAGATTAACTGCGTATACAACACCATGCCTGTTAGAAGTTCCAAAAGAATAAATCAATAGCCTTGGTGCAAACCGGCTTTATTATATGCAATAAGCACAAAAGGGGCCACTCTTCTACCGCTTTACGAAGCAAAATGTGACTGTGTGAGCCTTAGCCTGAGATAGTTTGTGTTTCACATCCAATCATCCATCCAGAGCAAACACAGAAAGTTACTATCACGGAAGCAGAATGAAACAGAGAAGCGCATGCAGAAAAGAGACGCGCACATGCGCAGCATCACATGACCCCCAAACTCTCTACGCACGTCACAAATCCAGTACTGCACATAATCCAAACCTACCCAATTTCACTCCGGTTTCCTCCAATCCCAATTCGCGACCCGTAATAAATCAGCTGCAGCACCCAGTCGCTCGCAAAGCACAGAAAAACAGGCAGAGGCGTGAGCCATATATACCATGAAGAGGTCGAGCTCCTCGCCGCCGGAGGGCCCGCCCGCGGCCGCGGCAGCGGCGGCGAGCGGAGGCGGGCGGGCGGCGATCTGCGCGTCGATGCGGGGTAGCTGGTCGACGGGGGTGGCGACGCGGAGGCAGGCGACGTGGGCCTCCAGCAGCCGCTCGTACAGCGGGTGAGCCGCGATGGCCACCTTCTCCCTCTCCACGCCGCCAGCGCCGGGGGAGAAACTAGGGTTCGGCGACGAGGCCGCCGCCGCGTCCATCGCGAGCCCGTGGTCGGGGTAGTGGAACGCCATCGATGCTCCGGCGCGGGGGGAAAGCGAGGCGGCCGCGAGCGCCGGCGGGAGCGGAGGCGGAGCGCAGCGCAACGACCTCGGCTGTTGGGGATTTTGGTTGGTGGGGGTGGGAGGGACCGAGAGGAGGAGCGGATGATGGTGGATGGATGGGTTGGTGTCTTTGTCGCAGCTCACCACTGTCGAATTTATTTTTTTCGTATTGGCATCCTTTTGCCTTATATTTACAGATAGGTAATTTTTTTCAAAAAATAGTTTTTATCGCACACAACTCCTCTCCGTCCACCGCGTAACCGTTGCTGTATGGTTACTGTGTGGCGACGATCCCCACCCGCCACGTACCCTGTCCCCGCTCATCTACGTCCGTCTGCCATCCTAGAGTAACAAGTCGATCAACAGTTGAGCGGCACAGACTAGTGCTAGTGAATGTGTTGCTCAACGGTTGAGCGACTTGCTACAGTGGTTGCCGCACGGTCATTGTGCGGCAATGAGGTACATGGCGGACAAGGAGGGTCTGTCGTACGGTCCATGCGACAGGGAGCTATTTTTGCAAAAAAAAAAAAAAAAAAAAAAAGTAGACGACCTCTCTTACTAATACGAGGCAAAAAGATGTCGTTTCAACCAATAATTTCACCACTGTCTGCGAGGAGAGAACTTGTCAAACTGGAAGTACATATAATTGTACACGTGATGTGTAGCATAGAGACGTACATTCTACGGTGTACACAGGCCAGACCTCACTAGTAGATACTGGTTGAGGCAGAGATGGAGACATGAAACCTAGTAGGAGCCCTGGTTCTTCATAGTTGGTGAAGTTTTTTATATAGTTCTTAATTTACGTATATAAAATAGCTATCCCCTGGTTAAAAATATTCAGGCTCACTCCCTAGATAGATAGGGCTACTGCCTACCCGATAGATGACATTACACAGGTGGGCTACAGAAGGAGGGGTATTAGAGATATTTTCCTAGTGGAATTACCACTCTAGTCTCTCTTTATATATATATATATATATATATATATATATATATATATATATATATATATATATATATATATATATATATAGTAGACAATTGCGACGGGTGGTATTGCGCGAGATTGTTTGGTTGTCCGTATATGTATATGGTTAGCAGAATTGGTTAGTCAAATGCGACTAGTGTAATAACTGCGAGAAGAAATCTGATGTGAAAGATTGTACTACCATTTCAGTGACTACGGACCAAATTTTACGTCATTTTTGTCCACCGAATAGTTTCTCGGTCCCTTGTGCTCGCTCCCACTAGGGGAGTCCGGAGGGACTGAGGCAGGTGAAGATGGCATTAGATTGTGGTATTTTCGGCCATCGGAAAGGGTAGCGTGTAGTACTAGACTACTAGTGAAGTGATTATGTAACGCAATCGCGAAGAAGGAAACGAAGAATGAAAGGAAGGTAGGGTGATAGCGACGGGAGCGGTTAGCCCAATAGGGCAGCGACAACCGGAGGGGCCCACAGTTTGGAAATTTTTGCCAGTCCCAACTCTGAACCAGCCACGTGGATCTACCAGAGAGGAAATATATGGCCCAAAAAAACTAAGCATTCAGTTTTCTCCCCTCGCTTTCCGAAATTAGGCCCATCGTAAACTTAAGAAAAAGGGCCCATATACCTTTGCCTTAATGACCGGATTAAGTTTACGGGCCATGACCCATTAATGGGCATCAAAAAACTTGTCGGCCCAACCAAATTTGCAGCTTGCAATGAGTTAAAACATTAGTATTTCTTTTTTTCTCTTACAGAGAATTCTGCTCTAATTGCAACCCACAAGATTCATAGACCCACAAATCAAAGAGAAATAAGAAACAAGATTCTCCTCTCGATTACAAATTATTCACAGGTAACATTTCACTTAATTAAACAAAATGACGTTATTAAATTCATCTAAAGCCACAGCAGTGTGGGGATCAGTTTGAGCTGTAACTACCTCCCGCTCTGTCAAATTTAGAAGCACTAGGTAAAACAATATCAAATGGAGTTAAATTAATCGTTTTGTTTTAGCTACAACATGGCATATCACTTAGGACTATAGTGGTACTAGACCCTGTAATTCTAACAACTTATCAAATATGTGTCGTCCTCTTCATGCATGACGCTGCCGTGCCCCATCTAGCCTGCTTCCTCTATGCACACTCGTTATTTGGTTAGCAAAGCTGCACTAATCAGGGGCGCTGAATGCACTGATCCATCAGCAACGTCCTGAGCGGGAAGGTTGAGATCTGGTAGCGCCAAGCTGCCTTGTGGGGGCTGCATAACCGACTGCTGATCAAGCTGTTGCTTTCCTTTATGCTCCTTCGATGCGGTTTCGTTCACCGGATTGGATTGCTCTGATCTTCTCTGCGTAATTCCAACAAAGCTGTGTCAGATGTGTATTGTTCCCAGTTCAATACTGACATGATTGTAAGGATAATTGTGTGTGCGCGCGTGCGTCTATGATTCCCAGTTCAATACCGGCAAGTAAGCAATGCGAGAGCAACACAAAAACAATGGTAATGAGAACCGAGCTTCGGCTTAGTGGTGCGGCTGCAGTGGGGGCAGCCCACCCACCAACGTTCAATGCTGGGGCTCAGCGTGTGGTGTCTCACCGGGTTATTTGAGGATTGAGTTGTGGCTCAATGGCACAGGGAGCTTCAGGCTCCCAGCCCGCTACGGTTCAAGCGCTGTCTCCCGTGTGCGCCTTGCAAGGTAGGGTACTCTTCTTCTTTAATATGGGCCGAATGGGGATAAATCTCGGACATCAAAAAAAAAAGGTAATTGGATCCATGCATTGACCATTGATTTTTTTTTACCAGAAAAGCAATTGTCCCCTCTCTCGTCAACAACAAAAGGATAAACCACACAGCTTACTCAAGGTATTTGCATTGAGTTTTTTGGATCGAATAATTATTTAATTTACCGCAAATACTACGTGCTAAACTGGGAAAGGTGAAGCCAGATATGACCTGCCTATTACAAATGTGAAGTTGTAATGGCTCATAAACTAGTGATGGGGATGGAGACCCGACCCACCACATTGCCAAAGCTGAGAAAATAGCATGTACTGGACCCCCAAAATCAACATGTACTGTCTAAGAATTAATCAGCATGAAACACGCCTTCACAGATCCAGAATGCTTGTCATTATAACGGGTGGCGCCAGCACTATCTCATGGCAGAAAAGATGAGGCGGAACTCCATTAAATTGAAGTCACTCAGTTGGTTGCAACTACAGTTCAACTGAAGCAAGTGGGGTTAGGTAAGCAGGCTATTTTAGCTGCGGCACCTAAAGTTTATAAAACTTGCTTATTTTTAATTGTAGAGCATTGATCCGCTGATCCGCTAACATCATTAAAGAAGGTGAAGGCCTCATGATTACCATTTCTGGAATTTGTGGATTGTTTGGTGTGGGATTTAGTAGTTGGGAATGTTCTCTATAATTGTATAATTTACTGGAGTTAAATTAAGCATAGATAAGGCTACCAATATTGGCGAAGCCAGTTATCACATTTGTCCAAAAATCTCAAACTGGACCCCTTGAAAAAGGGTAATTTCAGGAGTAGATATTACTAGTCCTTTAAACATTGTCCTATTGAGTGTTCACTTAATGCCAGCTGAGTTTTGCATTTTTCTTGCATATACAATAAAAATAGCTAGCCAAGATCGATTTTGATATGGTTTTTAGGTAAGTTGCCTGCTGTAAAGTTAGTCAGAAACAAATATTACCGCCATCATTTATAAGTAGGCAGCAGCAGCTACTTTTTACCTTCGTGTCGTTACTCATCAGATGCACATGGACATGGACAGCTCAAAAGCGGCACCATTTCCACTAGCCGGGACTGAGATCAGGCATGAATATAGGCAAGCAAAGCAATGGTGAATATGACAAGGATGAGTTTGGCCTAAACAAGGAATCCCTGCAGTTAATGAGGATTCCTTATTGCATTATACTAAATTGGCAACTTGGTGCCGTACACAAGCGTGTAGCTTCAAATTTCAAATGGGCGACCATTTGTATTCATAGTTCCCAGAAACGTGGTTCACCCGAGTCGCGGTACGAGATTCTGGTTCTCGCCACTTTTTTTCCAATTTCCACTGCGAATATGAACCCCGTACTCCAAACCGGTTCGGGTTCGACGAATCCGATTCGCAATTCACAGGGTTTTATAGCGAATCCGGTAACTATGTTTGTATTTGCCCAGGCCCAAGAGGTAAATGAATCCCTTTGTTGGTCTGACATGTCAGTCATAAGCACCACATCTGATTTAACCAATAGGCATACAAGTTCTCCAGAAAAATTGAGGTCTTGCCACGATTCATGAAGTTTCAGGTCCTATTCTTTGGCTTAACAACTTAGCACTATGTTGGTGAGGGTCTATTTCATCCAAAAAGACAAAAATATTGGTGCAACTTGCATCAGGAAAATAGACAGCACAACTGGACTCGTATCATGAGAACCATAGTTACTGGCCAACGATAGTGATCCATATAGTATGAGTGCCATATAGAACAAGGAAGCCTTAGTGTTATTTAAATCAAAGTGCTAGGTATTCTTGGCACTTATTGCAAAGGCTTCTTGGCAAAAGTGGCAAGCATCTTGATTCTCTATTTTTTAAACTACATGGATTTTCTTTGGTAAACGCTGCCTCTAATGAGTTGCTGTTGATTGAATCCAGCATTTCTATCCAGTCACACGTGGAATTAATATCTGATCAGCCCATCGGCCTACAGGCGAGACCCAAGATTTCTTCAGAGGTTTTGCCAAAAACTAGAGAAATCTACATCTGACATCGCAAATTGCCCATCAGCCTTGTTACCCATTTCTAACTCAAAATGGTAGGCGAGAGGGACGAAGTGACACTAACGACCAACCTGTACACCGTATAGCATCTTAGGCGCGCATAGCCTACAAACTAAAGCGCCTACTAAAAGATCTATGGGATTGAATGGACCACTACCTATGGAGGCTTAAAACACTCCCTTGCTAGCAATTTAAAACCTCACACTTATGCTTTAAGCTAAAACAAACAAGACAACTTTTTTCATAAGTCATTCGGCCCGATAGATACCATTTGGTGGCCCACATAGGCGCATACCTATTTGGAGCAGAAAAGAAAAGGGGGGGAAACGAATTAAGATTGTTGTTACCTCAAGCTTGTCATTTTCTTTTGACAGAGTGGTGCAAGCTCTCTGCAAAGCCCGCATCTCCTGCTCACAGCCAAAACAAATTCCAACAGTAGTTAGTAAATTTGGCAGTAGAATACTTGAAGAAAAGTATAACGTAAAGAATATGTTTATCACCTCACGGAGGCTCTCGTTCTCCACTGTGAGAGACCGCACCAGCTGCTGGACCTCCGGTAGCCTCTGCATATCACCGCAGTAATCAAGCATTAAGCCAAATTAAGCCACAGGGACAAGAAACAGGCGCAAGCCCTCTGTAGTTTACTAGATGTTGAGCTTTTTGGTCACAGGGCCATCTTGATGATGAAGTAGATCTTTTTGGCTAGTACACCTTTGTGACTTTTGTCCTAAGATTCCACTTTTTTTACTCACCCTCACACCCTTTCAAACGGCTGGCAGAGATGTAGCAGCTTCTGCTTTATTCTACAACCTAAAACTAGTACGAATATGTTTATTCTCTGACATCAACTGATTGATTCACCAAACAATAAGGTCCACTGAAAACCCTAGCCGCACCAAACAAGCCCCTCTCTCCTCCTCGCCGCCGCCGCCGCCCAGCCGCCATAGACTAGGGAGGGCTCAGGGCCGTCACCAGAGTGAGAGGGGCTGGAACTCACCATTTTCTAAAATCTAAACTAGTACGAATATAGTTCAACCACCACTAGAACAGCCTTTTTCTTGTGATGAGACTGGGGGGCCTCCGACCGGGTCAAGACTTTCTTTTGCCAAGACCAGTCAAGCGCGTACACAATCGTTATACTTTTCTACCGCAGGACACCATAACTATATCAGAGCGTCTCGCGCGCCAATATGACTAGGGAGGGTGCAGGGCCGTGACCTGAGTGAGAGGAGCTGGAACTCACCATTTTCTTCCGTGGTCGCTGACCAGTGGGCCGTGGAGGCGGGGCTGGGAAGGCCAAATGTGGCCGTCCAACAGAGCCCACCTGCAGCGAGAGTAAGCAGTTGTAAGTTCTTAGCCAATCAATGAACAACGCAAATTTAACAAAGCAAACTCCACGCAGGCCACTGGGAGGGGAGCCCACCCACAGCTGTCCAACACATCACGGATCGACACAGAATCACGCACATTACAGAAAAATAAACGCACATCATAAGCATGCTTAAGAAATTGCTCCCATGGCCTCCACCCTCCCTAACACTCAACTAGAACATCCAACTCACTGATTCACCAATCACGCACCCACCAATCACGCACCACATGATGAGACACACGACAAGTGATGTTGCCCATTTTTAGTTAGGGCAAGCGATGCATCCGACGCAACGGCATGACAGAACCTCACGTCTCTATTCGGCATCCGGGTAGACTGCTCCCGTAGTCCCGTTCCCTCGCTCCCACGGTGCATCACAGGTGGGTCCCGCGCACGGCCCCGCCTTTCCGCAGAGAGAAAAACGCCGCAGCCCACTCTCCCCCAACCGGACGCCGGTCATCGACAGGTGGGGCCCCGCCGTCCGCGACAAGGACACCAACGCGCAACACCCGCGCGCGGCGGCGCGGCGCGGCTGGTTCGCTCGGCTCCGACACGCGCGCGGCCGGTGGGCGCACACGTGTCGCGCGGCCGCGCGCCGGCGCCTGGCCACCGCGATCATCCCACACACCCACGCCCCCCGTTTTTGACTGTCTACACCCTAGGGGGGCCACACACCCTGCACGCTCCCACCACACGAGCAATTGCAGCGGAGGATAAAGGACAGCCAAAATGACCATACTACCCCCGGGGAATACAGAAAGCCTAACGCTCCTACGCTTTGCGAGGTGAGGGGTAGCTTGGGAAGCAAGGAGGCCGCAGCTCCGGCCGCACCCACCGGCTCCCGCGACTTCCCCGAATTGCCCCCCTTCCTTCCCAGTGGGAGTCAACTACAAGCACATAAATAAACCCCATACGCGGTATGGAAAGGGCTAAAATTTTGCTCCTTGTTGGTAATTTTGCAACCCCAACGTAGGAACTACAAAACCGAGAAAATCCACAAAACAATGCGGATCTGCGAAGCGGAAACAAGGATGGAAACATGACGTCTGTAGCAAGCAAAAGGAAAATCTAAATTATGAGGAGAATAAATTAGAAGGGAGAGGCTGGGTGAAGGGGGAGAAAGAAGCTGGGGGGGGGGGGGGGAAGCGGTGTTCAAATCAGGAAGGGAAGGGATTTTTGCTGACCAGTAGGGGCAGTTTTGTCACACGGAACAAAAAATGGGAAAAGGGAAAAAAGGAGCACAGGGATAGGAGGGAGAGATACTGGTGGTGGGGGAGGGAGAAGAACCCAAAGCAGCGGCGGCCGCAGCACGAGAGAGACGGGGGAATACAGAGAGAGAGAGAGAGAGATGTGTGTGTGTGCGCACGAACCTTAGTCGTCGGCGCGGGGCCCGCGCGACGGTGCCCCGGCGAGAAGAAGCCGCCGTCCTCGCCGCCGCTGGTGGACGCACCAGAGCCGGATCCGCCGCTGTAGTCCAGCGGCGAGGCAGGGCTGTCTCGGGCCCACCTCCCCTTCCCCGCCGCCGCCACAGGCGACCGGCGGCGCGACCGCTTCCCCCGCGCCACGGCCGGCCAGATCATCTCCCCCTCCCCCGACGTCGGCGGGGGCTTGCACCAGGGCGGCGTCCACCCGGCGAGGTCCGCCCCGCGGAGCGAGCAGATGATGTCGGCGGCGAGCGCGTCGGCGTCGGCGGCCATGGCGGCGGCCACCGCGTGGCAGCCCAGCTTGGAAGGAAACCCTAACGGAGAGAGAGAGAGAGAGAGAGAGAGGTGGAGGTGGAGATGTGGGTGGAGAAGCAGGGAAGAGGAGGGGAGATATGGGGGCGTGGAGGCGTGGAGGCGAACCAAAGCCACGGCGTGGTGCCCGGCCTTTTAAATGGCGGAATAAAACCGCGGATTAAAATAATCCAAACCCAAACCCACCTCCCTCGCCCCTACGAGAGCTACCGCTCGCTCGCTACCCCCCGTCCCGCCACGTCCGCGCACCTAAATTTCCTCCCACTGACACGCCGGCCCTACTTATAGACGGGTCCATCATCCAGCGAGAGTAGACACGGGTACATTTGGTGCGTCGCCCAGTCCGACCAGGGGGAGTCTTTCCGCCCCCGTCCCCGCAGAGTGGCCACGGCGAAATGACGGGGACGCCTCCGGTGGAGCCGGATGTCAGTGGGAGCGGCTCGGTAAAAGCGCGAGGCGTAGGCCGCAAGGTAGACCAGAGAAGGAGCCAGGAGGAGGTGGGATGTGATCCTGTGAGCGGGATGGAATTGGAGGCGGGAGGGTGGGACAGCGCTTCAGTGAGCGGCTTCGATTTCCGTGTGAGGTGGAGGCTGGGAAGAAGCGCCTGCACGGTGGTCCCGGGTACTTGCTACTGTAGTCGTGCCTCGCCTTGCTTGTCTAGTCGTCTCTCCCGCGTCGTGCTGCTCACTGTAGTTACTGCGTACATTCCCACGCACGCAACTGCGCAAGCATGCAACGGTGGTCGTGAATCGTGAATCGTGGGTGGATCTCTCCCTTGGCTCCGGCTTCGGGCCCATCTGGCAGCGCGGTGGACGCGAACAATGTGAAATTTTTGGCGGCTACAATTTAATTCCCGCAGAAATACGGAAAAATATCTACTTACGACGTTAGAGTCTTCTCTCGAATCTATGTCCTATGAAGCCGACAGCTTTTGAGGAAGTGCAGCTGGCAACGAGAAACCATTAGGCAGGAATTAGTCATTATAATACTGTGAAGACGAAGATGAGTCTTACGTTGCAGAAAGAAACTGACGATCGAAGATGGGTCACACTCACTTATGCTGCGTGGAGCGACTCTAGCTAGGAAATTCGCCGTCCATTCCGAGTCTCTGACCTGTTCTTCTCGACCCCAAACTAGCACTGCTTGCTAGAGCTGGGCATGCATGTCGGTCGGTCGATGTCTGAATATGGATGTCTCATCCGATGAACCAACAGAATAGCAAGCTAGGACCTTAACGATGCTACACATATTAAGGAATTTCCCTAGACCCCTGTCGAAATTTAGATATTTTTTTATATTAAGCTGATGCATTCTAAACAGATCAATCGTGACGTTGTTTCTTAACTAGCCAATCGCGAGCCCTTTCTTGTTACATGTGGGAATGCAGCATGGACATGGAAAATTCGTGGAGAGTTGTACTAAGAACACGACGGCATGTACGTAGACTGTAGAGATGTGAGTGAAAAGACACGAGTCGTCAGATGGCCGGTTGATAACGAGTGGGCGGTCACGTGCATACCTTGGGCAGTTCAGTGCTCACAGCATGGATGGCTGAATCATAAACTCAGTGACGGAACCAAAATTTAGAGGTGTTGATGGAATTTGCTCATCTGCTTGTGGCTTGCCGAATAATAAGTTATCGGTCAGCGATAGTCTATTTGAGCGCGTCTAGATAGGAGGTGCTAGGGATACACTATGAGCCGTCCGTTAGTAGAGAACGCCAACCCCGGCTGCCCTTGGGTCCGCCTCTGCATAAACTTGGGTACGAAGATACAAAATAAAATGCATCCATGATGCAACTTATTGGTACTTCCTTTGAAACTACTAAGGGCATCCACAATATGGGTGATTCCACCGGGGCTAAGAATTGCCACATCACATAGGCGCTAACTTTACATTTTCCTCTCCAATGTTTTGTGTTGTATGCTGAGGGCTATTTGGTAATTTCTCAATTTGTCAAAAGGAAGAAATGGAAAAAAAAAAAGGAAATAAAATGGTGGGGGCCACCTGTCATTGGGAGAAAAGAGGAGATAAGGTTTTGAGACATAGTCTCAAAACTGAGCAGCGCTCGGGATGGGTTTTCCCATCGCTAGCGGCAGCGTAGGCGCATCTTGCGCAACTCTAGCGGAATTTTCGTCGCCCATGGCGGCGCCGTGGTCTTCCTCCTCCTCTTAAGGGGTTGCTCCTCCTCCTTCTTGCTCTCGTGTGGTACTTTGGTTTCTAACTTTTGATTCTTCCTCTCCTCTCTCCCAATTTGATCTCGAGCTCGGGCCGTGCGTGCGCTGTGCCGCCGGTGGTGAGGTTCTTCCTCCCCTTGCCTTTTTGTACCACCTCCACTACTACAAAAAAACGCTAATACTGGACGCCTCATCACAAACGGCTGACCAAAACCAACTGTATTACATGCAATCACAGATGGTTCATATTGATAACCGTCTGTGAAGAGGTAATATCACAAACGGTTCATATTAAAAACCATTTGTGAAGTATCACAGACGGTTCTAAACACGAACCGTCTGTGATAATTGTAGACTTCACACATGGTTTTTAATTATAACCGTCTGTGATAATATCGCTTCAGCTCCCCGAAGAGTTTCTTCGTCGCCCGTTGAGTTTCTTAAATCGCCGATCGCGCTCTTCGCCTCACGCTACCGAATTTATTCCTTGTTTTATAAAATGGATCATCCGCCATCGAAGATGATCATCCCCACATATAACTCTAAAGCGTAAATGGCTCTCTTCGCTTTCCTTGTCGCCGCATTGATGGCCTACACGCCATATCAGACGAGCACCTCTCCGGCCGTACGTTGGCGAATGCTGTGGAAGGACATTGTTTCAACAATGTCTTCACTCCTCTGTTCGAGGATTTGCCAGAGGAGGTGACGGCCACCTTCCACCGCGTCTTTCGAGTATTCTCCTACTTCCGGCGAGTTTACCGCGTCATCGACATGCTACTCCACAACAACGTTGCACGTCTCTAGGAGGCTTGTCGTCACTTGGACTACTTGATCGATGCGGTGGGCGACCGAGTCGACCATGCCGAGACACCTCAAGCAAGGAAAGAGAGCCTATGGGCTCAATTCTTCGTGATGCAACAGTCCGAGCGTCTTCGGGAGACACTCGAACAAGTGCGTCAGTGGGTGGGCGTATTTCGGGCGTCATTCGCTGATGATCACGAACCGTCTGATGCCGACACCAATGGCACTGCCTACAAAATTTTGAAGATGGAGATAGCATAACAGCCTACCTCCGCCACTAGAAAAACTTTGTTTATTTAGGTTTCTACTTTTTTAAAAAAATCTTTGTAAGCGACTAGCCACCTGTTTGGCCAAATGTAAATTTTAAAATGAAAAAAAAATCTAGTTTGTAGGTGAAGTTAAAGCATATTTTCAGCAGTATTTAAATGACAAAATTGAACTTGAGAACAACCATATCATAGCAGTTCCATAATAGAACCGTCTATGATATGGGACTATATCACGAACGGTTATATTATGGAATCGTCTGTGATATGAGACATATCGCTGACGGTTCTATTATGGAACCGTTTGTGATAAGTATCACTGACGGTTCCATAATGGAATTGTCTGTGATATTTCTTTATTAATAGGAGCCCACTAGGGTTTGCATCCTAATTCGCCACTCCCTAGTCCCTAGCGCTATTACTCTCGCCACCTGAGTGCCCCCGACCTCGATGTCGCCGCCCCCAACATCAACGGCGCCGCCCGAGTCGCACCTTCTCCCCGACCCTGTCGCCGACGCCCCCTACCAAATCCACCTCCCCGTTGCCAGATCTGTCTTCCCCTCTTCGTCCTCTCCCCCCAGCGTGCGCGACCCCGGCTACCTCTCCACCGACCTTGACACCGCCACCCCCTACATCGACGACTCTGCCTGAGTCGCGCCTTCTCCCCGACCCCTGTGCCTCCTTGCGCTCGGCTCTGCCCTGGCTGTGGTTTGAGGCCCGGTTGTTTGGGGCTTCTTGCTCCCTAGACTCAATCCCCCATCCCCCCACTTCCTCTTCCTGTTTTTTTAGTTTCATGCTTAAACTTGTTTTAGTTAACTGATGTGAGTTGATTATTTACTGATATGGGTTAATTTATTGATTAAGCATGGTAAATGAAATGGAGGTGGGTTAATGCATGGTGGAGGTGTTGTCACCGGTATTGCGTCGCACTGAGGTAACTACTCCCCTCTACTCTCGATCGCTTTCCCTCCCCTTGCTCTGTGATGTAAACTGAGGGCTATTGATGTATGTGCATTCTATGCATCTTGCTTAGTTCATGTTGTGGGTTCGCGCATGATCTCCACACTAATGCCGATCCTGTCCAGGATCGACTGTCCATCCCTGGCAACCCCGACATTGATGTCTGTCTGCAAGGAGTATATCAAAGCGTCAAACCTATAATTCATGTAACCGTACTCAGACATTTTAAAACATGATTTTATGTACCGCGAGGTGCACGTTCCGCGCGAAGTGTAGAGGGTACGACTCAGTCGAACGGGAACTGTCGTGATCGCTCCGGACCGGCCTGGACCTCCCCGTCGTTGTCGACCAGACCACCGTCCTCTTCGATGGCCTCCACCATCCGCGCGAGAGGTAGAAGGCCGGCACAGCTCAGCCTACAAAGCACGAAGAAGTAAGTACATAGTGGGCATACGATACAAAAAAGTGGCACAGCTTGCAGACAAACCTCTCTACCCATCGTGGGTCCAATCTCCAAGCCCGTCGGGGTGTCCGTGTACGAACCACCCCCCAAATCAGCCGCGTCATCCCCGCGAACCGGATGCGGCACACGACGGCTCAAGCGGTGCTGCGCGTCGACTAACCGGTCCAGCAGACCGAAATGCCAGTCCGAACCTCCAGGGTCGTGAGCCATACCTGCAAATTAAGAAATTAAAAGCATTCATATTAATTAAGCATTTAAATTATATTCCAATGGCAAATAAATCATATTTGATATGCTCTTAGTGGCACCTAAACACTTTACTCGAACACAGTGGTAATACATATACAATTTCATCAAACCCACGTGCTATGGATTGCGAAATATTTAAAACATCATCGTTACTATGCATATTTATAATGGGTGAAGCTTTCAAGAAAAAAAACAAAATTTCACATGTTTATGAATCCTACGTGTTTGGAACCATGTATCTGTGATTCCTTAATCCAACCAAAACTATGAAGTAAATGTTATCAATTCTTTATTGTGCAAATAAATACATATATTTAACATTCTATAAACTAGCATTTGCGAATGCCGGTTATCGACATATTTATATAATAGAAAAGTAACATGTTATCATTCATCTAGCCCGTACGCAATTAGCGCAGCACGCGGAATAGTACAACTAAATTTATTTTCAACGACTCATTTTTCCTTCATACGAACTTCTAAACTAATTGTATTAATCATGCTATCTCTAAACATTTGCTAACAATATGTCACTACACATGATGTTGCATGCTAACCTACCATGGTTTCAAAAATACACTTGTACAAAATAATACTACAAACTCACCGTCCTAGTTGTCGATGCAAAGCGAAGAACCTCTTTGTCCTCCTCTCTTCTTCTTCCTCTCCTCTTTTTCCCTCTCCTTATCCTCTTCTTCTTTTCTTTCTTCTCTTCTCGGCTCGGTTCGCTCGCTGGAATGGCGACTGTTTGGCCGCGCGCGAGTTTTATAGGCACTCCAAGTCGCCATACGGTTGGGCGACCTGGGTCCACCTTTGACCTATTCGCTCGACCGTATGGCGACTCTGCCTCAAACCATTAAATCGCCATGCCATCAAGCGACTATGCCTTGAACCATTAAATCGTTGTTCCATTGAGCGACTTGGAGATGTGCCGTGCGGCGGTTGGGCGACTAGCCTGAGTCGCCAAACCGTACAACGACTATAGATTATTTCTGTAAAAAAATTAACTGACATTATTTCTGTAATTTCGAATAAAAAATAGATTATTTAAAAAAGATTCTAGTGAGGCTACAGGGCTAGACTATACTAACTATTTTGTAGAAGTTCGTTCTCGGTTATACGAGGTTTACCAAAGGTATAAAAATAAGTTCCGGAGAGTCCGCTCTCAACGACCTCTAGTAGCCTCCGCCTCAAGTAGCAAGACAAATATGTGGGACAAGATATTCGGTGGCTCTTCCTCTAGGTCTAGGTCTTCCTCTTCTACACCATAGCCTACTCAGCCAAGACCCACAAGGAGCGAGGAACTATCCACCTATCTAGACAGCGATACGGTGGATTTAAATTCAGAAGGCTTCGAAATCTTGTAATAGTGGCAAGCCCATAAGTTAACATATCTCGTGCTATCCATATTTGCGCGTGATGTGTTAACTGTTTCTGTCTCGACGGTTTCCTCCGAGTCTGCTTTCAATCTTTCTGGAAGAATATTGGAGGAGAAAAGAACAAGTCTTACAAGTGAGATGGTGGAGATACTCCTAACTATGAAGGACTGGGAACACGCTGATTCACGAACACAACACTCTGTGGAAAATCCAGAGTTGTCGGATGTGTTCGTAAATATGTACTTAGACAATGACACCGACACATAGAACAAAGATGTACCATACATGTAGAGCTATAGATTGTACTCTTTTTTCTTTGCCAATGTTTTTCTCATTTTGAGTTTTTACTTGGCAAATGTTTTAACGAGGCAGCCAATTGGATATTAATAAAGTTCTTTATTACATTTTCAATATGATTGTCTATTTTTTTTTCAATTTCTATATCTATTTATGAAGTCTACACATTTTTTTTAAAATTTTTTCTAGTTTTTTTAATTATTTTTTGGGGTCAAATAGGCTAAATGGGCCACCTTGGCCCAGCGGGTCAAACGTGCTCGTACCAGCCCGGCACAGCACGAATGGTCGACGGGTCATGCTTAGGCAGCCATCTCGACACGTGAGCCGACACAGCACAACCCATCTAATAGCCGGACTGAAACAGGCTGTACCCGTTATGCCCGTGCTAGACCGGGCCAGGCGGGGCCGTCGATTTGGCCAGCTCTACTCTAACGCACCAAGCACACACATATCAGATTGTCAATAGAGCTCGGGTTCTGGTTGACTTGCCTGGTCTCCCATCCCTTTCGATTTTGCACCGTCACTAAATGCGGGAATTTTGCAAGAATCCTACTGTAATTTGCACTGTAATAGTTTCGGTGAAGTTCCTACGCTTCGAGCAGGCTTTTCGAGTCGCTCATGGGTCATCACAGGCCATGCTAGCTATTTGAGAGGCAGGAATTTCGTACGAATTCTCGAGGAACAGCTCGACGTTCTACAAATCCATATATATCTAATCTAGCTATGATATTTGGAGTACATTTGCATGCAGCCCCATTACCTGACAGATTCGAAACCTACTCGAATCCAAACCTGTTACCGTGTTCTTGCCTCACACATACAATGGTCAAACAGTGTGAACAAATCGTCCGTGTTCGGTCAGCGCCCAAGAACCTCGAGGAATTTTGCGTTGACTCCTCGTCCCCCGCTAGTCAACTCAAACCAGGTGCGCCGCGCGCGTATCCACATGTGCCCGCCCAAACCGCCCAGGAAAAAAAAGGAGATCCGAGCAACGATCGATAGCTTGTACTGCTACGCAAAAATTAAAGTAAGCAACGCCGTGTACGCCCGTAGGCTAGGAGGAGACGCTGCAGCACGTTGCTTGAATGCTTTAGCTTGGCCACAAATACGCATATTCTCGCTCGCTTTTGTCGTGAATCTCGTGCCAAACACATGTTTACTAATGTTATTATATACTCCATATATATCCTTGGCTGGTATACGTGCGTGCGTGCGTGCTAGCACTAGTGCTGATGGGCTGATGGCTTTCTGCAGATAGCGACATCGATCGAATCCATAGCTATAGCTAGAGTTAGTTCAATCCAGCAAGCGGCTGGTATCAATTTACGAAGACATAGCGGGAGAACGGTAAAACAATATGAGTTTGTTCTTTCTTTCTTTCTTTCTTTCTTTTTTGCGAGTTTGGTGTTGGCGCCTGCGCGGTGTGGGTTATGGTGAGATAAGTTTCCTGAAAGAAAAATTACAAACCAATCATGTGCTTGTATTAATCTTATACTAGTAAGTTAGGAGGGACGGAGCCAAGATTAGACCATAGGGGCCCGATAGCTTGAGGAGAGACATGAATTTGGTATCGTCTAATTTAAGCACCACATACCTGTGATTTGACACCTCGACGTATTCCAGCATATTTTTAAAAAAAAAATTTGCACCAAAATCCATCGTGAAAAGATGCATTTACCCCTCTCAACTTAAGAAGAAACTTAAAGGTGACAAGGTGCTTAGGAGTGACAAATCCTCAATTTTTCCTTATAAAAATAGAAGCTTTTTTAGGAGAAAACTATATATATATAAAAGCAATAGAAAACAAATAATAATCACGATGGAGGGTAACTTGAGTTTGGTGGAGTTTGGTGCACATGCACACTTCACCAAGCCACAAAAGGTGTGACATAAGCCAGAAATGAGGAGGAGTTTTTGCCTAATACGATACTATTTACAGCGCGCGCTAATAGCAATTTTAGCTATCTCCCTATGTCAATGCCAAAAATGATACCCTCCACCGTGTCCCGAGGGGCTGGACTCCCCACCGCGCACCACGTGTGAAATCCAGGCCCCTGGGGCATGGACTAGACCGAGTCCGGCCCCTAGGGGGCACGACAGAGGGCACATACACTTTTTAAAATTTTAAAAAATATTTTTTCTTTTGATTTTTCTCTTGTTTTTTACATTGCATTCACATCTTCAAATGCATTATCACATATACAATAGTAAAAAATGGCTAGGGGTGAGACCCTTCCAGCCCCTTGTCTCCACCCTGTAAGTTAGGTCCGCCCTGTAAGTTAGTAACCTATCGTGCGATGTCAGGTCTCAACTCGTAAGAGAAGGTTTTGTACTTAGAGCATCTACAATAGTCCATGTCACTTGTTACTAAGGGGTGGACACATCAGCATTTATGTGATGTGGAGGAGAGAAAGTGAGATTATTTCTAGATGAAGAAACAAACAAGTTGTTGATATCAAGACACAAGAAACAACAAAATAGCTATTAGAGATTTGCTTGTTATCTAAAAACACGTTTTGTTGATATAAAAAATCATCATACACACTTGTAGCAATTAAAATTAGATACAAACTCAAAAAATAATCTACTGAAAGACTTTTTTTTATTACATTGAATACTCTCTTCTCTTAGTGATAAACCTATAATAGTTATAGATGCTCTTGGTGTCCTCGGCGCACGTGCATTGAGAACGCTTCTCAGCACGTACGTACAAATCATAGCGTTTGTTACGGTAATCGCCAGTTCGATCGGCACATGCCGTATATATTATAGTATTATCTTACCGCCTCGCTAATACTATGACTGATTGTTGACATGTAAACGCCAAGGTCAAACGCCTATTTAATTTGCAGACTTGTATTTGTATATATACACTACAGCTCCGTTTATGTAAGTATATATATCCTACTAACTACCAAGTGAACTAACAGTACTACGGTAAAAGACCAAGGCCCCGCTTAAGACGTGTGATTTTTTCCCCTTGGTTCATCCGAGAATTAAGTTGTTTGCTTCATGTGAAATTTTTGCGTGTCAAATGGGACAAAAAAAAAGCCATAATCAGGTAGAACTACATAGAGAGAACAAAAGGGTCAAAAGGCAAGGAACTAACGGGTAAGAACAAAAGGCAAACAAAATACGACGAAGATGCGCTGTGGAAAGCTCAACATTGCGTTTCTTTGACCACATAAAGTATCGAGAATCGAAGCACAAAACGGGTTTCCCCATGAGAAAAGACGCATGAAGCTTACATCAAAATTGTTACTAATAGTTTTTTCTGTAGCAGTACTTAGCGGCAGTCCCCCGTGAGAAACTCAGAAAGCAACACAGAAGCACGTACGTACCTGCTTGTTTCACCCTGTATTGACCGTGTCGAGCCCTCACTGATCCGACGCAGGCCAGATTGCACAATTGAGCTGCTCGACGTACGTACGAAGCGCGCATGTCAGGAGTACGTACGTACGTACACCGTTTTTTCGTACATTGGTGCTGCATGCAAGTTTCCTAATTAATCACTTCGTTAGCAACTATTTCAACACAAGTAGTACTACTCAAACAGAGAACAACAGGGAAGGGCAGTACCACCATACCAGCAGGGGTGTGGTGTATCAGATCCAGTGCAAACTCAGAATTTTTCTTAATAACACATTTTAATTAGTATTACAGAAATAAATACTCTGAAAAAACAATTACAAAAAAACATATGCCGCCATTCAAAACGCTGATAAAGTCTCTGTAGCCGTTTCATTTGGCGACAGAGCTTCTATCGTCGTTTGAAATGGCGATAGAGGCTCTCGCCAAACGAAAGGACGACAGTAAGCCATGTCGATGCGGCCAACAGGCCAGACCGGCTGTCATCGTTCCATTCGGTAAGCAGAGCTCTGTCGCCTCAATGGCAGTAGCCTTTATCTCTCACTCCTTGGTGTTGATTGCAGCCAAGAGGTGGGTGGCATTCTCAGACTGAGAATACTCGATGTCGACCGCTCTCAACTGATTAACCACCTTGTTAAAGCGAGTGAATACATCATCGATGCTCTCTCCAGAACGCATCTCGAACTTGTTGTATTCTCGCTTGAAAACCGCCTAACGTACTTGCTTGATTTGGGACGAACCGTCATGGTAGGTTTCAAGGGTGTGCCAAATCTCGTGCGCGGTCTGATCGTCCAATAAAGGGACTTAGCCAAATTTCTTTTCTGGAAATCCGAAACCTTTTTGGAAAATTCAAACGAATAGAACTTTTGACTTGAAACTCCAAAAAATTATGAGACTAAGTGTATAAGAATCCTCTCTTTTGCCTACACCCTCTATTTTTTGCCCGGCTTCAAACTCGAAAGATCTTTTATGGCTGGTTAGACCGCCGCCCATTGGCCGATCTGACCGCCAGCCACTAGACCAAAACATTGGCCGGTTGGACCGCCAGAGGTGGCCGTTTTGACTGCCTAGAGCTTGACAGAATTTGAATTTCGTCGAAAACGAGTATTTCGACAAACCTTCAATGTCATTGTTAATTGTATCATTATCCTAAGATCGTGAGCATATTCCCATGATATCCACACAAACATATGTACCTAACCAAATCCTTTCACTATGTAATTCACACCTTTATTGTCAAGTGTTACGTCGTGTTTGAAATCTTATATTCGTTTCTCTAGTCTCGCTCGAACCTAAGCTTACAAAATATTTTATGGGGCTTAAAATTATGCATGTCAACATTCCCAGGCCACCACCGTCCATTTCACCAGCTCGTAAAAAAAAACCAAAATTACATGAAAATATGATCCGCCCTATAAAATTTATAATATCCGACTTCGATTAGTCCTACAAAATAAAACCTCGATGAAATGCAATGCATATTTTCTTGGAACAAAACCTCGATTGCAATGCGTATTTTCTTAAAACAGAGGTAATGGATTTTGATGCCATTTTGTTTGGCGACATAAGGTCTATCACCATTTCATTTGGCGATACAAGCTTTGTTGCGATTTGTTTTGGCGGCAAAAGCTTTGTTGCCAATCTACAGAGAGCACCCTGCCGCCACACGAGCTCCACATAGGATCCACATCAGTATATCGCCGTTTCGTTTGGCGACAGAAGATTTTTTTGTAATTATTTTTTCTGAGCATTTATTTATGTGATATTAATTTAAAAAGTTTTATTAAAAAATTGTAAACTTACGTGAACTTTGTGTACAGCTTTCCGAAACTTTCTCAAAATATCGGTGCATGTAGACAAGGAGAGACTGCTAATTTTCATGATCAAACCCTATCGTATCTACCAAGAAGGAGCTAAATCATTGTTGAATTGGAACCTGAATACGTATAATCTCGTACTTGCCAAGCGCAACCAAGTTTGATCACGGAATTTGTAGTGCCATCATACAACACCCTTTCTCCCTTATATCCACGGGTTTTTATTTTATTTTTTAATCTATTTTTAAAAAAAATATTTTAAAGATAACATCTTCCTAATTTTATTTCTAATTGTTATCATTTTGATTACGCCACATGTTGTAGCGTGACCAAACTATTCTATCACGTCATCGATCGAGGCGTGGCCAAACCTGCCATGATAGCCATCCGAGTCAACACTCGTCTGTTTTTTTGTCTAAGTCCTGTCACACCAAGAGTAGTGACGTGACAGCACTCGTTTACCACGCTGAGATCAGTGACGTGATAATGTACTTTTGCCACGTTATAAAGAGGTCAGAATTGGATTTTTTTTTATTAATTAACCCTTTTTTAATTTTTATTTTAAAGTTAACCCCTGACACACTTTATTTTCAATTCTGACTCCTTTGGTCACGTCACCACCCGTGGCGTGACAAACCAACGTTGTCACGTCATAGGATAAGTCTGCTAAATGGCACTTTTGTTCACGCCACTGATCATGGCATGACAAAACAACACTGTCACACCATGGGTGGTGGCGTGACAAGAGCTTGCCCCAGATATGAGCTGGCGTGACAGCGTTGTTTTGTCACGCCACGGGTGGTGGAGTGACTAAAGAGGTTAGAATTGGAAATAAAGTGCGTCGGGGTCAACTTTAAAATAAAAATTAAAAAAGTATTAATTGATAAAAAAAATTCAATAGTAGGGAAATATTGTCTTTAAAATATTTTTTTAAATGAATTAAATAATAAAAAAGGTTCTATATCCACCAATGTTTCGAGGAATTCTTTTTTCGAAGTTTACACATGGTATTCACCCATACCGTAGGCCTGTGCAGTACGTTTGGTCGCCCTTGGGGCCGAGCATCAGCGTACATAGCCCCCCTGTTATTAACCTTGTAAACTTGTACAAGCCCTTTAAGACGAAGAAGATACCGATGCAATGATGCGTGGTACGAGTAGGCCACAGCCAGGACTGGAATTGAAGCTTGGTTGGTGGCGCTCACAAGGACGCGCACCGACCGTGCGATTCCCAGTAAATGCATGCGTACGTACGTGCGCTTCCGATCCCCATTATATATGCCGCCGTCTCGTCTCGTCTCGTCTCGACCTCTGGTGGCGCCGCGCCGGGGCCGGCCGGCACGCGAATCCCTCCCGTGATTACGCACGCGACGGGGTATTTCATTCCAGTTCATCTCGCCCGCCGTGCTTACTGCAGCGACAGGCAGCAACCGTAAACGATGGCTCGTTCGTTCACATCTCGGCGTAGTTCACATTAACTGCGCGTGGAGTACAGTAACTACCAACCTGGACAGCTTCGCAACTAGTCTCTATCATTACCCATCTAACATGGTCTAGGTTCTCTTGGGTATCGCGGTGGATTATGATATTCCCGTTTGTTAGAACAACTTTGAAGTATTTTAGTGCTTAGCTAGCTGTTTATTTATTTATTTATAAACCAAGTTGCAAAGGGAGATATTTTTGTGCTCCAAGTAGCATAATAAACGAGTGGAAATGTGAGAGGAACAGCTATTGGGTGACTTAATTTGTCCAACTTTAATCTGATTTATCAGACAGACGGCAAGATTTTGACACAACAGTTTTTGTGCAACAACTTTAAAATTAAACACCGCACGACGCACGCGACAGCCGCAAATCGGCCATGGGGCCTTGGCCATTTCGAAAAACAGAAAGGTAAATGAAAATGCTTGTGACCTGGGCTAGTGCTTACGTAGCCCATGGGCTGAGGCACCTAAACCGAAGGACACCACCACGAAAGTGTTGCGTCTGTCGGCCGCAGCCCAACGCAACACTGCAGAACAGATGTAGCCGTCCAGATTAATTAACCAACCACATCCCAGGCGCATACGTACACCAAGTTTTCCCTGATCCATTACGGTCGATTTGGTCACCGCGAAACGGTCGTATGACAGTGTGTTAGCCATCTAAACAGGCTCGCTCCTCTGCCATAACTGTGGCCAATTTCAGGGTGGATCCACGACAAACACTGAGTGGGGAAAGTATAGTATACACGCAAGTTAAATTACGCAGTTTTAAGTCTAAATAACATTATATGCTATGACCTGATTTTAAGCTAATAAAGACATCAACAGTTGGGTAGGCACGGAAGTCCCCTATGACGACTTGGATCGAAACCTTTTTGCGACGGCAACCAGGATAACCCTGGGGATGGCAAGATAGCTAAATTCTGGTATTCGGCCTAATTGAATGGAGATGCACCCAAAAACTTAGCCCCCAGAATCTTCGCATTATCCAATCGGAAAAACCAGACCGTGGCCTCGGCGCTTCAAAACGGACGATGGGTGCAAGTTATAAACTTATCGCAGATATTGACGATCTAGCACATCCAACAATTCGTAGGACTTTGGTCTAAAATCAACCGAATTCACTTGACTCAAGGCACCCTGCACGAGATCTCCTGGAAACAAACGACAAACGGAACTTACTCGTCAAGATCTGCATACGCCCTACACTTCCTGGGATCCATTAAGACAAACTACAACACAATCATTTGGAAAACCAATGCCCCCACCCCACCCCCAAGTGCAAATTCTTTGCTTGGCTGGTAATTCAAAACAAACTCTGGACCGCAGATAGACTGCAAGCCAGGGGGTGGCCAAACCAAACTTATTGCCCCCTTTGCAGACACACCCCGAAATTGGCCTTGCATCTCTGTGCTCAGTGTCGTTACTCTGGAAGAACATGGAAGCTTATGACGGATTGGATGGGGAACGAAAGTCTTCAACCATCACTTTAGCCCCCTAGCACCAATATCTTGGACTGGTGGTCTGCTGTAGTGAAGACGAAAGGATCCCCTAGGAAAGCCAGGAGAACGACCTTCATACTCATCTTATGGGGATTTGGAAGGAACACAACGCTAGAATTTTCCAAAACAAAGCCGTTGCGCCCTTAGACCTTCTAGCGACGATAAAAGAGGAAGGAAGATCGTGGTTCCGTGTGGGGGCCAAGTGTCTAGAGTTTTTCAACTCCTTGTAATTAGTTCTTTCACTTTTCCCCTGTAATCCGCGGTTTCCGTTCCGCTCTTATCTATTAATATAATGAGTAGCCCTCCTGCCGGTTTCATTATATAAAAAAAAGACATCAACAGTAAGAATTAGTTCAGTACCAATGCGGCCAACATGTACAGGGGACCGCCGACCCCCCTCAGGCCTCAGCGCTATGTGCGTCCGCCGCTGGCCAATTTAGCCCCGGCCGACAGGAGCCGCACGCTTTAGTTTGTTGTCAAAAGTGTTACGCGCGGTAATGAACTGTGATGTGCAGCGATTAATTAGATGGCGTGATGGCTGCACGAATACGTACGCGCGCCCGTGCTCAGTGGCACGTCCGGCGGTGACACGATCGATGGCGCTGTTGCATTTGCCCCCCCGTGATCCTAATTACACCGCGCCATACGTGTAAGCAATGCTTGCATGCATGAGTCTCCGGCTCAATTAGCCGTGTCCGAGCAAGCAGCTTACGAGCGTGACGCTTCACTCGCGTCATGCATCCGCGCGCTGCGTAGCATATATACACGTACTGGACTACCAGTGTCAGACAAAGTTGCACATGATCGTAACATCATAACCGTCGGCTGTGATATCGACGGCTCATATCAATTACCAGCGAGTATATATATACCCCTAATTTACAAAAACAAGTCGATTTGGACATTAACACGGTCCCAAAAATACAATTTTGATCATTAATTACTATTATAATATATTTATAAAATCTAATTAAATTATAATATTATAAAATTATTTTTCGGAACGAATATATACATATAATCTTCGTGTATTTAGATCTAAATATGTAAAAAGATACCAATCACTAAAGTTTGATTAAAGTTCTGAAAGCTTAATTGCACGTATTTCAAAACGTTTTTTGTGAACCGGTAGGAGTGCATGCAAGTCGATCCGCACGGCAACGGGGAGATCGTGCCATTGGCAAATGCCAGCTCACATGCCGATACACACCACATCTTCCTCTTAATTTGGTCCTCCTGCCGACCAACACTAGCTAAGATCTTGCAATGTTTGACATGCGTGTTGTTACCATGCAGTTTTTTTGGGGCTTATTTAGCCTCTTTTTAAAAATAAAATAGCAAAACTAGTCTCCTCACGTGAAGGAAATGATAAAAATGACATTCCTACCACGTGATTTTAGTGCTTAGCTTTAAAGAATTCTCATATTTCAAAAGAATTCTCAACTTGTTGCTTGGTGTTCTTGTTGGCTTTAAAGACAATTACATGCTCAAGAATTGTTGGTTGCTAATACATGATGCCACTTCCCAGTCGGAGTAGTTGCGCATCAACGTCACTTTCTGAACATAGCGACGTCCAATCCAGGTAATTGGATGTCCGACCGCTCTCTTTGCATCCATACTTTTTAAACTTACAAGGGCTCAATGAGATTGCCCGTGGATACTGTCTCATTCTTCTCATGCTGCGTGGACGACCCCCCGAAAGTGGCTGAGGACTACGAATAATATATATATAATATATATATGATGCCGGTTTTAATGGCACAAGCAGCCACTGCTTGGAGACTTTATAGAGAAGAGATTATGAATGGAATGGTAGGACGTACCTGGTACGCAAGAGGTAGGAGAACTTGACCGGTATGAACAAGGGGACTATTAATATGAACTAATTATCAATTCAATTTCAGCATAAGACTATTGACACCATTACATCACGAGCAAGGGACTATTAATATGAACTAATTATCAATTCAATTTCAGCATAAGACTATTGACATCATTACATCACACAAAGAAGAGGACTATTAATATGAACTAATTATCAATTCAATTTCAAGATAGGACTATTTACATCATTACATCACGAGCAAGGGACTATTAATATGAACTAATTATCAATTCAATTTCAGATAAGACTATTGACATCATTACATCACACAAAGAAGAGGACTATTAATATGAACTAATTATCAATTCAATTTCAAATAAGACTATTTACATCATTACATCACGAGCAAGAGGACTATTAATATGAACTAATTATCAATTCAATTTCAAAGATAAGACTATTAACATCATTGAGCGGTTCATCGAGAAGAGAACAAGACCAAGGGTGTCCAAACCCACCACACAAGTAGTAGCCCTCGGATCCATCGCAGAGCACTAGCTAGCCATTTTCATCACAGAGCAAGGGGGTAGAGACAGAGAGGACCTTAGTACAACAAGAACCACGGTGGCGACCCCACCACCAAAGACAACCCTCATCTATTTCCTTTACCTTGCATAAATCACACAAACATCGTGACACAACTTAAGGTTCATGCATAAAAATCAAACTCAACAAAAGACATTAAGCTAACAGATCTAGAGGAGAATAGAGGAGGATGGGAAAACAAAGCCGGCCGGGGCCCTAGCAGGCGCAACGGGTCAGCGTCGGGCGGCGAGGTCGAGAGGCGGCGTCGAGGTGGGGAGGAACGGAGTTAGGGCGGGCGCAAACCCTAGCAGAGCTAGGAGTGACGAGTTTGGGCGTCACCGTAGTTGTAGCTTATTGGTGACGCCGCAAAAGACACTCTTATCGTCTGAGTATCTTTTGCGGTGTCACCAGATCTCAAACCGTCGGCGACGGAAGAATGGCGGCGTCGGCGGCGACGGGAGGAAACGGACGAGAGTAAGGCACTGGGGGTGACGAGTTAGAGCGCAAACCCTAGCGGCAAGTCGGGCTAGCTCCTACTTATAAAGAGACTTATCGAGACGGTTCTATTATGGAACCGCTGATAATATCATGACGGTTCCATAATAGAGCCGCTCGTGAAATGGTTTTTTCTCAAGTATATATATACAATTACATGACATGAAGAAATTACATGTTTATATTAAAAAGCGAAACCTATAATTAAACAAGGTTTTTCTAGTGGCGAAGGTAGGTCGCTATCTCTATCTCGCAATACTTCATAGGCGACGGTGTCGGCATCGGACGGTTCTCGATCATCGTGAACGAAGCACAAATACGTTCACCCGCTGACGCGCTCGCTCGAAAGTGTCTCCCGAATACCCTCGGTTCGTTGAACCAAGAAGAATTGAGCCCATAGACTCTCTTCCCTTGCTTGAGGGTCTCGGCTGGTCGACTCGATGCTTCCGCCGCCGACATTATTAGCCCAAGTGACGGCAAGCCTCTTGGAGACGATGCAACGTCGTTTTGGAGGACTACGACGATGATGGCAGAAACTCGCCGAAAGTGCGAGATCACCGGAAGACACGGCGGAGGAGGATGTCAAGACGGCGGAAGGTGGCCGTCACCGCTCCGCAAATTCTCCGCCGGCATAGAAGTGAAGACACCATTGATCAAGCGGTGTTCTTCCGCAAAGACGGTTCAACTTATACCGAGAGAGGTGCTCAGACAAAGGCGGCCAGAAGGCCATCGATCTGGCGACAAGGAAGAGGCGACCATTTTTTTTTATAAGTATGTGGGGATGATCATCTTGGATGGCGGATGATCCTTTTATAAAACAAGGAATAAATTCGGGCGTGAGATTTAAGAGACGCGTCGAGGAGCCGAAGCGGATCGATGCGATGAAGAGACGATCGGGAGCCGGCGGATGGCGGCGAACACGAACACGCCGGCGATGAAGAAATTAACTCACGCCGGGCGATATTATCACGACGGTTA
The DNA here is from genome assembly GCA_036346405.1 of Phyllostachys edulis. Taxonomy (NCBI): domain Eukaryota; kingdom Viridiplantae; phylum Streptophyta; class Magnoliopsida; order Poales; family Poaceae; genus Phyllostachys; species Phyllostachys edulis. Next base: position 12,650,889 of record CM070547.1, on the reverse strand, counting down.
TTTTTAAGAACCGTCGCGATACTTCACTGACGGTTGTGTTTTAAAACCGCTCGTGATATCGATAATATCACGAGCGGTTACGAACAAGAACCGCTCGTGATACTTCACGACGGTTGTGTTTTAAAACCGCTCGGATCTCGATAATATCACAGACGGTTACGAACAAGAACCGCCTGTGATACTTCACGACGGTCTTCAACATGAACCGCTCGTGATATTGCCTCTTCACGAGCGGTTTTTAGCGCGGCCCGATAGCCTGACGCCTCTAAACCAAAACCGCTCGTGATTGAATGTAATACCGACGATTTCGGTCAACCGTCGTGATGAGGCGTCCAAGATAGCCTTTTGTAGTAGTAGGTCTTGGATCACCGAAGTCGACAAAGTTGCACATGATCGTAACATCATAACCGTCGGCTGTGACATCGACGGCTCATATCAATTACTAGCGAGTATATATATACTCTCCTAATTTACAAAAATAAGTCGATTTGGATATAGACACGGTCCTAAAAATACAATTTTGACAACTAATTACTATTATAATATATTTATAAAATTTAATTTAATTATAATATTATAAAATTATTTTTCGGAACGAATATATACATATAATCTTCGTGTATCTGATCTAAATATGTAAAAAGATACCAATCACTAAAGTTCTGAAAGCTTGATTAAAGTTCTGAAAGCTTAATTGCACGTATTTCAAAACGTTTTTTGTGAACCGGTAGGAGTGCATGCAAGTCGATCCGCACGGCAACGGGGAGATCGTACCATTGGCAAATGCCAGCTCACATGCCGATACACACCACATCTTCCTCTTAATTTGGTCCTCCTGCCGACCAACACTAGCTAAGATCTTGCAATGTTTGACATGCGTGTTGTTACCATGGAGTTTTTTGGGGGCTTATTTAGCCTCTTTTTAAAAACGAAAAAGCAAAACTAATCTCCTCACGTGAAGAAAATGATAAAAATGACATTTCTACCACGCGATTTTGCCGTAGAAAGCCACGTGCCACGACTCTAGACCGCGGTAAGTCACGTACCGTGATCTAGAAGCGCGACACGTCGGCTACCGTAGTCTGGGATTGCCGCACGTGGTTTCCGCGGCAAAATTGCGCAGTAGGATGTCATTTTTGCTATTTCATTCGTGGAATCAGTTTTGCTATTTTGTTTAAAAAATATGTCATTTTAGAAGGGAAAAAAAGACTGGTTATTCTGACAGGAGAAACCTGTCCATTACTAGAGGCTAACGGCATGGTCCATGTATGCATGGAGCTAGCCAGCCCTAGCTAGGTCAACGGCATGTGCAAGCCATGGGTTGGCTCTCAGAGTGTCTATTCGGACACAGATGCCAATCAGGACGTTATTCACGCCCAAAAATTCGGTGAAGCTAGTAGAGAAGATATCTCCCATTATCATTCAGGGTTGGTCAGAGCACAGGGTGCTTACTGATCATGAGTTCATCACATAATCAGGACAGAGTGTATATTCAGGTTGGCTCTCAGAGTGTGTGTTTGGACAGAGATGCCAATCAGGACGTTATTCACGCCCAAAAATGCGGCGAAGCTTGCAGATAAGTTATCCTCCAATTATCATTCAGGTTTGGTCAGAGCACAGGGTGCTTACTGATCATGAGTTCATCACCTAATTGTCATTATTGGAGTCTAAAAACAACAGTTATATTATAAGTACTATCATTACTATATCTAAGGTATCCTCGTGTCCTTCGTGTGTACTCTGTTAGTTATGCTTTTGAGAAGAAAAAAAAGTGTCCCGCGCCCTCTGAATTTTGAAGCAAAACCGTGTCCAAACTCCAAAGACGGCAGCATCAGCATGTACAGGTACACATATCCCCTGTATTTATACCGACTCGTACGTACTAGATACTACTTAAACTAATCATCAATTTATAATTTTAAACATGCATGTAGAATCCAATTGGAGCGGAAGTGTCAGGTCATGTTTTTTTTAAAAAGGTGTCAGGTCATGTTTGGTTCGAGGAATGGCTTGATTCCGCAGACCTCACTGTTCCATCTGCAACTACAAGCCGCTGATTAAATTCAGGCACTGTTGGCTTGCCGGTCTAACATCACATGACAGGAGAGGAAAAGCACCCACAAAGTGGTTTCCTGACCCTTGTTGGCACCGACAAAGTGGTCTTTTTCTGATCCTTGTTGAGTCTCCGCTAGCAGGTGGGGTCCGTACGAAATCGACGCCTATTTAGTTGGCTGATCACGGGACGATAGCCTAGTGACATGGAGGGGAGGGGAGACGGGTGAAACATTTCTCTCATGGAAGATAACTACTATTCAATGCTGAAGAATTGATCCGCGGTTAAACTCGACTCTTTTACTCTGTTTAAGCACATTTGCTGTTTATTTTTTCTCGTGCAGTGTGTCGCAGTTTCTATCAGGGGTCAATTATTAAGGACACGCTTCCTCTGACTTTGCGAACGGTGCTATAGTATTCAACATTGTTTCATAGTTATTGGATAAAGAAAACAAAGGCCGATTTCCGGGTTTTCGCTGTAGTGAAGACGTAGCAAAGTACTGTATGAATATACTGTAGCTATGGTACCGTATAAACCCGTAGCAGTTGATCCAAGCCGTTTTTTCTGGATGGATGACTTAAATCTTTTTGATGTCACGACACTGTACAATTGCCAATGCAAGGGGACGTTAATCCAGTTACCGATGGCAGAAGTCTTATCTACCGGTGTGACTTGTTGAATTAAGAAACCATGGAAATTTTCGCAGTCTTACATAGGAACCAAACTATTACCTGTGAATTTACTACTCATTGCCATATAGAATTTTTTTTATTAATTAACATTTTTAAATTTTATTTTAAAGCTAACTTCTGGCGTATTTTATTTCTAATTCTGACTCTTTTGATCACACTACGGGTGGTGGCGTGACAAAACAACACTATCACACGTCAAGATAAGTCCCTAAAATAGCATTTTTTATCACGCCATTGGTTATAGCGTGACAAAAGTTTGACCAGAAATAGGCTAACGCGACAGTGTTATTTTATCATACTACGAGTGGTGGCGTGACAAAAAAGATCAGAATTGAAAATAAAATGCGCTGGATTTATTTCGTCGGAGGTTAATTTTAAAATAAAATTTTAAAAAAGTTAATTTATAATAAAAATTCTGCCATATATGCCAATGCCATCATGGAGATGCACGAAAAATGAGGTTGGTGTGCCTGCCTCTGCCTGCACATGTACCACAACAGCAGCAACGCATCTCTCTCCCACCCTATCTCTGGGATGAATAGATGATCAGTGATCAGTGCCTTTTGGCAACTGCCACATGACTGCTTTTCTGCTTGATCAACCCTACAAAACACCTCCCCTCTCTCCTACCCCCTGTTGTCCGTGCACCACACCCCCCTTTCCTCTCTCTCTCTAGTCGCCATCCCTCCTGGCTGCATTTCCCTCTCACTGATCATCCAGGAGATCAAGGATTAAGCAAGAACTAGTATAAACTGCACAAGTAATACAAGCACCGGAGGAGTGCACACAAGAATCAAGGGGCACAGAGAGGAGGAGAGGAGGAAAGAAGAGAAGGCAACAACTCTGCTGCTACTATATCTGCATTTTTTTTCTTCTTTGTATTCCCTTGCATGGTATATTGTCAGAGGGGCACAGACTTTTGTGTTCTTGTTGTAGCCCTTGTCTCCTCTCCTCTCCTCTCCAGGCAAAGAGTAGTGGAGGACTGGAGGAGGAGAGAGGAGGGAGTGATGAGGTCAATGCCACCTCCATTGCCACTTATTGGCTCCTCCATCCTCTTCTTGCTGCTGCTGTGCTGCCCATTGGCGGCCAATGGAAGGACTCCACGGCCCATGGCTTCTTTCCCTTCTCCAGGGCTTTCCCCTGAACCCGTGCGGGCTCCCCTCACCACCACCAGCAACGTCACCTCCTCAAACGGCAGCGTAGCCATGGCTCATGCGGCTGCGGCACCTGCTCCCTATGGTAGGTTGGCAGGCTTGGCAGCTAGTAGTACAGTTGGATCAAAGCTTGCGTTTTTCTGGGGTTTTTTTTAATGTGTTCTTATAGTGTTTATTTCTGGCTTATTGATCCTGGTCCTGTGCCGCCGCATTGCTGAATTGTGCTCGGTGTTCTCTTGCAAAACTTCAAATTTGGGGGAATTTGCCCCTCGTTTATTTCCATTTCAGACATTTCGGTCCTGATTTGGTGGGAATGCCTCGTTCTTTCTTTCTTTTGGGATGGTGGGGGAAAGTGCTTCTTGGGATCATAGCATCTTCAAAGTTCGAAAAAGGGGTAGTTTTACTGTTGTTTCGGGAATTTTAATAGTACGAATTTATTTAGAACAAATCGTTCTTTCTTTTCGAATGGTGAAAAATATTACATTTTAGGGTCTTAATAACTTGTCCAAATTTGAGAGGAAACCAAACAAAGAATCCTGCTAATATCGTTTCATTAAATTTAAATGCAAAAAATGCTCTTTCTTTTGCATTTTAGTGTTCCTGTTTTAAGGTTCTCCAGTTTTACCCAGTTCAGCTTCGTTTCAAAGGTTTGATCTTTGCAAACGCCCAAAAGGGGACCTTGTAGCTGTTCATCTTCTCTAATTAGTGCTCACTTAAACACCCCCGGTGCCTAATACCATTCGTTTGCCTCCGTGTTGCAGAGGCCACAGTGGAGGAGAGGCTCCACCATTTCCGCAGGGAGCTTATCGTTGCCATCGTCCTCTCCTCCATCGCCGGCGTGACGATCGTCCTCGCCGTGTTGTATGCCTGCATCCTGTGGCGGCGATCTCGCCGAGCCCCGGACTTCAAGGACACCCAGGACTCAGGTCCTGACCCTTCTCTTGCTCTGGCCTATTTGGAACTTGCAATACTTGTTGACTTGTCTTGTTGCCCATGTAAGTTACCTAGCTACTGACCTACCTACTTGCGTTGTTCAGATACTGCGAGGATCGCATTGGTGCCAATCTTGAACAAGTTCAACTCATTCAAGACTAACAAGAAAGGGCTTGTGGCGATGGAGTACGCCTCGCTGGAGGCGGCAACGGGGAAGTTCTGTGAGAGTAATGTGCTCGGAGTCGGCGGGTTCGGGTGTGTGTACAAGGCCAATTTTGAACGAGGAGTTGTCGCTGCGGTGAAGAGGTTGGGCTGCGGGGGACAGGAGAGCGAGAAGGAATTTGAGGTGATGGTTGTGTGTGTCAATGGTTGTTCTCCGATCGTTGTTCTCGGTGAGGGTGTGATCTTGCTGAAAATGCTTTGGTTGTTGTTGAATTGGCAGAATGAGTTAGATTTGCTTGGGAGGATTCGGCATCCAAACATAGTGTCCCTTGTGGGCTTCTGCGTTCATGAGGAGAACCGCTTCATTGTTTATGAGCTTATGGAGAATGGATCATTGGAAAGACAACTTCATGGTAGTACTACCAATTTTCGTTATTGGTTTTGTTATGTAATTATGTCTAACTTGAATTGTGATGTTGGATAAATAAGAAGTATTGATTAGATTTCATCTCTATGGTTGTATCTAGGGCTATCACATGGATCAGCTCTAAGCTGGCATATTCGGATGAAGATTGCTCTTGACACAGCAAGGTTTCCATCTAGCACTTTTCTTCACTTTGTATGATGAGCTATATTGTATGCTTATGATTCTTTCTTATAACATGCATCTGTAAACTAAACTAACAAGGGGGTTAGAGTATCTTCATGAGCACTGCAATCCACCAGTTATCCATAGGGATCTGAAGTCGTTTAACATACTTTTAGATTCAGACTTCAATGCTAAGGTATGCCTGCTGCTTATTTTACTTCTGGTCAATTCAAATATTACTATTGACCATAACTCATATCACTGAAAGAAAAAAGAAGTCATTTTATTGATCCTTTGTTATTGTGCAGATATCAGATTTCGGCTTTGCAGTGACCAGTGGGAATCACAGCAAAGGGAATCTGAAGCTTTCCGGGACTTTAGGCTATGTAGCTCCTGAGTACTTATTAGATGGTATGCCCTCCTTTTTCTTTACCCCAGCTGTAATCCTCTTGATAGACTAAACATTATTCGCAACGATGATGTTCTACTTTAATTGGGAGCATATCAGGTGAAAATGGGCACTTTAATTAAGTGTAGATGTGTCTAATTCAGGGAAGTTGACTGAGAAGAGCGATGTGTATGCGTTTGGAGTAGTACTTCTTGAGCTTCTGTTGGGAAGGAAGCCAGTTGAAAAGATGGCACCATCTCAATGCGAATCAATTGTTACATGGGTACACAATACTCTGATATTTGACATTCTGAATCGTTAGAATCATTTCAGTTAAACAATGGAGCAAGCAATTCATTACGTCAATGAGCATAGAATACTTTCGATTTTCACTGCCTGAATCCAGGCAGCTAAGTTGCATTTGGCTAACCCGTTGACATCTGACATATTTGTAATCAAATGCAGGCCATGCCTCAGCTAACTGACAGATCAAAGCTCCCAACCATAATTGACCCCATGATCAAGAACACAATGGATCCGAAGCACTTATACCAAGTACTTATCATCAAAATTGTTTCTTTCATTTACATCTGTCTTTTCAACCAATTAGATTGGCGCATTTCGCTACTTTGCAGGTTGCTGCGGTCGCTGTGCTCTGTGTGCAGCCAGAACCGAGTTACAGGCCACTAATCACAGATGTACTCCACTCTCTGATTCCCCTGGTGCCGATGGAGCTCGGAGGAACACTGAGGATCGCCCCGGAATCGCCTTGCGCAACTCAAAAGCATTCTCCCTGTTGAGAAAGAAAAAAAAGGAGAGATACGATTGTAATGCGGTGATTGATTCAATGGGTTCATAACTTCATATATGGTTCAGATAACTTGTGATGCTGAGTGCAGGTTATTGTTACTTGCTCCAATTGCCTTATTCCGTGGTGCTTGTCTGAGGATGTGTGCCCCAACCTTGTGACCTACTACTTGTTGGTTTAATTGATAAGAGTTTTCCGGTTTGCGGAGAAGAGGATTGCATACCTTCCTGGCTGTATAAAGAATTAAGCAGTATTTTCTTTTCTTTTTCTTCTTCTTTGGATCTGAAAAGTGCTGTATAGATTAAAGATTTTCACATACTGTAACTCAATAGCATTGAAGAAATATTTGCCCCAGTTAAGTGCACCGCAGCATGTCATATACTCACATATATAGTATCTAGTAATTCATATGCTTGTGTGATCCTTTGAGCTCAAGAACGTTTGAAGAATGAATCATGACGTCAGTTGCGTCGTCCAGAATGTAATTTACCCTTTAGTTTTTGTTTACCCTTGTAACCTATCAATTACCAATGGCTTGCAAGACATGCATTCTGTACAACTCGCAAGCTGATTTATGTACCCTTACAAGTTCATCAAATAACTTGTAAAAGTGATTGATTAATGCTTAGCGTGATGGAATAGAGCAAATTACGAGACTACTGTCTTTTCGGACAGGGATCTCGTGATAGAATTTTGGGGGCCATTCGTCAGCGAGTGATATTTGCACGGTTTCTTCGGATATATTATCGGTTCGCGGCGTACATCTCGAATTAACAATGGATCCCTGGGTGGGCTATGGGCCTATGGCTAACTAACCCTTTTGCAAATCTTAGGACTAGGAAACTATGGGAACATGAGCAACTGACCATGTGCGTATTAGGTAGGAAATTAAGATCATATCATATGGTCGCATGGTCATAGGCTGCAAGAGAAAAGTGTCATGTAGCAACTTGTGTGCAATGACACTGGGGACATGTCTCTATATTTAGATAGCCGCTCGTGAGGTTGTTGGAGACCACACGTTCATACTTGCTTTAGCAAGTACTTAGAGATTAATGTAACATGACTGCTGTCTTCTTATACCGAATGCATCATAGGCGACTATGGTGTTGACTGTTGAGTACGCAGCACCATTGTCTCAAGTCTTTCTGTGGATTATATCACTACCTGAAAGGCAAGTGAGTGGTGGCTCATGGTTGAGTCCATCAAGATCTTGTTTGTATTAATCAAATAATCTCCATGCATTCGATGTGTCTATAATAGAGTACTATTTTCCTAACTACGCTTAATTTCGTGGTTGCCATGCTGCATGTCTCTTGGCACTTTTATGGTACTCAAGTCTTTAGATTAAGAGAGAGAAAAAGTTTTTGGCTTATTTAGCTTTTTTTTAAAAGCGGAATAGCAAAAATAGCTTCGCCAAAATGAAACGGAAAAAAATGATACCTCTACCGCGCACCCAAATTGCAGTATGTCACCTACTGCTAACCCAGTCCACGGCAGGTCGCTTGCACATAGCACCTGCTGTGGACTAGGTTAGCAGTAGGTGGTCTGCCGCCGGTTGGGAGTTGCCACGTGTCCTATCGCTCTCTAGGTGCACGACAGACCCCCTGCCAAGGTGTTTTTGTGCGGTAGGGATGCCGTTTCATTTTGGGGAGGGGTATTTTTTAATATTTTGTTTAAAAAACTTTTAAATGAGCCAAAAACTCACATCAGTAATACCCCACTAATACCTTTATCCTTTTTCTTCATTCCTCCCTTCGTTTTACTTGGACAAACCCAAGTACCGATTGATGTTCTTCATGTACCTTGATTTCCTAATTTTTCATCTTTCTGTGGCCGTGGACCTGCTTCTGTTGCTGAAAAAAGTACTAGCATTTATCATGCATGTTGTGGCTTGATCAGGCACCGGATTTCTTGTGTAGCTGCCTACTAACTTGCTGATTAGAATCTTGCTAGTGATCAATATAGTGGATTTATGTGCATGCTTACACGCAGGAACGGGTGATACATGGCTTTTCTTGGTCGGGGAGTGACACCAGCATCGTTCAATTCTGACAAGGATCGCGTCTTCACGTCACGTGAATTCGCCAGTTTAGCACGCATGTATGTACGCATGCGATCCTATCTCCAGTAGCTTAACGCTTGTTGCTTGCTTAGTTAGCACATGAAAGAGGATCGAATCATGTCAAGTTGATCTCACGTTGTACGTTCGGTCTTCAGCCATGTACTTGCATTTGATTGAGGATTGCAAGCTTCAGTTGGCTTTTTTTTTCAGAGAGAGAGAGAGAGCAAGCTTCGTTTATTAGCTACTAGTACAGGCTTTGTTAACCTAGTATTCTGTGTCAAATTTTTTTTGCAGTGGGCCGCAAGGAGTTAGTCTCATGGCTAGGGGCCATTAGGACAGCTGACTCTTATATGGGCCTACAATTAGTAGGCCATGAGCCCAATAAGGCCCATTAATAATGGGCTGCGCCGTACGGCTGTTGCCTTGTAGGCTTGTAGCCTCACTGCTGGGCCCGTATCCGTATCTATTGCTCCTTCGTACGTCGTTCGGAATTGACAGATGGGCCCGCGTACGTATCTATTCTATAATAACTTCTCTATGTGTAGGATATTCATGTAAATATGGCATTGCTGTTATTGTTACTTAACAGATCCTTTGATCTTAAATTGTTTTTCTCTCCATTTGCTGAATATGGAGCTGGCTAATGGAGTTATTTCATGATATAGGTTTGGGCCATACTTATGCCAGCCAGTTATTGCTGGCCTAGGAGATAACGATGAGCCATTTATATGTACCATGGATTGCCTTGGTGCCAAGTATGCATCAATTATTCTTCCTGTTGTCTTTCTTGGACTCTTTTACTCAACTGCTGTTATTTTCTTATCTAAAGTCCAATTGATCTGAGCATTACCTTACGCTGTGTATTTTTTTTTTCATATACTGCCAAGTATCATACCTATCCCTTTTGTTCATGTATAGGAGTAAAGAATCTCACACGTTTGACTTAGTCGGAATTTTCAGATTTAATTTTCTTGGGTTAAGTTTGAGTATATTTACCATTTTCTTTCATTTGCTCACTTTCACCTTTTATGTAACAGCTATGTTTTTTGTTATAATACGTCAGTTAGATTTTACATTAAGAACTGAACAAACTGCAAGGATAAGGGGTGGGATGTGTGGAAAGCACTTTTCCCCTTCAGGGACAGCATGAATATAGATGTCCCATTGTGAAGTTCACAAAGCCAAAATTAGGGCATAAAAAGTACTACGAACAAATAAATATTGGCCTATTATAACAAAGGTGAGGAGTCCTACAAAGTCATATTGTTAATTTATAGAGTATGGCCATATTCCATTCCCCACTGTGCCTTTGTGTAATCACACTCATTCATGTTGAGTCTCTTGATAACATGATAACATTGATGGTTGCCTGTTCTTTCCTGTGCATTCTATGCTGACTTCCTGTACGTCTCTAACAGGTAATCTGATTAAAAGTATTTCCTTTATGCAGGGAACTAGCGAAAGATTTTGTGGTCTCCGGCACTGCTTCAGAATCACTATATGGTGCTTGCGAATCCATGTATAAGCCAAACATGGTTAGTTTCTTTAAATGGGAACTTTGTAGAGCATGATATGTGATAACCTCACACTAATTTTTATGTAGTTTGTCGTGCAAATTACTCTACTTGAGTAAATTTGATTCTAGAAGGAATCAGTTGTCCTTTATGGGGTTCTTGATATCATTTTTTATTACTCATCATAGTTCTAGGGAATTTAGTTTTTAAATGGATCCAACCGTTGCTGTTCAAAAGTAATTTCACATTTCATCGATCACATTTATACCTGAACTTTGAGATACTATCATTAAACTTGGCAGCAATTAAGTTGTGGCTTTGTAAAGATGAGAGGGGAGTGTGCCATCACTTGTGATTTCACACAAAGATTTGCTTTCTACTGTGTATAATACTTAGATTGATATGTGTGTTTTTTTAATAATCATATGCTGTGAATCTGCTTTTGCACTGTAAAGATGATAATTTTGTATCACATTTTTCTTTGGTAAAGGAACCTGAAGAATTATTTGAGACAATCTCGCAAGCATTGCTGGCTTCTGTTGATCGCGATTGCCCGAGTGGCTGGGGCGGTCATGTTCTCCTTGTGTAAGTTCCGCATGCCTTTCAATCCTCTACATATTGTACCATATATGCATCTGTAGTCCACCTTTCCACGGATTGACAAGACTTATGCAATTCTAATTGGATGCTTGGTGCTCAAAAGTGCACCCCTGAAAATACTTATCCAGTAATCAAATGGCATGTTTGATATGTGAAATCAGATGTGTTATTCAGATGAGACGGTTTTGCCCCTCTTCGCCATAACGCCATAAGTAGTTTTTTTGAAGCAGCATGCATACACATCAGAGTTCAGTTGAAGATGCTTAATTTTCTCATGCCTTTGGAGTCTGTCTCATTTTCTGAACTCATTTTCCTGGTTGCAGCACACCCACTGAAGTTCAGGAGAGAGTGCTTAAGGGAAGGATGGACTGAGTTCTAACCTGCAGTCTTTAGATCACGTAGGATATCGTTTCTTCGTTCGACCTATCCTGTACCGCTCCGTACAGAATTTGGAAAAAACCTGTGTGCTCTATTTGCACTTCTCAAAGAACATGGAGCGTGAAAGATACAGTTGTTGCTTCCATCTTAAAATGCTCAAGACATCTGCCTCTGTTTTCGATCCCACAGCTTGGAGTAGAACGTGCATCGACATGAAAGCCATCTTTGGCTAATGTGCCCGAGTGATTGCCTGTCACTTGTGGGTTCTTATTACTAGCTATTACAGTACATAATCTGAACAGGCCTGCTTGACCAGTTAATAGCGGCAGCAATGCTAGTTTCATCTCATTTCTTATTCTGACCTGTTGGGATCAGGGATGTCAATTGGATACAAGTTTTCAGTTTTTATTCGACTACCGTATACCATATTCGATACGATATAAATATGGTTTAGATTTTTTCTATCCGATTAACAATTTTTCCTCTCTTTGTATTCATATTTGCATAAAAATATGGATACAAATATTGTATGAACTTTTGTCATCTGAATTGCAGTATGGCTAATTAGTTGGATGAGTATTTTTAGTTTAATATGGAATCATATTTTTAAGTGAAATAGATAAACTAGAAGGATTAATTACGCTATGTACGAGGATAAAGTACTATAAATATCTTGTCATATGTAAGTTATAAGGATATCTGAATTCGACCGAATTGAGTAGGTATTCGATTCGTATTTGTATTTGACAACATTCGAATTCGTATTTGGTTAGAAAATACGAATATGAAAAGACCACTATTCGATTCGTATACTATCATTTCTGTAGTTATTGCGACATCTTCCAATTGGTGATAGGATCACACGCTTGCACACCAATCAAGTCTCACCAATCACCATACCCTAATCTCGCGTACCCATCACTTGCCTTATCTCTGGACGTCTGCATATGCAGAAAATGAAATCGCCCACACGAACGGCAATCTTTTGTTGCTTCAGCCGACCAAAAACTTCCTCCCATTGGAAGTAAAAGCGTGCCAAGAAACTCATTTTAACCAAAGTCTATGATGTATAGGTACGTCTCTGTCACCTTACACAATCATGCTCCTATCATTGCTTTTTCTTGCAAGGTTAATTTGAGTAGCATCCGAAGCGTACGCGCGCGTGCACGCGCGCATTGCATGGAAGAGCTGGGGAAGGGAGGGGGACACGCCGGACGGCCAAGGCTCGCGAGCGCCGGCCACCGTGGCATCGTCGGCGCGAGCCTTGTCGCGGCGTCGACGCTCCGGCCGGTCGAGCTGGACCTCATAGGTACGGTTGGTGTGGTGGACCAGGCCGTGCGCGCCACGGAGTTGCCTCTGCGGCTCGTCGACCTGCCGGGGGTGGCGGTGGCGGAGGCCGAGCCGCGGCGGCAGCTGTTCGCGTGCCACTACTGCCAGCGCCAGTTCTACAACTCGCAGGCGCTCGGAGGCCACCAGAACGCGCACAAGCGCGAGCGCACCCTCGCCAGGCGCCACGCCCGCATGCCACCGCCGCTCGGCCACCACGTCCGCAATTACGCGTTCGCCATCCACGGCGCGTTTATGGCGGCGGCGGCGGCGCAGAGCGAGGCGCCGTGGTGGATGCGTGCATTGAACGGCCAGACGACGGTGGTGGTGGTGGCCGGCAACGGCGAGCGACGGTGGAGCGGTGGAACTGTTGACCGCCGTGGGGATGGAGATCCAGAGCTGCCTAAGCTTGACTTGACGCTGAAGCTGTGACTGAATTTTCATGCAGGTAGGTATATATCTACATACAGGAAGACCATTTTGTTGCTAAAATTACCCTTTTTTTTCCACTCGCTTTTTGTCTTCTGTATTTCTAATCTTCTGATTGATGTATATAAACGCTGTGATATATAGATCCAATCATCCAAATGCAAGGACCCTACACATGATATATTGATATATGCATGATTTGCAACCTAGCTTGAGCTTCTCGGCATCCTATTTTTTCATCATTTCCTCATTAGATTTATCGGGTTTATCTACAATTGATCTTGTGATCTTTCAGAAAGATTGATCTGATCGGACGGGCTACACCTTAGACATGCATGAGTTAATTACCTATGCATCTTAACCGTATCAATAAGGCCATGTTACTTATCTAGTGTGATTATTGATTCATAACAGTTAAAATTCGTATCCGTAACAGTTGAGGTGCACAGGCAGATACTTTTCTGTCAAGTTGGAAATTAAGAAGCCTATATATGAACATCATAAACTAAGTTCCTCGCGAAAAAAAACACAATAAACTAATTAAGTAGATGATCCATGTCAATCTGACGGAAGAAAGAAACGCTCGTGCGAAATGCTTTGTTACGTACGTAGAGAAAGAGACGGTAAGTTTTTTCTGTCCTGAGAGAGAGATGCACTGATTTTTTTTTTATTTAAGCTCCATGGACGAAACGAGGAGGGGCGACTACATATATATAATTAAAGCGGATTTGGATTAAGCAATATGCTATTCGTAGGCCGCCTGGTTAATTAGTATATATAAATATATCGTAGTTTTGTGCGTCCACGAACAACCAACCAATGCTCGTGTTTGTCAGATCGAGCTACCTGATGACAGTGATGAGATCATGTAGTACCAAAAAAAAAAGAGTCTAATTGGTAGTACTTTCTGTCTCTAGCTTCGGATTAATCCACGTCATTCTTCCATTATTGCAAGAAATCAACTCCTTCAAATGGCACAGCACAGCAAATTAACAATTAACTTGGTGGAAACCAAGCAACATGCTGGGATCTTTGTGCCATCATGTTGGATTTCGTTTGACATTTTTTGCGAGCGACATAATTCTATGTTAGGTTATCGGGGTCAGAGTGATGCAAGCGAGATTAGGCTCGTGCGGTGATCATCTTACAGATATAGTTGTTGCTATGTGGGCATACCCTTTATACTCCAAAGTTCAGACTTCAGAAAAGAAAAAAGGGCAGGGAAGTAATAAATTTTGACTTCACTTGTGGACCCAACGAGGGCCAACCATGTGTGCTCGGTTGGCATGTTCTTATTAGTTTAATCAATCTCTCTCTCTCGATATTAAATTTATTTTTTTATAGGAGGACCTCGGGCAACGCCCACTACAGCCCTAGGCCTGGCGCACCCACCAAAACTAGTTTAAAGTTTGAATGTAAAAAAAAAACTAGTTTAAAGTTTGGCCCTCGTTTGTAATCTATTCATCGTAGGACGTTTTGAAGCTCTAATAATCTAAGTTTGGTGGGCTAGGCTGAAGTCCTAACCGGGCTTCTCAAACTGGTGTGTGCTTTCAATTTCCTCCAAAAATACGGTTCTGCAGGATTCGTTCTAGAAATACACTCCCGTAAAAGGTTAAAACATTGCACTCACTCCTTGAGAAATATACTGTTTAACAAAATGTCATAAAAAAAGAACTAGTTACAAGAGAGATGTTGATGCTGGATTTTTTAAATAATGCATTTTTAATTAATATTGCACAAATAAATGCTTGGATAAAAAATCACAAAAATATACCTATGCTGCCATTTGAAATGGCGATCGCACCCTGTTGATGTTTGAAACGGATATAAGATGACGTGGATCCTGCCTGGCTCCTGCGTGGTAGGAAACAAGACCTTGACACTGTTTCAAACTGCGACAGAGACTATTTCCTCTTTTTATTTGTTTGAGTACGTTATGCGGGTTGGACGATTATAATGTTCGTCTATCAGATATAATTTGGACTACCAGAGACACATGTTGAAAGCATGATCATATGATAGAGAAAATTAAAACCACCAAAATTAGCTAGTTTTTTTTTTATTGTGTGATCAATTGGACTGATATTTTGTATGCTTTGGTTTGAGGGAGAATAGAGCACAAAAGTTAAGATTTCAAACCCGATATAAAACTTGATAATGAAGGTGTGAATTACATAGCGCATAGGGTTTAGTTAGGTGCATATTTTTGCCTCACTACTCCTACGGTACAAATGACAACACGCAGGAACCATAAACCAAACTACAACTGAGATACATGTGCACCTTTTGGAATCGAAAACACTTGGCAGATGAAAAACAAGTTAGGCTTGCGGATATATGTCCTACTCCCCCCTTGCGGGCATGGGCCTTTGCCCTCCAAGCCTTAACATAGTTGACTGTGTACTTGAACCTATCGTCTATGGCCAGAATTATGGAGCGTGGCTCAAATCCATATTATCCACAATCCTGCGGTACATGACATTTGCATTGAAGCCTGAAGGTAGGTTTAAGTGGGATTGTGGACTTTGTCATGACACATGTGTGCTGAACTACTATGGTGTCGGACCCCAAATTTGTGGGATTTGGAATCCTCTGTGTCAATCGTGCTATTCCCTGGATCAGTAGATAGCACACACAGATACATTCTTAGACCATTTCCATAACCAAATAAGCTAAAGTAGTCCTACGGTCAGGTCCATATTTGCCACCAAACTTGGTCGAAAAAGGAATTATGAGGTCTTGAAGAGGTCCCGAAGGTTACAGAGATGTCCTGTAGGAACCCTAAGGAGGTCTTGGAGTTGTCCTGAGGAGATCCTGGGAAGTCAAAAGAGTATAGGAGGACCAAAGGAGAAGGCCCTGTGGATACGACAAAAGGGTATAGGAGGTCCTGAGGAGCACTATAGAGACATCCTGGGGAGGTCCTGAGGTGTACTGTAGAGACGTACTGGGGAGGTCTTGAGGATATGACAAAAGAGTATAGGAGGTCCTGAGGATACGACAAAAGGGTATAGAAGGTCCGGGGGGGGTCCTGAGTGGTATGACTACACTCAGTGCGGTTCGTGCTCGGTGCGACTAGCGCTCGAAGGGACAATACTCGTATGAACAATTGAGTAAATACCAGTACGCAACTTAACATATATATTTATACATACCGGCCGTGCGGCCAATTATTTTACAAAAGAGCCATGAAATAGAAATCTTACAAGAGTCAGAGTATAGAAACAAAAGATAAGTGCGGAAGCAAAACAAGTTGCAGTGGATCCATTCACTCTGCCCACGGGCAAGCGACTGGGGGTCCCGGCCTAAGCATCATCATCTTCTAGAGCCACCTCCGAGTGGTAGTAGTAGTCGTAGGGGTCTTGATCGCTTGGGTCTGAAAAGATTATATTGGACGAGCCTGAGTACACAACCGTACTCGCGAGCCAACACACAATGCAATTCATATAGATGCAGGGCTAGTAAAAGGAAGTTTTAGTGTTCTTTTATTTGCACAAAGCTGAGGTTGAAATAGATAAGTAGTAGAAAATCCTGAGACTTAGCGTTTTTAACAAATCTGTTTTCACAAATGAGTTTTCATTTTACAAAGTACTATTGGAGGTCCCACCTCCTATACCATTGAGTGGCTCCATCCACCCAATGCTCGGGCTATCCCGTATTTACCACTGGTTCCCGATCAGGCTTTTCTCAAATCCTTGGGGTCCCACCCCAGCCTTCCCTTTTCCATCGCAAATGGATTTTGTAAAAATGAAAGCTATATCGAGCAAGTTCTCAGCATCGCTCTTGACCGTGAGCACGGCTATCATGATAGTTTTCTTACTCTGCAGAGTTCACTTACTTTACCTACAAGAGGCAATCATCTTGATATATACACATGTTTCCTTAAACATGTGAATTAAGGGGAGATTACCACAAGGCCTTTACAATGCTCAACCTCGACGCACTCCATCCGCTACACTAAGGTTTCCACCGCCCTGAGGCACGCTCCCAGGAGGCCCTCTCTTGTGCCGTGCGGTTCTTGTGGCTTCGTTCTCCCCTAACTATCCACCCGCATTCAACCCAACGGCGGAGCCACGCTGATGCGAGCAAATTAGTTGGCCAGGTCGTACCCATTATAAACTTGTGGTTGCATTGTTTTTGCATGAGGTCATTCCAAGATTCAGTCCTTAATTGACTCGGGTGGTACATCCGCATACCAACATTCTCTCGTGCCCTTGGCACCAGCCACTCTTTCCAGCCACTCGAGTTGAAAACAGTTTTTAGGTTTTCCTTGTTTTGAAAATATTCTTTAGTCCAACATACCAGCCAGGCTCCCAGCCTCGACTGCCCCAATTCACTTTCAAAGAGTTTTTAAATGATTTTGGTCGGGCAATTTAATGCCCGTATGGCATTGTATCTAAGCAAGGCTAAGCATGACACTTAGATACAAACCTATTAGCTAGTATGTAATCCATTTAATCTAGGGTGACAAGGATAATGTCCAAATTTCAAGGATGGGAAATTTATACACAATTATTGTTAAGGCATTAACTATGAACTAGACCAATATAGTTTGATAAAACATAGCAATGCAATTTCATAATTCAATGCAACATAATTTGCAAAAGATAGGCTCAATATGATCAAAGTGTTGACTTGCCTTGGTCGAGGTTCTGCGGATCTAGTCCTGGATCAATCGGGGGTTCTTCGGTTGCTTTGGCTTCTATATACGTGGAAATAACCAAGAGTTAAATAAACCCTGAGAAACTCAATTTGAAATCAGTAATCAAATAAACTTAAATAAATCCAAATGCATTCAATGAAAGGAAACCCTTTGAAAGGAAACACCCACATTCGGAGGTACTGTGACTAGGGGAGGCCGCGGGGGTGTTATGCCCAGTGGGTGGTCGCAGAGGTACTGTGACCAGAGGAGGTCGCGGAGTTACTGTGACCAAGGGAGGTCGCGGAGGTACTGTTGACCAGGAGAGGTCGCGGAGTTTACTGTGACTAGTGGAGGTCGCGGAGTTACTGTGACTAGGGGAGGTCGCGGAGGTACTGTGACCAGGGGAGATCGCGGAGTTTATTGTGATCAGGGGGAGGTCGCGGAGGTACTGTGACCAGGGGAGGTCGTGGAATTTATTGTGACCAGGGGAGGTCACGGAGGTACTGTGACCAAGGGAGGTCACGAGGAAAATGACAAAAGGGGAGGTCACGGCCCAAGAGGGTGGTCTTTGCAAAAAGGCCGAGAGGATGGTCTTTGTAAAAAGACCAAGAGGGCGGTCTTGACACGAGGGGTGGTCGTGACCAAAGGAGTGTCACGACAAAAGAGGGGGAGGTCGTGAGAGTGTTAAGACCAGGGGAGGTCGTGAGAGTGCTACAACCAGTGGGAGGTCGTGGGAAGGTTGTGACCTGGGGAGGTCGTTGAAAGGTTATGACTCGGGGGAGATCGCGGAAAGGGTTTTTAACCGCGCATAGTCAAATGAAAGAAGTCTTCGACTACACAACAGTAATTGAAAGAAGCAAAGGTTCGAATGTTTTAACGCGATCAAACAAGCCAGTGGAAGAGCCAAAGAAAGAACCAGAGAAATATTGGAGAAATAATAGGGTAGCTCGAACAAGGAGGAACATCTGAGCCACTAGGAACGTACCAGTACTGAGCTGGGGAAACAAGCTAGCCGGAGCTGAGCTGACGACGGTGAACCGCGACAGCGAGAGGAACTCCGTGCTCCAATAGTGGCTTGAAGAAGGAGGGTAGTCTTCAATCTTCAGGGCAGCTCCATGGAAGCGGGTAGGTGGTCTTGAAGAGATGTCTTGAGGTCTTCTGGTTGGAGAGGAGGAAGTACGAGGCCAAAGGCGACCCCGATGACGTCGACGGCGAAGGCGGCGAGGTGACGACGCTCGGCTAAAGTGAGCGCTGATCCTGAGGGGAGCTCAAGTTCACTTGGAGGAGGAAGAAAGTGAGGCGAGAACTAGAATGGCAAAGAAAAACAGCAGGAGGCAACAAGGACTTGGAGCAACTACATATAGGCACACAGCCTGCCCAGGAGGAGTGCCGGAGTGGTTGGTGCTGTTGACGGTATGGGCAACACAGTGTAGAGGTTGTGACTGTTTGGAGTGACGGGCATTAAATGCCAAATGACATTCCAAATAAGAAAGTATGATGCAGTCCTCAAAAGAAAATATGATGCAGTCCATGGAAGACTTGAAATGGCAAGCAAGACGCGCAAGAGTAGTCCTTACACAAAAAGTTTTTAAAATCCCATATTTTTGCCTTCATGGATTTTTGGGCTGTTACATATGGAGCATTTCCGGTGGGTATCCCACTTAGGTTGGTATGCATGCACCAAGAGCATCCCTCTATCTAGCATTGCACGTCATAGGACCGCGAGTTAGACTTGACAACTCCGAACGTCCTTTGATCTGACAATTCCTAGAATTTCACAGCTTCCTGCACTGCCTCCTTGCTTTTGTACATCGCTCCTTGCTAGACCACGTTTTGCGGGTACTCCCATGGCACACGGTCACCTTCGTTCACAACAAGGTTGTCGAATTGGTACGTGTTTCACTCTAAATGAACGGCCTAATCACCTCCACATTGCTCATCATCCGATCCTTCGTCGTCGGACAATGCCTCGTAATCATGATCTTCAAGCTTCATCCGCTCCACTAAGGCTTCAATCTACTCACATTCATTTGCAACACTCATAGCTTCGATGGAAAGATCTATGGGCTCAACTTCAACTGTATCGGTGTCAACTACCCCATCTTGGCTCATACAATATGTGTCGCTATGGTTGGACTGTCTAACTTCTTCGACATCATCACCAACTGGATCTTCTTGCGTCACACAAACAGGAGAGACCTTCTCGAAGGCCTGTGCCAGCAAGACTATCTCCCATCCATGCTCCTTCAACAATCTCAAGTATGACCTCCACGGATTCGGGCCCTTCAGCTCCACCACTAACTCTCAGTATGTGTGTTGTCGTGCCTAGATCGCAACAACATGCAACTTTAGATCGTGCAACACATGGTCTAGCGAGAACACATGATACAACCACTGCATCACATTTTAGTTTTAGATCTGTGACTATAAGAAACTACTCTAAAATAGTCACAGATCTAAAACTAAAATATGTACTAAACTACCTGTTCTATACAAGCATGGATAAATCATTTCAATTACTAACCTACCATAGTTTAAAAAAGGAAGGTACAAAGAAAAAGAAAAATTACCTCTAGGATGAAGAGATCCACCCTTCCTCCCCCCTCCTCTCTCTAAATAAAAGTGAATTTCGGGTCGATTTTTAGCCCTTATATAGGTCGGGCTTACTATCCTCGCTGAACGAAACAGCGATAGCTGGCCTGGCCCATTGACCGTGTCAACGTGGTTTCGTGTTGTCCTTTCGTTTAGCGAGGGAGCATCTGAAACGGCGACAGAAGCTAGAGAGTATTTATTGCCGTTTTGAATGGGACAGAGTTATATATTTGCAATTTTTTATCCGAGCAATTATTCCTGCAATATTAATTAAAAATGTATTATTAAAAAATTCGCTGATGCTGTTGCTTCTTTTGCTATGAATGATGCCGAGATGTACAGTAGTATAGAAGAAGCAGGAATGAAGTCAGCACAACCGACGAGGAGAGGGACGAGATTTGCTCCTGCAAAGCCGTGTGGGTGCAGGAGTGGGTGCAGACGCCTCACCTTTCCTTTTTGGCAAAGCAACGGCACCCCTTTCTGGTCCTTTTTAGGCACGTTTCCGCACCGATGAAGCACACCGCGGCCCGCCAGTTCACCATCGTCCGCGAGGCGAGGTGAGGCGAGGCTGACGGCTAGACCGGCCTCGGCCTATTGCCTAAGCTGGCGAAAAAGTTTTCGCGCTTACCTAGCTCAGCTCGGCTCGGCTCAACTGCCTTCACTGCATGCAACACAACGGAACAGAAAATGTCAATTGTGAAAGACCCAACAAAGCTTGGTGTTATGGCAGTACTAGCACAGTATGAAAAGGATGGAAAAAGGGAAGAGAAAACTAAACTAAACTAATGGAGGGTGGAATGGGTTGTAAGAGCATGTACAATAGTTTGTCTATAAACTAATTCACGTCATCTAGCAACAGTTCTAAAGACAACAACTCCAATACATTATCTCTTAGCACTGACCCACACGATAAACACAACACAATTTTTTTTCAACTAGCGGTCTCACATGTCAGTCTAACCCTGCTATTAAACTCTGACCTTCTTTCTCCTCCCTCATATTCTCTCCTACTCCTCTCTCACTATCTCCTCCCTCCCTGCGCCCCTGTCTTCTCCCACTGTCTTCGGCCAGATCTGAGCCGCCGAATGCCGTCGCCATCAACACCCTCTCCTTGCTCCCTAGCCAAGGCCGCCTCCCATTGTCGCCCTCTTAGCACCATCTCTGGGTGAATCTAAATTGTAGGATGCCAGATCACTGGCGGTTGATCCGGCCAAATATGTGCCGCCGATGACTGTGGAGGTTTCCGCCATCACTGTCAGCATTGAGGTCACATCAGCGGCTGTTGTGCCCACCTAGCCATAAGCGAGGAAGAGGGAGGACGGCGCATCAAACTACAACGTCTTACTCGAGGCGAGGCCCACAAAATGCGTGGAGAAAAAGCGACATCACTCCAACAAGGCAAAACATTGTCGCTTGAGTCTTGTTTTGCGTGATGCGATCGTCGCATCCGGAACGGTCGACCTCCTTCTCTTTCTTCGTTCTCTCTCCTCCATATCATTCATAAATCCTAGCTGGCACTGCTTAGAGACATTGATGTAATGCTATTGGACATGCCCTAATGCAGTTATGCTGAAAGAAATAATTGGCTTTACTAAAAGCGGTGCAACCATCTCTCCATTTCATCGTGTTACTTTACCATATCTATTGGATAAAATTAAGCTATTTAGCATGTGCCTTTTGGATCAAGGGTGAAGTTGCATCTGAAGACCGGAGTTGGCACTGCTTTAATTTGTTACGGCTTGTAAGACTAGTATTTTTAGCTAATTTTACCATGCATGGAGTATTCAAGAACTATGTGTTGTGTATGGCTCATATATAACAATGTGAAAGGAAGGGGTTGTGTCCAGAAAGCGAAAGCGCAGCGTACGCTTTTCGGACATAGTCCTACAGGTTTTCCCATCCCATCTTTCCCCAAATATGTCTCCCCAGTCCCAGAGACTGCGAATGGGAGCAAGTATCCTAAGTAGGGGGGTGCAAACAAAGTGATAATTTTCGTTCGACCGACCGATCGAAGGTTTGCGGAGCGAATACGGGACGAGAAAATGGGTATACGACATCGTCTGTGTTCGACTCCGACTCCGAGGAAAAAATGTGGAATAAGATACAGAATGAGCGATATCTATCCGAATGTGTTCATGTGTCAGGTGGTATGAGGAAACTGATGAGGATCTAATAATCCTCAATTAATTAGGTTATTTATCTGTAATAATAATTATTATAGATAATAATATCGCTTATACAACCTTCAAAGGTACCCCTCAATATTAACAATGAGGGGGATCATACACACGTAGTGGTCGTAAGTTATTCTATGACTGCCTATATTGTCGTAAGTTCTACTACGATCACTTCATGGTCGTAAGTTCTTCTACCACCACCTATTGATTGTAAGGCTTATTACGATCACCTCATGGTCGTAAGTCTTACTATGACCAGGTCAGTTACGACCACCCCATGGTCGTTAAAGCCTATATACATGTGGGTTCAATCGACTAAGGACATTTGTGCGCTGTGTTTAATACACGTAGTAGTTAATATGTATCGTTATTCTTGAGATAACTGCACGTATTAAACCTCTGTCTCTGATATAACCACAAGGCGACATGGGGGGATATGTTTCTGGCAATAACCGCTATTAAACATGCGCATTGCATCAAACGACAAGGTGCCGCTTAACGTGGACAACTGTCACCCCTTCGTGCGCTATATAAAGAGAAGATGATCAAAGAATTCGATAGGCACAACAAGAAACAGAAGTCATCAAGTCATAGTTTTGGTGACTTCCTCCCTGTTGTAAACACAATCAATATAACAATACAGAAGTAGGGTCATTATTCTCTCAAGAGAAGGCCTGAACCTGTATAAAATTCTCGTCATTTTCTGTATGGTTTCACTCTAGGAGGTGCCCTAGTATTCATTCATAAGATCGATACTAAACCATCGATAGAAATCTGTTGTGATTTCACTTAGGAACATAATCTGAGCACGCGGGGGAACACTGAGTGCTCTTCCTTCAACATCTCGGTGATTAGTATCTCCGTATTCACTCTGATCGCACCCTCTATTGTCCAATTAGGTACAATATCTTATATATCATTACGTTTATTCCATATTTTCCATTGGAGACACCAATTTAGGAAATTTATATAATTATTAGAGCTTCGAAGTCATTTTTGTCACTGAATTAGATATTCATCTGGGAAATATAATGAGATGTACTTTCTCTGTTAGAATCTGTAATTCTTTTTGCCTTTTAGGAAACTTTGTATACAATAACCAGAGTACTTGCTAGCCTCATAGAATTAAGTTTCTAAAAGGTATAATATTGTATCTGCAGCGAAAACATGCGCGTGTGTTTTTACGAGATTCTGTTGATCCAACCTAGCTTAGTGTCATGCTTTTGATATTGCAATTAGCAGCTGCAAATTGCAAATGATTCCCAAAAAAAGGTCCAAGCTATTCTACGAGTTGTCTGATCTCTCATTTTTAAACTCAGAAGGTCTATGTATGTTCTATAAATTGATTCTCATATGCTAAGTTCCACTCCAGCTAAAATATGGAACAAACGTTATTAACTGCCGTCGTTCGCAGGTAGTAGTAATTAATTAATTAATTAATTAATTAATTAGTATACGTTATTTACAAAGTTTATTAGTTACGAAATAATTAATAGTAATTAATTAATTAAGTAGTGTACATTAATTTGTAGTGTTAGGTTAGTTGTAAAGCGAAATCAAATAATAAGAAATGCATTCATCGAAGAACAGTGGAGCATAATCTAATTAAGCTAGCTTATCATTTAGCTTATCACCCCAGGAAAACTACTTTGCAATTAATTTACAATTTTTTATGTTCATTAGCCACCTCACTAATGTTCCCTCAATTCCATGTGTTGCAAGCCATGTCTCTACCGGAGCTACTAGAAGAATTCCACGATAAGGACCACCGATGCAAGCTGTGGCTCACCGCTGACACGGATGGCCCTCCGCCCCTAGCGCTTCAAGCGGGGAGGGACTGCTGGGCGCTGGACGATCGCTACGTCCCGATCCTCCGGGACACGGGCTTGTTGCCCTTTGCGAGGATGGTCTCCGTCGGACGCCAGTTCACCCTAGACGGCAGCTTGATGTCCGCACTTGTCGATAGGTGGAGACCCGAGATGCACACCTTCCACTTTTGGTGGGGTGAGGTGACGATCACCCTGCAGGACGTCTCGTTCTTGACCGGTCTCCCGATCCGGGGTGCGCCGCTTGTTCCGGACCCTCCGAGTGTGGACTGGAAGGCCAGGCTGGAGCAGCGGTTTGGCCAACCTCTCTCGGAGGGTGCACGTGGCGTCCCCCGGGCTTGGCTGAGGCAGTTCAGTGAATGCCCGCAGGGTGCACCTCACGAGGTCGTTAGGACGCACCTCGTTGCTTACCTTCTCCAGCTCTTTGGTTGGGTCATGTTTCTAACCACAAAGGGCGATGTTTTGAACCCCAGCTTCATCCACGTAGCCGAGTCTTTGGTTGACGCGGGGGCTGAGCCGATGCCGTGAAAGATCGGGATCACCGCCTTCGCCACATACCGGGGTTGTGTGGCGCCGCAGCGGGCAATACTGGTACCAACTCGTCGTCACTTGCGTGCTCCTGCAGCTGTGGAGTTGGAGCACTTCCCTGTTGGGCGGCCGACCATCGAGACAGCGGCGCACCCGTACCCTCTCCCACTTGACCCCATAGACGCGCCCACCATGGGCTTACGGTGGGCTCTTGCCGTCTGCTACCGGGCCGGAAGACCGGCCGAGTGCTACTCGTTGTACTACAACGAGTTCGGGTCGTTGCATAAGAGCAACATCATCTGGTGTCCATGGCATGCTAATTTTCTGCTCACGGTTGCGCCGCACGGGCTATCTGCGCAATGCGTCTTCAATCTACAACTGTGGACGACGACCTACTACCTGGTGTTCTCACATATGGTGGAGCCTTACGCGCCGCAGCCGTAGTCTGACAGATTTAGTTGATACCACTGCGTGCCCCGACGGTAGGCCCTCGAGCGCCTGCACACACCTATGAGTCAAACTTCATCCAAGTAATTTTTGCAGTCCTTACATCTTCTTTTGTAACATTAATCTTTCCGAAAATGCAGGCAATCGAGGTCGAGTGGGCATATTCAGGACTAGCGAATGCACCAGCAGCAGTGGATTGCGACATGGATGAATAGGCTGCTCCTGGATGTCTGGATTGAGCCGCGCTCGTACGACTCTGAGTCGTACGGTGCGTACATGGAGTGGTACATGCCACGAACGCGCGCAAGACTCACCATTCCTCCTCCAGAACGCGCGGAGGAGGTGACATTTCTGACGCACCAAGAGAGCCTCCACCGCGCGTACAATCGTCACAGCGCTTCGCGACATGACGACACTGTATGACACTTACAACCTCTGGTTCGCAGTTTTGTTGACGACATTCGTACTTTTTGTTAATGAACCTATTACGTATGTCACTACAGTTCGAGCAGGCACTACACATCCAGAGCGCAGCAGACGACGCCCAACTCATCCCAGATAGAACCCCGGCGGTATATAAAAAAGTTTTGAAGCACATCTCGGGGAGATAAAGAAGATAATAAAGAATTTGAGCTGCGGTCGTTCGAGGGACGACGTCTTGCGCATCGGGCACGAAGTGGGGGGGGGCGTGCTCACCTGCTAGGTCACCACGACCTAGCGAATCCGGCAGGCATCGTAGCGTTTCCCGTCGGTCATCCGTGGGCCAGGTCGCTGCGGAGGTAAGTCGCTATGTACAAATTTACATTCAGTTTTTTAGTTATACCTTACGTTTCGCTAACATCATGTCGTTCTCTCGCCGTAGGTCCGTCGGGATCAAACACTTATGTCGTCTGGACCTGGTACACAGACTGGCGCTCCCCCTCGGTTATCTGCACTGCACATCCGGGAGGTACGAGGTTCTTAGTTTACGTCCAGAGTGTTTATTTGTACTAACAGCGTTCCGTCTTGCAGCCTTCAGTTGCCCGTGGGGGTGACGGCCGCAGGGGTGACGGCCGTGGGGGTGATGGCCAGTTCACGTCGACTGATGACGACGATACGTGCCTCCCAGCTCCTGCCAAGGAGCAATACACGACCCCAGGGCACGGACAATGGTAGCCAGGGTTTCTAGCGTACGTAGGGCAGAGCTCCTTCGAGTTCGCCGCCCCACCGCGACGCTCAAGGGTAGATGTCCTCGGGTTCGGTACCCCGATTCATTCCGTGCCGAGCTCCTCGAGTACGCGGAACCCGTGACGCAAGGCCCGAGCTCATGCGCTGCCGAGTTGCGGTGAATCGGACCCCAGTGGTTTTCTTGCCTCCGTCGTGGATGAATTCCTCGAGTCTGTCCCGAGGTCGGCATGGCTCAAGAAGACGGCATGTTCGCCTACCAGAGTATGCTCCAGAGTCAGTCTACTGGTCCACCTCCGCCTCAACGGTCTCCATACCCGCTCCGAACCGACACACGTTCTCCGGACCGGTGGACGTACTCCACGAGTCATGCTCGGCGCAAAACAAGGCCATGCATCACGACGACGCAATGCCAGAAGAGAGAGTAGTGACTCAGAGGAGTGAGCCATATAGTATCGTGTGTTGTGTGATTTTGTTTTACTATATTTGTACGCATTACTATTGTATATCGACATCTCCAATAGAGTTGTATTGCTGTTTTTTTATACATTCCAAGTCACACGAAATCATGAAACCCTAATTTTCGATACCTAAAATCGAAATTTTTGTAACGTAAATCCTAAATTTTTGAGACAATACCAGAACACATATAAAATTGCCACAACATTACACAATTAAGTCAACTACGTGAGGAGAGCCTTCAAAATAAAATAGACCGTGTGTGTATAGAGATATATATTCTTTGCTTTTCTGATCGCCCGTTGTGTGCTTTCACCTTGTCACGCTTCTTATTGTGTTGCTTTTCTAATTATTGGTGAACCCTGCACCCTCTGCAGAAAGGAAATGGCATAAGACCCGTTGTCATATCAGCATTTTCCATCCTTCTAGGAACATATGGACAATAACATCATTCTTTGCTTGTCTTATCGAAAGTTCCATTGTTTTAGGAAATGCCTGTGAACTTCATTTCTTGTCTTATCAACACAATTTAGTGGATTGTCAAGTGGATAAAATCAACAAAGCTCCCGCATCACATACACAGGTCATATAGAAGTGTACTTCATAGATGGTTAAAAGCGAATTTCCAAATAAACCACTAGT
This sequence comes from Phyllostachys edulis, assembly GCA_036346405.1. Lineage (NCBI taxonomy): Eukaryota > Viridiplantae > Streptophyta > Magnoliopsida > Poales > Poaceae > Phyllostachys > Phyllostachys edulis. The sequence goes on along the minus strand of CM070547.1, from coordinate 12,623,324 downwards.
GCAACCAAAAATAAATATAGAACTCAAAATAATGCGTACGGAAACAAATGCTCACAAGCACACATTCATTTCAAGTTTAGGACTTTCCATGTCCCAACAGTGAACTACATTTCAAGTTTAGCTCTTGTATGACATAGTCCTTTGAGAGCATACAAGTATTTCTCTTTTCCAACACAAAGAGAATGTAGCATTGATCAATGACAGGCTAGATAAGTGTGCACTGGGTTTATTTATCGGTTTAGTGTGGATAATGTTCTTTCATACTGTATTGTACGACAGGCTAGATAAGGTTGTGCATGAACCAACCGAGGGAAATATGTGGCATGCTAATCATATAACGATGTACCGTAACCTCCGACTCATGTGCGTTCCAAATACGGTACATCGTTATATGATCAGCACGCCACACATTTCCCTCGGTTGGTCATGCACAACCTTATCTAGCATGTCGTATAATACAGATCATCCACGACAAAGAGTGTCCTATTTAACGATGTGTGCTAGTAGTCTCCGTAGTGCCATAGCGAGTACCCCTTGTCTCGGGGCTGCCCATGGTGGCGGTGAGTGTAGAAGTTGGTGCTTTTGCAACATCCTCGTGTAGAAGTTTACCGAAGAGTTCATAGTTGGGTATCGTAGAATTTGGCGTTGTACATAACAAACAAGGCGGAAAAACATTACATTACTATCTAATTACGACTAGCTGACTAAGACTGACTAATTACGACTACGGTAAATAGGCAAAAGCATAACATAAATTACCTGCCCTTCGGAGGAAGTAATCAATCAGCCCTTCAGGGGAAGGCCGAGCGCCGAGCGACGAGAAGCAACAAAATAGTTAACCTCCCAATAAAATTAGTTATGTTACGTTCTCTGGGTTCTCAGCAACGAGCGCAAGAATGAGAATCGAAACGCAATTGAGATGAGCGAAGAGCGAGTGCCAGAGTTCGGTATTTATAGCCGAGCGGAGAAGGAGTCGCGGCGTTGGCGCCGGGAATTCCGTAAGCATTGGCGCCGGAATTTCTGGACAAGGCGACAGATGTGCGGAGAAGGAAGGAGGGACGGTGCGAAAGATGGTCAGCACGAATTAACCCCACTGTTTTGGCTGGCGCATGGTGGCCATGCGTCAGCGGACACTAAACTAAATGTAGTTTTTTTTATATATTCTTCACATGAAATTATGAAACCTAAAATCAAAATTTTCGCGACCTAAATCCTAAATTTTCAAGACAATACTAGAACACATATAAAATTGCCGAAACATTACACAATTAAGTCTACTGCGTGAGGAGTTGAACAAAATAAAATTCGTAATTTTTTGAGCTCGTTTTCTATATTTATTGATTCATACGAACATGACACTTATATGAAATAACGATAACAATTCTGAACGAATAAAATTATGAAAAATTTACACGAGCAAGTATACAGTGTTTAGAGGCTCCACAAAAAATTTCATAATTTTTCGAACTCATTTGCTATATTATAAATTTCCTTCAAATTCAAACTTCATACAATAGCTATTTTTCTAATTAACCTAACCTATTTATCTAATTAACTAACCCTAATCTAATCGCTAGAGTGGCTGGCGCGGGGTGGCCATGCGCCGACGGCATCAAGATATTACCGCCGGCCAATATACGTGGCGGCGATTTTGGGCGTGACCGATGACGTGGCGGCGATTTGGCGCGGCGCGTGGTCGCTTCGGCCGGCCCAGACGCGCCGCCTACCAACAGCCAGTGTCAAGACATCCGTCTTTGGCGCGCCATACGCCAGCGTGGATATTTCTATAAATACGCGCGGTATACTGTCAAACCTGCGAATACGACTCGCAAAACTAGGAAAGCAGAGAGATGAAACTGAAAATTACTGAAGTGACGCCGTGCAGTTTTGCAGTTTACCATCTCCATTTCTTTTCTAGAGTACTCCATCAGAAGTGGAGACGCGTGCCCGCTCGGGATCTCTGGGGCCAAGGCTACTAATGATTGTAACTGTGGGAAAATGTAGCTTGCCTGGAGGCTTCAGCGTAAGCCGCGTTCAGAAGGAGACCCGTAAATCATTGCTTCCATGAAAGGAGCAAACCGGGGGCAACTTTACTGTGACCACACGCTAGTGGCTATCTCGACTCTTTTTTTTTATTTGTTTCCTCTAAACAACGAGCAGTCCCAATTTCTATTGGCCAGCTACGAGTGTTTTGTTTTACAGATTTCCATTTTATTTTTTGTCCTACTGCTGTATCTTACTCCCTTCAGAAATATAAGAAGTTTTACAAAGCGGGCAGTTAAACTTGCTTAGCTTTGACCACTAATACACACACTGATCGGGTGAAAAAGACATCATTAGATTAATCATGAAAAATATTATTATAATTTAATAATTTATATTATTTTATAAATATATTCATATAAAAAATAATAGTCAAAGTTATATATTAAAGATCGTGTTGATGTCCAAAACATTATATATTCTTTAGGAGAGAAGGAATAACATATTACTCATGTTAGTCTCAAGGAAAATAACATAGTACTCATGTTCTACATATCCGGAGTATCATGTATTGCCATACTGCAGATCGTAACACTCTGTCAACCAAGACTCACGTTATGTTAGTAACAGTAAGTTATACAGGACTTACACTGTTCCTCGTAAAAATACCTGCAAAAGAAGTCCCCTTTGGTGGTGTTAGTATGTGGCATCCAGCACATAGCGCCATACAGATTAACTCGGCGGCAATAGGCTGCATCACCGCTCGTCCGTCGCTGCCGCTTCCTCCTCGAGGAGGCACACTACGGCGGGGTTGCCCTTGAACGGCTCCGCCGCGAACACGTCCACATGCGGGCCTGGGCTGAAATGGCGGTAGGGATGCGGGGGAGCCAGGCGAAGGAGAGGAAAGGGCGGGGCAGGGGGTGGCACGGGCGAAGGGAAGGAGGTGGGCGGCGGGGGCGAGGTGGGCGCAAGGCAGGAAGAGGCGGCGGGGGCGAAGGGGAGGACGCGGGCGGCAGGGCGAGGGAGGCGGCGCGCAAGGGATGGGACGTCGCGCGAGGGCGACGACGATACGCGAGCGAGAGGACGGGGAGGAGGAAGCAGTGGCGGTGGACACGACAGGTGAGGAGAGGAGCTGATGAAAAGGAAGGGATGGGAAGAATCGAGAGGTTTCCATCCGGCTCGACCGCTCAAGAGCGTGTGGGCGTCACTGCCTGCGATCGGATGGCTAGGAAACGGCAGCGACATGATTGGCCAAAAATCGAAACCAGCGATGTAGAGGGGCTGAACGCTCGGCGATTCTAGACGCCATAAAGAGAAGGATACGTAGCAGTAAGGCGCAGAATCCTTCTATCCAGATTGAGCAAGCATTTCTCCAACTCAAGTCTCAACGGTAGTGCAACATACGACTACAGATATGGTCCGGCCAGCAAGATGGATGAAGATGAGCTCCACCAAGATTGGTAAGGGGAAGCAAGCAATCACATGTACTACACAAAAAGGAAGCACCGGAAAGAGAGAACACTGCTACAAAACAGGTTATACTGGACACTTCATCATAGATGATTCACGTGGAACCGTTAGTGTTGTAATTATCACAGACGGTTTTTAATAAGAACTGTCTGTGATACGTAACGATGGCTAGAACCGGTTTGAACCGTCTGTGATAAGTAATTATCACAGACGGTTTTGAATTAGAACCGTTTGTGATAATTCCAGACGTCACAGACAATATTTAATTAGAACCGTCTGTGATAACTCACAGACGGTTATTCACAATAACCGTCTGTGATAATTGCAGACGTCATAGACGATGATTAATTAGAACGGTCTGTGATAATTCATAGACACTTTCAACTACAAACCGTCTGTGATATATTCAATGCCCCTTGCGGTTCCCGCGCGATGCGTCTCTTCGTCTCGCGCGCTGACGGTTTTATAAGAATGATCATGCGCCACCGAAGATGAATCCCCAGATCGTTCTCTTTCGCATCTTCCATCAACAACTAGTAGAGTTAGAAAAAAACAATGGCTCCCCACTCTTCCTCCTTGACGCCGACGTTGATGGCCTACCTACCCATCCTGTACGAGCACCTCGCTGGCCGTACGCTGACGGAAGCTGCTGAAGAAAATTGTGCTAACAGTGTCATCCGTTCTCCAACGGAGGTTATGTCGGCGCACGTGACGGTGACGTTCCGCCGTTTTGACACCCTCCTCCGCCGTGTCTTCCAGGTGGTCCGCATCTTCCGACGAGCTAACCTCGCCATCGACCTAGTCCTCCACAACGAGGTTGAACATCTCAGGACGATCACCGTCGCTTGGAATGCGATATCGAGGCGGCGGGCGACCGAGTCGACCAAGCCGAGATCCCTCAAGCTTCTTGAGGGGGAGCGTCTTTGGGCGACTATCGAACGATTGAGTCAACGGTTGGCAGTGTTTCAGGCTACCTGCGTGGATCCTGAACCCTCCGATGCCGACAACGTCGTCTACGAAGTTTTGATAACGGAGATAGCAGGCTACTTGGGCCACTAGAAAAACCTGATCTTTTATTATTTCTACTTTTTTTCAATCTTTTGTAAGAAGTGACTGACCATGCTGTTAATTTGGTCATATGTAAATACAAAAAATGATTAAAAAATCCAGTTTGAAGTTAAGTTATTGTCTATGGTTTTAGCAGCCGAAAACAGAATATTTTTTAACAGGAACCGTCTGTGATATATAATTATCACAGACGATTTGTGGTTGGAACTGTCTGTGATATATGCATGCTGCTTCGGCTCCCACGCAATGCGTTTCTTCGTGTCTTGCGCCGACATTACAATGTGTCTCTTCATCTTGGTTTGTGATACGTTTTAAAAGAATGATCATATCTTTCACACCCTCCATCAACAACCAGTAGAGTTAAAAAATCTGATGACTACGGTATTGAAAACTCACAGACCGCACGTCACGCGCCATGGTGAGCATACGGAGCATGACGGCGAGGACCAACAAGAGGAGGTCGGTGATCACCGTCGCTCTTCCTCACGATGTCGTCGTCAACATCGTCAGCCTCGTGGTCGCGAGCTCTCCTCAGCCCATGGCTAACCTCTGCAGCCTACGAGCCACGTACGTATTTATAGACCTACAAAATACGTACTATTATTTGTGGTGGAAACCAATCCATGCATGTATACATGTTAGCCTTCTAATTTGACTACAGAAACATGTCAGTAATCTGACTAGCAACAACACCCCTAATTTGATCTTTTAATTTACTCTTACGGAGTAATTCTAACGTCTTAAATTGTGTACATATATTGGAGTTGTAAGGCCATGTACAAGGCGTCCAAGGAGCGCGCCGTGCGGAGGCACGTGGCGCTGGAGCAGAAGGAGGCGATGAAGTGGCTAGACAACGAGCGCTACCTCACCATCATCAACCAACTGGCCGGCGCCGGCAACTCGGAGGCCAACTTCATCGTCAGCCTCATTCTCGTCTTCGCGCACCAGGACATGCAGCGCGGTCTTGTGTTCCTCGAATGGGGGGCCATCGTCGGTTACAAGGCCACGGCATACGTGCTCGGCCTCCTCCTCTACACGGCCGATGAAGCGCTATGTTTGGAAGCAATACATCAGTTAGGTCAAGGGTGAGTCGGCCGACGGGTGCGAGACGGCCAAGAGGACCAACCGGGAGTGCAAGCGGTGCCGAAGGCTCGCTGCGGACGCGGTCCAGACGGCGATATGGAAGATGGCCGGGCCGCCGTGCCGGGCGTGGGCGTGGGTGCTATCGGAGGACGGCCATTGGTGCACAAGCACCGGATGCGACGTAACGGAAGGGTAGGACGACTATGTCGTCTTCTGCAGCGACGACTGTAGGATTAGGCATGAGTACGTCAAGTTCTTTGCACAAGTGTTGAACTACTTGTGATGGTAAAATTAGCGGTTTTAGCATAGTTTTAGCAAATATTCATATATAATTCTTTTCTAATACGTGAATGTGTCATATGTTCTGAATTTGTATTATTTCTACTTTTTAAAAATCTTTTGTAAGATGCGACTGGCCACGCCGTTAATTTGGCAAAAATGTAAATACAAAAATGACAAAAAAATTTCAGTTGAAGTTAAGTTACTGTCTATTTTGAACATTTTTTAGCTATAGAAAACTATCACAGGCGGTGTCTGTGATATTTATCACAGACGGTTGTAAAATACAACAGTCTGTGGCATATAAGTATCATAGACGGTTATTAAAAATAACCATCTGTGATATTTATTTATCACAGACGGTTTGTGGTTGGAACCATTTGGGATATTTATCACAAAGAGTTTGTGGTTTGCATACAACTACAGGAAATCAGTTACTTCACAAATATGCCATAAATTACAATAATGATACACACACATAATCTTTTCCAGCCACTTGATATGGTCCAGAATGCGCTCCATCTTCAACTCCAGCCTATTTAGCCTCTGTTCCAACACAACTTCCATTCTCTGCTCTAGCTCAGAATCCATCCTTTGCTTTGTATTGCTGCACTCCCTTTTGCTCGGTCCATGGTGTCTGCCCACTGGAAATATTGACATCCTCCAGCCTACAAAACCGTACAAATACCCAAACAGTATACACATTTCATAACTATTGGAGAAACATCCAAACCGCAGGAAATCAGACTCAAGTTTACTTACTAAAAAATAAGGACATTTGTAAAACACCTGACCAGTATTTCCCTCAGTGTTGGCATAGAACACATTTGTTTGCACATGACAGTTATGGCAATCCACCCGCCTAACAGTGGCTAGCGCTAGGGCCCTCTGATTTGGTGAGCTCGACGCCTCAGACATGGCCCTCACTCAAGAGGAGGTGATGAGGTGAGGTGAGACCAGAGAGAGATGAGAGGAGAAAGAGCTGAGCTCAAGTACTAGAAGAAGATGAGAAAGCTCAGGATTGGCCCTACTTATACTGGCATGCGAACATTTTTTGACTGTAGAACTATCACATGTAGTTTAGTGGAACAAACAGTCTGTGATATGTATCACAGACGGTTGTAAAATACAACAGTCTGTGATATATAATTATCATAGACGGTTATTGTTATATAATTACCACAGACGGTTTGTAATTTCAACCGTCTGTGATATGTATCACAGACGGTTATTAACAAGAATCATCTCTAATATGCGCGACTGCTTTGAAGAAGACGGCGAGTACACCTAAGAAAGCAACCAAGCCCACCACGAAGCATGATTTTTTCCGAGGGTCGTCCACGCAGCATGAGGTGATGAAGAAAATCATACACTCCAGTGTGTCAGTTTCGATGAAGTAGGCTGTGCCTATTGTCTCATCACCTCGTGCTGCGTGAACGACCCCCGAAAAAAATCATGCTTCATGGTGGGCTTGGTTGCTTTCTTAGGCATACTCACCGTCTTCTTCAAAGCAGCCGCATATCAGAACAAAGAAATACTAACCTTAGATCAGTAAGAACAAATAGATATACAAGCACACTTAAAAATATACGGTATTTCTTTCACCAAACACGCTCCAGAGCTGGCTGCCTCCTCAAAGCAGCCGCATATTAGAGACATTTCTCATATAGATAGATCTAGATTTATTAGGATAGATCTAGATCTGTTGGGACGACTAGATATTTAATAGCGCATATCACAAACGGTTCTTGTTATGAACCATCTATGATAATTATCACAGACAGTTATTAAAAAGAACCATTGGTGATGTATACTATTATCACAGATAGTTTGTATTTAAAACCATCTTTGATTATTAGTTTGTATTTAAAACCATCTTTGATTATTCACATATGTCTAATAAAAAGAACCGTCTGTGATAATGTGTATCACAGACGGTTCGTAAAAATAACCGTCTGTGATATGTATCTTAGACGGTTCTTAACAAGAACTGTATGTGATATGTGCCATTAAATATCTGGTCATCCCGACAGTTCTATCTGCAGTGAGATCTGTCTCTCTGATATGCAACTGCTTTGAAGGAGGCGGCCAGTTCTGGGGCGTTTGGTGAAAGAAATTAATGTCGTAGATTTGGATATGTGCTTGTAGATCTATTTGTTCTTGGTGATTTAAGGTCAGTATTTGCTTCTAATTATTTGCATTATAATCTAGAGAGATCGATGACAGCTAGGTTTATCATTCAAGGAGGTTATTGGCAGTTACGATTTACAATAGAACAATGAGCGACGTGTGTATATACATTGACTTGTCCTGTAGTGTGTAAAATTATAGTGTTTACATCATAGTTAGCCTCAGTTCTAACTATGTCAAATGAAGGAGGAAGGGATGAGAACGAAAGGACGAAGAAAGAGAGGAGGATCTTGCGGGATATTTGGGATCTTCATTGTGAACTCCAAGGTTAACGATATGTAATCCTTTATATTTGCCCTGGGTTAATCGCTATTCAATTTGTATTATATTTGGTCAATAGGAAGAGTAGTTAAATGCATTAATCTAATTTAACACTAATTTGTTACGTGTGTCTCATAGATGGACCGAAGCTGGATGTACGTTAAGAACCGTGTGAGTGACGAGTACATTGATGGTGTGTCTATTTTTAGAAGAGCTACTGAGCAGGATATGTTGAAAAGAGGTTAAAATTTATGTACTGTCCATGCATTGATTACGATATTCTAAGATGTTTTCTAACTCAGCGCAAATTGAAACACACTTGATTCGAAGGAGTTTCAAAGAGGAGTATACATGTTGGATCAGTCACGGTGGAGAGCAGATTATACCGGAAGGTAGTAACATCGTCGATGGAGACAACGATATGCTGGATGTGGACAGTGCTTTCGACGAGGGTAGGTCGCATGATGACAATCTGGATTAGATGCTACGTGATGCAGAAGGGGACTATAGTGAGAGAGAGTTTGGTAAATTCAAGGGCTTAATGGAGGACTCAGGGAAACCTTTGTTTCCGGGATACAAGCCGGAATACACAAGGTTGTCATCCATACTTGAACTACTGAAATTAAAGGCAAGCAATAGTTGGTCCGACAAGAGTTTTACGGCATTACTAGGTCTCCTAGCGGACATCCTTTTAGAGGAAAACGTGTTGCCCAGAATCGCCTACCAAGCCAAGAAGGTTCTTTGTCCATTGGGAGTAGAAGTAGAAAGAATACATGCATGTCCGAACAACTGTATCCTCTACCGTAAAGAGTACGCAAACATGCATGTATGTCCGGTGTGCAACTCATCCCGATACAAGCGTAAGAATCAATCAGATGACGGCGAGGGAATCGAGGTGAAGAAAGGACCTCCTGCTAAGGTGACGTGGTATATGCCTGTAATTCCCCGTTTGAAATGGTTTTTTGCGAACCGAAAGGAGGCAAGATTGCTGTGTTGGCATTCGGAGGAGCGTAAGAAGGATGGAAAGATAAGACACACTGCTGATTCTACCTGGTGGAGAAAATGCAATTAGAGCTTCAGAGACTTCGGTGCAGAACCGAGGAACATAAGGTTTGGGTTGAGTACAGATGGAATGAATCCTTTCGGTAACATGAGCAGCCGACATAGCACCTGATCCGTGAATCTATGTATGTACAACCTTCCTCCTTGGTTGTGTATAAAATGGAAGTACATTTTGATATCACTACTTATCCAAGGGCCGAAACAACCTGAGAACGATATTGATGTCTATCTAGCACCATTGCTGGAAGATATTGTGACACTGTGGAACGAAGGGATACAAATATGGGATGCGTACAAACAAGAGAACTTTACTTTACGCGCCATGTTGTTCTGCACCATCAATAATTTTCCTACCCTTGGTAACCTGTTGGGTTTCAGTACAAAAGGAGTCAAAGCCTGTTCGCATTGCTTAGATGGTACCGAGAGTGTATGGCTGAACAACTCACACAAAACTGTGTACATGCATCACCATAGGTTCCTTCCTAGGTATCACCCATACCGCAAGACGAAGAAATAATTCGACGAAAATAAGGAGGATGGTTCAGCTCCAATGGCTTTTAGAGGGAAAGAGGTCTATGATATGGTTAAGTATATCGATGTTGTGCTTGGAAAGGGACGTAAATTGAGGATCTGTCAAAAGAACACATGGAAGAAACGATCATTTTTTTGGGACTTACCTTATTGGGAGCATTTAGAAGTTCACCACTGCATCAATGTTATGCACGTGGAGAAGAATGTATGTGATAGCTTGATTTGTCTCTTATTGAACATTCGTGACAAAACAAACGATAGTGTCAACGCACGGCGTGACTTAGTTGATATGAACATAAGGACCGAGTTAGTACCGAAAGAGACCGATAAAGGACAAAAGTACCTTCCCCCAGCTTGCTACACTCTGTCCAAGGCCGAGAGAAAGGAACCGTGCCAGAGTTTACATGGTATGAAAGTTCTGTCCGGTTACTCCGCCGGAATGAAGAAACTTGTTTCTATGGAAGATTTGAAATTAATTGGTATGAAGTCTCATGATTATCATGTGCTGATGACACAAAATACTTCCTATTGCAATTAGAAGTATTTTACCGAATAAGGTCCGAGTGGAAATCACGAGGCTATGTTATTCCTTTAACTCAATTGCTCAGAATGTCATCGATCCCGAAGGACTAGATGCTCTGCAGGCCGAGGTGGTGACGACTCTATGTGATCTTAAGATGTATTTCCCTCAATCTGTGATTGTATCTGCTTTCTTGTTTTCAGAGGGCATGGCTAGCATTTCCTGAGGCTAGCCGAAAAATAGAATATTTTTTAGCTAGAGAATGAACTATCATAGGCGGTTTAGTTGAACAAACCATCTATGATATATATAGCACAGACGGTTCCTAAGGTGCCAAAACATTTCGCCTCTCGCACAAACGTCCCCACGCACGCGTCCAAAAATCCTCCTACCCACGCTAAGCATCACAGATGGTTCCATAATAGAACCGTCTGTGATACTTATGACACACGGTTCTCAAATATAACCGTCTATGATATGCTCGTTTATCACAGACGGTCATGTAATAGCATAGACGGTTCTTTACGAGAACCGTCTGTGATATCCCTTTATAAGTAGGGCCCTGCCAGGGTTTGCGCCCTTACTCCTTGGAGCTAACTCGCCCGTCTGCCTCCCCAGCGCCCTTACTTCATGTGTTCCTCCCGAGCCTCCTCTCTCCACGCCGTCGTCTCGGCGCCTCCTCCTCCCCGCGCCGATGTCCTCCCTCTGCGACCCCTGACCTTGACTACACCTCGCTCCCTCTTCGTCCACGCCTCCCGCCAAGGTACAAGCTCACCGCTTTGGATTGTGCTGGTAGAAGTTTCAAATTATACTGATTTGATAGACTCTAGCACTGGGAGATATTACTTAGTAATGTTATGGGAGGTACGAGCTCACCGCTTTAGATTCTCTAATATTGTGTCATGTTATTCATGCTCATCAAATCACTCTGTTTCATTATGTTGATGTTGTCTGGTCATTTTGCTCCATTCTGTCGGTAGCTTCGGCTCACTGTGGTTCACTGTGATTATTGTTTGGTCATTGTTTATATTCCTGTCAATTGAAATATTATGTAGTTGGTTCAATTGAAATATTGATAGTGAACTCTCAACTGATGATTTGTTTTAAAGTGTCAGATAAGACAAAGCAAGATTTTGTAAAGCTCAAGGCCTAATTTATTTCAGAGTAATTGTCGTATTTAATTTATGATAGAATTTTGACCCAAGTGGTGAGGAGGCCAAGAATACATCTTGAACAGTCCAATATCTGAGAGCAATAAACAACAATATAAATCTGAGCATTATGCTGATTTATTTTGTTGTTAATCTTACAGTGATACCATTGAGTTAATCTTACTGTGATGCCATTGAGTCACTTACCTTATGCTAACTATGTAGAGTTGCATTACATTCCTAGTTTCCATAGATAGCAAGTAAGCGAGATGGCGTCCGCACCGTCTTTGCTGCCGTCATCGACGTCACCGAATGCGTCTTGATCTCTAAGGAAAGTGGTACGTCAGCGAGATGGTAGAGGAATATCAAAAATGCCTCAGGGCTGAATGACCATCATGGCCGTCAGTACCTCTGGGATCCCTCTGCTTCCCAAGAAAGTAGTAGTAGCATTCCAGACCATCTGCAGTAAACTTGGAAGGGAACGGGTCCCTATCACCACACAGAGATGGAAGGATCTAACGGACGTACAGAAAGCGCAGCTGTGGATTGAACTTACAACGTCGTTCGATATCCCAGCAAAAGTTTAGGAACTCGTGCGACGGCAGACGTTCCTCTCGATGGGAAAAGCGTGGAAGACCTTCAAGAGCAAGCATGTCACAGCGTACGTGAATAAGGATCGGACGCCCTGCACGAAGTATTGTTTTGTGTCATCGGATACATGGGATGCCTTTGTGCGGATGAAGACGCCAGCCGAATTTCAGCAGCAAAGTATGGCGCACAAGGCTATCTAGGCACAAAACACTCACCCCCATAGACTTGGCACCGCTGGGTAGGCGGGTAAACTCCCGCAATGGATGAGTGAGGACGATGAGGCGATCTGGTCGGAGGTCTCCCCGCCATTTGCCGGGATCACAGACGAGCGCGCCTAAAACTGGTTAAGAGCGAGGGCCTCAACCACGTCGTCGGGCGCCATCTCTTTCACAAACCCGACAGACGAGGGAGTGTCCCAATACTTGGTAAGATATGTCGAACTACCTAGTTGTTAATAAGTCCATAACTTTATAGGGTCTAAAATAACATGATGACCTCTTGCAGCAAACATTGAGTACACAATCTTCCCAATGCTCCTTTGAAGCAGTCAAGGAGAATGATATACTATCTACGGAACTGGGAAACAAGGAGCACTCAGGTCGCATGCGAGGCCTTGGGGTTTACGTACCTTGGAGGTAGGGATTCCCACACGACTCCGAGGCGTATAGGAGTCGGAAGAGATCCAATGTAGAGCGCGACACACAATTGGAAGAGAAGATTAGTGCATAGATTAGTGCATAATTTTAAGGATAGATAACATCATTGCAGGAACAAATGAATCAACTCATCAACCAGTCGCAAGCCACCCCCGTGATTTTGGGAGCCAGTCCCCCTCAACGTCAGAGTAGCGTTGCGTCCACGCTTGCACTTTCTGAACTTGACGGCGTCCAATTACCTATTGACGTCATCCAGGTAATGTACATGTCGTAGCTACGAGACTAGACAGTAGAGTAAGGGGGACCCTCCGATACCCGAAGGGTCCTCAAGAGGGGACTAGCTGTCAGTAAGCGAACAAACTTGTATTACCATGTGATCCTTATGCAAAAGCCAAAAATCAATCCCCCCTCCCCAAAGGGGCAAGGGTGGCTACTTATAGCCTTTCTAGGAGGTACATAGAATTACAAGTTTACCCCCTACGAGACCCTATGCTGGTAGGGGCTGCAGGGACCTTTCCTACCCCTAGTGCTAGCTTCTAACACGTGGTGGGCAGCCCTAGACTTGGTCTACCCTGTTGGTGTATCGGTCCAGGGGTGCAGTAACCCCTCCGGAGCCCCTGGATCTTCGAGCCCTCATGACACTTGGGCACTTATTTGGGCCTTCAAGCCGCGGTCGCTCGGCTGGCGGACCCTCGGGATCCTTCGAGGGCTTTGGACCCCTCGCACATATTCCGGAACCTTCGGGGAATATTTGCAGCATCTGGCCCCCTGGCGACTTTGGCCATCGGGACGTGCGAGCTTCGCTCTTCGCCAGGTCGTGGGGGCCGTTGTGCCGCCCCTACGACAAGCCCCTCGCGGTCGAGGTCTTGCTTCGTCATGGATGAAACCACGGCTCTTCCCGGAGGGTACAGGTACACCGTCCCCTTCGGCCTGGCGAAGCGTTAGTGTTGTGGTCGTCGTCGGGTTTCGTGCGCCATAAATCTACTCGCTCTTCGGTTGTTTCGTTCTACGCGCCTTTTCGCTGTTATGCGCGCGCTTCGAGGCGCCGCCTCGCGTTATGGCAACCAAGTCGGCGCGTACTTCAATGTGACACCTCGATTTTCGTGCGCCCTAATGGATTGCTGCTTGACACGTGTCGCGTCTTGCTTGGCACTGGCTCCTCGTTTTCTGTGATTTGGCGGGGCCGCCTATAAATAGGTGGCCTTGGGTCCCATCGCCTTCGGTTCTGCGCATTTGTTCGTAGCGACTTCTTGTTGTTTGGTCTTCCGCTTCCCACGCCTTTCGTTCCGGCGGCTCGTGTGTTACTTCCCGTGTTCGCTTTCACCTTTGCCTTGGCGCCGGGCGTTTAGCTCGTGCTTCTCGCGATGACCAAGCGGGCGAAGGATGGAGGTGGCGCGGTGTCGTACACCGACGAGCTGGGTCGGTCGTTGGTGGCGCTTTTCTGCGAGCCCCGCAGCGAGGAAGATCGCGAACACACGCGGCGTTCGCGCCCAGGTTGGAGGTTGTTCACCGCCCCGGGAGGAGGAGACGATCGTCTTCGTGGCGTACCTGGATGCGGGTCTTCGTCTGCCTTGCGTTGACACGCTGTACCACGTCCTTCAGTTGTACGGGGTGGACCTGGCCCAGTTGACACCTAACTCGATCGTCAAGCTTGGGGTCTTCGAGTGGGTGCTGCGCACCGCGGGGGTGAATGGTAGCGAGGCGAGGCTGTTCGCCTACCTTCACGATGGGCGGTGCCAGCCCAAGAAGAAGAAGGACACGGGGAAGACCCTGAATTTTGGCAGTGTCAACTTTCAACTGAAGGCGCGCCTCCTCCACTACCTACCGCCCGGCCTACCGCAGGCATGTGGGATCTTGATTGGACCCGTCGCTGGTTCTATCACAAGTGTTCCGACGAGGCCGGGCTTCGCTCCGCCGGGGGGCCTATCGAGCTTATCGCAACGCCCATCATCGACCTTTCACCCCGGGAAGAGGGTCTGCTGCGCGTGCTACTTAACGCGGTGCGGCGCATGTCGACGTGGGACTTCGTAGAGGAGTTTTGTGCACTCCGGGAATGGCCGCTGGCACAGAACTGGGAGGTCATGCTTGACGAGCCGAGTGACGGGATGCCTGTCTTGAAATTCGGGGACCGCACAGGTGTGTCCGTGTGTGTGTGTGTGTGTGTTTTTTTTTTACATCTGCATGCCCTGCGCAGTCTTGCCTCTTGCGGAGGCTGAGCGTCTTGCGGAGCAACTTCTTGGACCCTACAAGGGGGAGGAGCATTCGAAGCGGGCGAACGCTGTGCACGAGCGTCGGTTGAACCGTGCGTACTAGGATCCGAACACCCGTCTACTGGAGCGGCCCGACCCTGACGCCGGGAAGAAGAAACAAGTTCGTGGTCCAGAGGAGCTCGAGTGCCTAGGCCCACTGTATTTGTGCCCGCCATTGCCGCGAGCGCCGTGGCGGTTAAGGCAGGCCTCTCTGCGGGTGGCTCAGGCGGGTCACCCTCGAAGAGGGTGTCGCGGGAGCCCGTGGTGCTGGGACAGGCGAAGAGCGCCGCAGGCTCGTCCACGGGGTCCCTGGTTGCTCCTCCGCCGGTTCCAATTGCGGAGGCAGTTGCCAGCTCGTTTGGGATTGCCAGCATGGCCCTCGAGATCGTCTGTGGCACCCTTCGCATGTTTATGGTCAGGAACCGAGGACACTTGTGGTCGAGGCTCGCGACCGATCTCCCAGCTGGGCGGGTCGGCCAGGCAGATCGTGGAGCCGAAGCTGCCTCCGTGGGCGCGCCGGCCGCGAAGGATCCCCGGGATGAGGACGAGGATGTGGCGGCTGACGGTGGTGCCTGCTCCGAACGAGAAGGCGTGGGCGCTGCGGCCTTTGCCGCCGCGGGTTTTGCGAACCTAGGGCCACTCCTCTCTTCCGATTTTCGAGTCAGCCCAGGGGCTGCTGTTGTCTGCGAGGAAGTGTCGAACTTTGCCGCTCTGCCCTGCGTGTCTGAGCTCTTCGTGAAATGGAGCACGGAGAAGATGTTCAGGAGCGTCGAGGCGAACGCGATGAAGGTAGGTCCCGATAATTGTCCTCCTTGTTATGGGCGAATTGTTTGACATGTTTCTTGGCAGACTATCGTTCTCTCGCGGTCGCTGGAGAGGGACATCCAGAGCGGCTATGCGGAGATTCAGCAGCGAGTTGACCTAGAGTTCGCTCGGAGCGATCAGCTGGCTGCCGCGCGTTTGGCCCTTGCTGAGAAGGCGGAGGGGCTGGAGGCCAAGGTTGCCCAACTAGAGGGTGAGTGCCGCACCCTTCAGGAGGAGGTTGAGAGTCTGCGCAGCGCCCGCTCTGTGCTCGAGGCGGAGATTGCGACGGAGGCGGTCGATCTCGCCTAACTGCGAAGGCTAGGCTGGGAGGCATTGGACGCATGGAGGGCGCCATCGTGAGCTTCGATGCGTGCCCCCCCCGCGGAGGCATACCGTGGACCAGTTGGCAGCCACCCTCGACCACCTTCGTCTTGCAGGGGAAGTCTTTCTCCCGGCTGCTCGTGCCTATGGTAATCATTGCGCGAAGGCGGCGTGGACGGCCGCCTTTGTTTCCCTGCAGCATGGTGATTGCGGTCACGTTGATGCGCTCGGAGCTGGCGCCGTGCCCGTCGCCTCTGCTGCGGAGGTCGCTTTAGGTCAGAGGCAGGTGCGGAGGGCGAGTAATGCCCTTGCCAAGGAGTTCTGGGCTTCGTTTGGTCGGGACGCCACCATGGAGTCACTCCGGGCGTCTTTGGCCCAGAAGCAGAAACTGAAGGGTCCTGCGGATGGTGCAAGCGTAGAGGAGCGGAGGGCCGACCCGGGAGGCAAGGTGTGACCCTCCGGCCATCTTCCTGGGGAATCGTTGTTTTAGGCTTTGGGATTCTCTTTTTTTTGTTGCTTTGCCTGGCACCGCTACGTGGGCTAGTTGCTGACTATCCGTGGCTTGTAACCGTTATTTTGTCAATCAATATACACCGAAAGGGGGGGTTTCTTTGCTGGTGGGTGCCTGTTTCATGTTGACGTTTGCTCTACTCAGGGGGGTATGTTGTTTCATCTGCATCACGGACGAGTCTTGATGCCTCCGTGGTGGCGTCTGAAGTCCTATGCTCCTTTGCGTGATTCGAAGATGAGCATCTGCTTTGGTTTACAAGTGGCCTCGGAGGATTTATTCTTTGCGGTATAGTGTGCCATGGTGCGAAATGGAAATGGTGGAAAAAGGAAAATCCGGAGGGGTCTATGAAGAGGTTCTTTCGGTTGCGCGAGCGGAAGGCCTTGGAGGCGTGGGATGAAAAACTATCATACAGGTGAATCGGCGTGGTGGAGTGCGCTTGAGGGGCCATCTTCTCGGCCTCTTCCTATGGTCTCCTTGAGCTCTTCGGAGGAGTCGACAAGCTGTGCTGTGGAGCAGGAGTATGCGCGGCTCATGGCCACGCATCCATCTGACGAAGAGCTACTCGAGTGGGTGCTGCGGGAGCAGCGCGAGCGCGAGGCGAACGACTTTGCACCCGCATGCGGCCGATAGGTTATCTGCTCGCCGTTCTGTACGGCCGTGTATCTGTGCTGTTCCCCCCTACGGGTGTATAATGTATGCGATGGTTGAATGAATCAATACGTATGCATTTTTATTTTCCCGCTGCATGTGCTTTATCTTTGCATTCGCGTTGGTAGTGCTCCGGGGAGCCCTCTTGCTTTGTTGTGAGGGGGAGGCGAACCCTCGCGCCGTCCCCCATACTTTTTTAGATAAGGCTCCGGGAAGCCCTAACTCTATATATTTTTGTGCGAGGGGAAGCCTCTCCACTGCCCCCATACTTTTTAGATGGGGCTCGGGGGCTCTAACTCTATATTTTTACTAGGGGGGGGAGCCTGTGATCCCAATTTTTAGATGGGGCTCGGGGCCCTAACTCTATATTTTTTGCAAGGGGAGGCGGCCTCGCGCCCCCTCCCGTGCTTTTTAGATAGGGCTGCGGGAGCCCTAACTCTATATTTTTTACAGGGGAGGCGAAACCTCGCGACTGATCCCCATACTTTTTTAGATAAGGATTCGGGGAGCTCTAACTCTTTGTTTTTTGCGAGGGGGAGGCGGAGCCTCGCGCCGTCCCCCATACTTTTTTAGATAGGGCTCCGGGGAGCCCTAACTCTATATTTTTGCGAGGGAGAGGCGGAGCCTCGCGTCGTCCCCTATACTTTTTCATATAGGGCTCCGGGGAGCCCTAACTCTATATTTTTTGCGAGGGGGAGGTGAAGCCTCGCGCCGTCCGCCATACTTTTTTAGATAGGGCTCCGGGGAGCCCTAACTATATATTTTTTGCGAGGGGGAGGCGGAGCCTCGCTGCTGCCCCCATACTTTTTAGATGGGGCTCAGGGAGCCCTAACTCTATATTTTTTTATGGGGGGGCGAAACCTCGCTACTGCCCCCCATACTTTTTTAGATAGGGCTCTAGGGAGCCCTAATTCTATATATTTTTGTGCGAGGGGGAGGCGAAGCCTCGCGCCGTTCCCCATACTTTTTTAGATAGGGCTCTGGGGAGCCCGAACTCTATATTTTTTGCGAGGGGGAGGCGAAGCCTTGCGCCGTCCACCATACTTTTTTAGATAGGGCTCCGGGGGGCTCTAACTCTATTTTTTTTTGCGAGGGGGAGGCGGAGCCTCGCGTCGTCCCCCAATTTTTTAGATAGGGCTCCGGGGAGCCCTAACTCTATATTTTTTGCAAGGGGGAGGCGAAGCCTCGCGCCGTCCCCATACTTTTTTAGATAGGGCTCCGGGGAGCCCTAACTCTATATTTTTTACAGGGGGGAGGCGAAACCTCGCGCCGTCCCCCATACTTTTTTAGATAAGGATTCGGGGAGCTCTAACTCTTTATTTTTTGCGAGGGGGAGGCGGAGCCTCGCGCCGTCCCCCATACTTTTTTAGATAGGGCTCCGGGGAGCCCTAACTCTATATTTTTGCGAGGGAGAGGCGGAGCCTCGCGTTGTCCCCTATACTTTTTTAGATAGGGCTCCGGGGAGCCCTAACTCTATATTTTTTGCGAGGGGGAGGTGAAGCCTCGCGCCGTCCCCTATACTTTTTTAGATAGGGCCTCGGGGAGCCCTAACTCTATATTTTTTGCGAGGAGGAGGCGGAGCCTCGCGCCGTCCCCCATACTTTTTTAGATAGGGCTCTGGGGAGCCCTAACTCTATACTTTTTGCGAGGGGGAGGCGAAACCTCGCGCCGTCCCCCATACTTTTTTAGATAGGGCTCTGGGGAGCCCTAATTCTATATATTTTTGAGCGAGGGGGAGGTGAAGCCTCGCGCTGTTCCCCATACTTTTTTAGATAGGGCTCTGGGGAGCCCGAACTCTATATTTTTTGCGAGGGGGAGGCGAAGCCTCGCGCCGACCGCCATACTTTTTTAGATAGGGCTCCGGGGGGCTCTAACTCTATATTTTTTATGGGGGAGGCGGGCCTCGCCAGTCTGGCCCTACTTTTTTAGATGGGGCTCAGGAGCCCTAACTCTATATTTTTTGCAGGGGAGGCGAGCTCTCTGCTGCCCCCATACTTTTTAGATAGGGCTCCGGGGAGCCCTAACTCTATATTTTTTTGCGAGGGGGAGGCGAAGCCTCACTGCCCCCCATACTTTTTAGATGGGGCTCTGGGAGCCCTAACTCTATATTTTTTATGCGGGGGAGAGGCGAAGCCTCGCTACTGCCCCCATACTTTTTAGATAGGGCTCGAGGAGCCCTAACTCTATATTTTTTATGGCGGAGGCGAAGCCTCGCTATCCCCATACTTTTTAGATGGGGCTCACAGAGCCCTAACTCTATATTTTTATGGGGGAGGCGAGCCTGGTGGCCGTCCCCATACTTTTTAGATGGGGCTCCGGGAGCCCTAACTCTATATTTTTTATGGGGGGAGGCGGGCCTCGCCGCCCCCATACTTTTTAGATGGGGCTCAGGGGAGCCCTAACTCTATATTTTTTGCGAGGGGGAGGCGAAACCTCGCGCCGTCCCCCATACTTTTTTAGATAGGGCTCTGGGGAGCCGTAATTCTACATATTTTTGTGCGAGGGGGAGGCGAAGCCTCGCGCCGTTCCCCATACTTTTTTAGATAGGGCTCCTGGGATCCCGAACTCTATATTTTTTGCGAGGGGGAGGCGAAGCCTCGCGCCGTCTGCCATACTTTTTTAGATAGGGCTCCGGGGGGCTCTAACTCTATATTTTTTGCGAGGGGGAGGCGGAGCCTCGCGCCGTCCCTCTTACTTTTTTAGATAGGGCTCCGGGGAGCCCTAACTCTATATTTTTTGCAAGGGGGAGGCGAAGCCTCGCGCCGTCCCCCATACTTTTTTAGATAGGGCTCCGGGGAGCCCTAACTCTATATTTTTTGCGAGGAAGAAGCCTCGCGCCGTCCCCCATACTTTTTTAGATAGGGCTCCGGGCGAGCCCTAACTCTATATTTTTATGGGGGGCGAAGCCTCGCTGCCCCCCATACTTTTTAGATGGGGCTCAGGAGCCCTAACTCTATATTTTTATGGGAGGAGGCCTCAAGGCGCCCCCCCATACTTTTTTAGATGGGGCTCAGGCGAGCCCTAATTCTATATTTTTATGGGGGGAGGCGGGCCTCGTGTCTTGTCCCCATACTTTTTAGATGGGTCTCCTGAGCCCTAACTCTATATTGTTTGCGAGGGGGAGGCGAAGCCTCGGGCCGTCCCCCATACTTTTTTAGATAGGGCTCCGGGGAGCCTTAACTCTATGTATTTTTGTGTGAGGGGGAGGCGAAGCATCGCGCCGTTCCCCATACTTTTTTAGATAGGGCTCAGGGAGCCCGAATCAGATATTTTTTCATGAGGGGAGGCGGGCCTCGCCGCCCCCCATCACGCTTTTAGATAGGGCCCGGGAGCTCTAACTCTATATTTTTTAGAGGGGAGGCGGGCCTCGCACTGCCCCCATACTTTTTAGATGGGGCTCAGGGAGCCATAACTCTATATTTTTTATGGGGGAGGCGAAGCCTGGGTGTAGTCCCCATATTTTTTTAGATAGGGCTCTGGGGCCCTAACTCTATATTTTTTATGAGGGGAGAGCCTCGCGCCATCCCCATACTTTTTAGATGGGGCTCGGGGCCCTAACTCTATATTTTTGTGAGGGGAGGCGAAGCCTGCTGATCCCCATACTTTTTTAGATAGGGCTCCGGGGAGCCCTAACTCTATATATTTTTGTGCGAGGGGGAGGCGAAGCCTCGCGCTGTTCCGCATACTTTTTTAGATAGGGCTTCGGGGAGCCCTAACTCTATAATTTTTGCGAGGGGGAGGCGAAGCCTTGCGCCGTCTCCCATACATTTTTATATAGGGCTCCGGGGAGCTATAACTCTATATTTTTTGCGAGGGGGAGGCGGAGTGTCGCGCCGTCCCCCACACTTTTTTAGATAGGGCTCCAGGAAGCCCTAACTATATTTTTTGCGAGGGGGAGGCGAAGCCTCGTGCCGTCCCCCATACGTTTTTAGATAGGTCTCCGGGGAGCCCTAACTCTATATATTTTTGCGAGGGGCGGGGGCGGTACCTCGCGCCGTCCCCCATACTTTTTGAGATAGGGCTCCGGAGAGCCCTAACTTTATATTTTTTACGAGGGGGTGGTGGAGCCTCGTGCCGTCCCCCATACTTTTTTAGATAGGGCTCCGGGGAGCCCTAACTCTATATATTTTTGTGCGGGGGCGAGCCCTCGCTATTCCCATACTTTTTAGATGGGGCTCGGGGCTCTAACTCTATATTTTTTATGAGGGGAGGCGGAGCCTGCTACTGCCCCCAAATTTTAGATGGGGCTCGGGGCCCTAACTCTATATTTTTTGCAGGGGGAGGCGAGCCTGTGATCCCCATACTTTTTTAGATAGCTCTCCGGGGAGCCCTAACTCTATATTTTTTGCAAGGGGGAGGCGAAGCCTCGCGCCGTCCACCATACTTTTTTAGATAGGGCTCCGGGGAGCCCTAACTCTATATTTTTTACAGGGGGGAGGCGAAGGCTCGCGCCGTCCCCCATACTTTTTTAGATAGGGCTTTAGGGAGCTCTAACTCTTTATTTTTTGCGAGGGGGAGGCGGAGCCTCGCGTCGTCCCCCATACTTTTTTAGATAGGGCTCCGGGGAGCCCTAACTCTATATTTTTGTGAGGGAGGCGAGCCTCGGCAGTCCCTATACTTTTTAGATGGGGCTCAGGGAGCCCTAACTCTATATTTTTTATGGGGAGGTGAAGCCTCGCCCGTCCCCATACTTTTTAGATGGGGCTCCCGAGCCCTAACTCTATATTTTTTGAGGGAGGCGGGCCTCGCGCCGCCCCCCATACTTTTTAGATGGGGCTGCAGGGGCCCTAACTCTATATTTTTTGCGAGGGGGAGGCGAAGCCTCGCGCCGTCCCCCATACTTTTTTAGATAGGGCTCTGGGGAGCCCTAATTCTATATATTTTTGTGCGAGGGGGAGGCGAAGCCTCGCGCCGTTCCCCATACTTTTTTAGATAGGGCTCCGGGCAGCCCTAACTCTATATTTTTGGGGAGGCGGCCTCGCCACGTCCCCCCATACTTTTTAGATGGGGCTCAGGGGCCCTAACTCTATATTTTTTATGGGGAGGCGAGCCTCGCTGATCCCCCATACTTTTTAGATGGGGCTGAGGAGGCCTAACTCTATATTTTTTGGGAGGAGGCGAAGCCTCGCACCGCCCCATACTTTTTAGATGGGGCTCAGGCGAGCCCTAACTCTATATTTTTATGAGGGGAGGCGGAGCCTGGGTCTTGTCCCTCATACTTTTTAGATGGGGCTCAGGAGCCCTAACTCTATATTTTTTATGGGGGAGGCGAAGCCTGTGCCCCCCCCATACTTTTTAGATGGGGCTCAGGAGCCCTAACTCTATATTTTTATGGGGGGAGGCGAGCCTCGCTGATCCCCATACTTTTTAGATAGGGCTCAGGCAGCCCTAACTCTATATTTTTTGCGGGGGAGGCGGAGCCTTGCGCCATCCCCATACTTTTTAGATAGGGCTCGGAGCCCTAACTCTATATTTTTTATGCAGGAGGCGAGCCTCACGTCCGCCCATACTTTTTAGATAGGGCTCCGGGAGCCCTAACTCTATGTATTTTTTGTGCGAGGGGGGCGAGCCTCAAGGCCGCCCCCATTCTTTTTAGATGGGGCTCAGGGAGCTGAACTCTATATTTTTCATGAGGGGAGGCGGGCCTCGTGCCGTCCCCATACTTTTTTAGATATGGCTCCGGGGAGCTGTAACTCTATATTTTTTGCAAGGGGGAGGCGGAGCCTCGCGCTGCCCCCCATACTTTTTAGATGGAGCTCGGGAGCCCTAACTCTATATTTTTTGCGGGGGCGAGCCTCGTCGCCGCCCCCATACTTTTTAGATGGGGCTGCAGGGGCCCTAACTCTATATTTTTTGAGGGAGATAGGCCTCGCGCCATCCCCCATACTTTTTTAGATAGGGCTCCGGGGAGCCCTAACTCTATATTTTTTGTGAGGGGGAGGCGAAGCCTCGCGCCGTCCCCCATACTTTTTTAGATCAGGGTCCGGGGAGCCCTAACTCTATATATTTTTGTGCGAGGGGGAGGCGAAGCCTCGCGTCGTTCCCCATACTTTTTTAGATAGGGCTTCGGGGAGCCCTAAATCTATATTTTTTGCGAGGGGGAGGCGAAGCCTTGCGCCGTCTCCCATACTTTTTTATATAGGGCTCCGAGGAGCTCTAACTCTATATTTTTTGCGAGGAGGAGGCGGAGCGTCGCGCCGTCCCCTATACTTTTTTAGATAGGGCTCCGGGAAGCCCTAACTATATTTTTTTGCGAGAGGGAGGCGAAGCCTCGTGTCGTCCCCCATACATTTTTAGATAGGGCTCCGGGGAGCCCTAACTCTATATTTTTTATGCGGGGGCTGTGCCTCACCGCCCCCCATACTTTTTAGATGGGGCTCGGGGGCCCTAACTTTATATTTTTTGAGGGGTGGCGGAGCCTCACGCCGTCCCCCATACTTTTTTAGATAGGGCTCCGGGGAGCCCTAACTCTATATTTTTATGCAGGGGAGGCGCGACCTGCTACCGTCCCCATACTTTTTTAGATAGGGTTCCGGGGAGCCCTAACTATATTTTTGCGAGGGGGAGGCGAAGCCTATGCCGTCCCCCCCGGCCAGGGCTGGCGGTCGGACGGCCTCAGGTCAGGTTATGATTCGAGCGTTACGCCTGCTCGTGTGATTCATTTATACTCGTGCCCACAGCGGGCATCGGTGTGGCACCGATGTCTGTACCCGCCGGCTCCTCTCCGGACCGGTGGTCAAGCTTGGAAGTCAGGCGAGTACAACCAGTCCTCGAAGGCCTTGGCATTCCTCATCCCACCGGAATGGCTCTGTGCCCCGGTGTCTGAAGAACAGTAGTGCTCTCTCGGCCGAGCGAGACAAGAAGCGGCTAAGAAGCGGCGATCGCGCTGTCGGTTTTGTACTTGAAGCGTTGTCGCGGGGCTTCATCTCTTGGATGGCCTTGATTTTCTCTGGGTTGGCCTCAATCCCTCACTCCGAGACGAGGAAACCGAGAAGCTTCCCCGCCTTCACACCGAACGTACACTTTTCGGGGTTGAGTTTTATGCCCTCCGCTCGAAGGTTGGTGAAGGTTTCTTGGAGGTCCTGGTCATGCGTCCCCGCCAGCTTGCTTTTAATGACTATATCGTCAACGTATGCTTCCGCGTTACGTCCGAGCTGGGTGGCTAAGACCTTCGTGATGAGCCGGGCAAACGTCGCCCCCGCGTTCTTGAGGCCGAAGGGCATGCGTTTGTAGCAATATGTTCCCATCGGGGTGATGAAGGCAGTCTTCGGTTCATCCTCCTCCGCCATGTGCACCTGGTGGTAGCCGGAGTAGGCGTCGAGGAAGCTCATGAGCTCGTAGCCTGACGTAGCGTCCACCAATTAGTCGATGCGAGGTAAGGAAAAATCATCCTTGGGGCAGGCCTTGTTGAGGTCGGTGAAGTCGACACACATGCGCCATTTGCCCGTCTCCTTCTTGACGAGGACCGGGTTTGCCAGCCACTCGAAATATTTGATTTCGCGGATGACTCCGCCTTTCAGCAGCTTCAGAATCTCCTTCTTGGCGGCCTGGAGGCGGTCGGCCGACATGCGCCACAGCTTCTGTTTTTTGGGCGTCGCGTCGGCTCGAAGGGCTAGCTCATGCTTTCGTCGTTGCCCTTGCCACTCTCGGGAGGTCTTGAGACCACTGGCGAAGGCCTCTGCGTTCTTCTGAGCACCCCTGGACTACGTCATACGCCTCCGGGTGGAGGTCCGAACTGAGGGCCACCGTCTTCTCTGGTGAGCTGTCCCTTAATGCCACTCTTCGGAGCTGACCTTGCGGTTTGTGTTTCGGGGCCCATCTTGCGAAGGGTGGTGCTACTTCACCCCGGTTGGGTCCCGCGGTGTGTACGTGGCGAGCCGGAGACAGCACTTCGAGTTCTATGTGTCGTGCGAGGTCTTGATCTCCGCGGACCGTGACGATGCCCGATGGGGCGGGGAGCTTCATGCACAAGTAGTTGTGGTGAGCTATTGCGCCGAAGGTGTTTAGCGTGGCCCGGCCGAGGATTGCGTTGTACTTGTAAGCCATCTGGACCACATCGAACGTGACGACCTCGGTTCGGGATGCGAAGTCGTCGCTGAATGTGACGGCGAGGCGGATTTGTCCCAATGCCGTGACAGGCGTTCCTCCAAAACCTAGTAGGGGGATGCCCGGAGGAGTTAGGCGATCACGAGGAACATCATCTTGTCGAAGACGTCCACGAAGAGGAGATCCGCCGAGCTCCCTCCGTAGACGAGGACGCGCCTTACTTCGAAATCCGCGATGTTGGCCGAGATGACGAGGGGATCTTGGTGCGGAAAATATACCCCGTGGGCATCTTCAGGTCCGAAATATATGGGTATTTCTGAGTAGCGGGGTGGGCTCGAGGCGGGGTACGTCGCCAGGTGGTGGATTTGTCGGGCATACGCCCGCCTCTGCCTCTTCGAGGAAATGCCAAGCGAGGAGCCTCCGGTGATCATGTTGATGACCCTCCGGTGTGCCTCGGCCCGGCCACCTATGCGCGGTATTGGCGGTGGTGCGGGGAGTCGGTTGTCAGCTGTGCCCCGGCCATCATGCTCCGTAGGTTGGTCGCAGCGCATGTAGTCCTGCATGGCGGCGATAGTGCGACATTCGCTGGTGGTATGCGACCCCTCGCCATGGAGGTCACAAAACTGCGAGGGTGCTCCGTTGCGGTTATCGGACTGGCGTCCCGCGTTTGCCATGACCCGACCATGACCTCGGCTCCAGCCGCCTCGCGCCTTCCTCCTTCGTTTAAGTGGCCTTGCGTCTCGTGGTAGACTCCCCAGCCTTTTTGCCTGTAGTCATTGTTCCGTGGCCTGCTGGATGCTCCGGCCGGTGTCGTGGTGACCGCTTCCTTCGAAGGGGTCACGGTTGGTGTTGGAGTTGCCGTCGCTCCCCTCGGAGCACTGTCTTCCTCCGCTCGGGTGTACTCCTCCATTTTGTCGAAGAGTTCGGTCCTTTGTCTTGCGGGCTTGCGCGCCAAACCTCTCCGGCGGCCGTTCGCGGAGGCCGCCGTTCTTTGCGTTGATGATGGTTGTCTCGTTGACACCTTGTACCTGGCACTTGACCTCTACAAACTTCCTGAAGAAGCTGCGGAGGGATTCATCCGGCGCCTACTTCACTCCGAACAAGTGTCCAGCGTCCTTCGACTCCGTGTAGTTCCCCTGGAAGTTGTTGCGGAGTAGGTCCCGCAGCTGCTCCCATGCATATACGGAGCGAGGAGGTATCGTGAAGAACCAAGTCAACGCGACGCCCTTGAGCACCAGGGTGACGCTTTTTGCCTTCGTGGTATCGTCTCCTCCGGCGGCCTCAATGGCGGTCTCGTATACCCGGAGGAATTGCGAGGGGTCTGTGGACCCTTCGTACGGCGCGACCTCCGGCATCTTGAATCCTCGAGGCCACCTGGCCACCTCCAGCCCGACGCTCAATGGCGAGTTTGGGTCGCCCCGGAGCACCGGGTTGTCGGCGGTGGGGGTGGGTTCCTCGTTCGGCGGCGGTTGTCAGAGCGGGGCGGGTCTTGATCTTCAGGCTCCGCCCGCTTTGTGGCATTGTCGGAGTGGGCGGCGAGGTTGTCTCTGGCGATTCTTGGAGGTCTGCACTCGGCGGAGGGCCGCCAGTTCTTGCTAGAGAGTTTCGTATGATTCTTGGCTCACTCCCCCGTGCGCCAAGTTGTTCGCTTCTTCCTCCGAAGCTTGGCCGGGGGGCGCACTTGCTGCTGCGGCTCGGCTCCTTTTGGCCCTCGAGGTTGCTGGGGCCGAGGCCATGCATGCTTTGTCAGCCGAGGCCTTCGGGTCTAGCCCTCGTTAGGGCCATCTTGATATGTCAGGCTAGTGCTTGGGCTTACCTACCGGTCCCCACGGACGGCGCCAACTGTTGTAGCTACGAGACTAGACAGTAGAGTAAGGAGGACCCTCTGATACCTGAAGGGTCCTCAAGAGGGACTAGGCTGTCGATGGTTTAACAAACTTGTATTACCATGTGATCCTTATGCAAAAGCCAAAAATCAATCCCCCCTCCCCAAAGGGGCAAGGGTGGCTACTTATAGCCTTTCTAGGAGGTACATAGAATTACAAGTTTACCCTGCGAGACCCTATCTTTGGTAGGTCTTTGCCGCAGGACCTTTCCTACCCCTAGTGCTAGCTTCTAACACGTGGTGGGCAGCCCTAGACTTGGTCTACCCTGTTGGTGTATCGGTCCAGGGGTGCAGTAACCCCTCCGGAGCCCCTGGATCTTCGAGCCCTCCGCAGCCCTTCGGGGCACTTCGCTGGGCCTTCCCGCCGCCGATGGCTCGGCGCTGCGCAGACCTCTCGGGATCCCTTCGGAGGGCTTCGGGATCAGGATCCCTTTGGAGGGCTTCGGGATCCCTTCGGAGGGCTTCGGGACCCCTCGCACATATTCCGGAACCTTCGGGGAATATTTGCAGCATCTGGCCCCCTGGCGACTTTGGCCATCGAGACGTGCGAGCTTCGCTCTTCGCCAGGTCGTGGGGGCCGTTGTGCCGCCCCTACGACAAGCCCCTCGCGGTCGAAGTCTTGCCGTCATGGTTGGCCCATGCCTCTTCCCGGAGGGTGGTACCGTCCCTTCGATGCAGCGGCGTTAGTCTTTGTGGTAAATCGTCGGTTTCGTGCACCATAAATCTTCTTGCTCTTTGGTTGTTTCGTTCTATGTGCCTTTTCGCTGTTATGCGCGTGCTTCGAGGCGCCGCCTCGCGTTATGGCGGCCAAGTCGGCGCGTACTTCAATGTGACGCCTCGATTTTCGTGCGCCCTAATGGATTTCTGCTTGACACGTGTCGCATCTTGCTTGGCGCTGGGCACCTCATTTTCTGTGATTTGGCGGGGCTGCTTATAAATAATTGGCCTTGGGTCCCATCGCCTTCGGCCGCAGAGGATCCCCGGGATGAGGACGAGGATGTGGCGGCTGACGGTGGTGCTCGCCCGAGCGAGAAGCGTGGTATGCTGCGCGCTTTGCCGCCGCTGGTTTTGAACACAGGGCCACTCCTTCTTCGATTTCGAGTCGGCCAGGCTGCTGCCGTCTGCGAGGAAGTGTTGAACTTTGCCGCTCCGCCCTGCGTGTCTGAGCTCTTCGTGAAATGGAGCACGGAGAAGATGTTCTGGAGCGTCGAGGCGAACGCGATGAAGGTAGGTCCCGATAACTGTCCTCCTTGTTATGGGCGAATTATTTGACATGTTTCTTGGCAGACTATCATTCTCTCGAGGTCGCTGGAGAGGGACATCCAGAGCGGCTATCGCGGAGATTCAGCAGCGAGTTGACCTAGAGTTCGCTCGGAGCGCGGCACTGGCCGCCGCTGCTTAGCCCTCTTGAGAAGGCGGAGGGCCGGAGGCCAAGGTTGCCCAACTAGAGGTGGCGCCGCACCCTTGAGAGGAGGTTGAGAGTCTCGCAGCCCCGCTCCGTGCTCGGCGGAGATTGCGACAGGCGGTCGATCTCATTTTTGCGGCGAAGGCTAGGCTGGGAGGCATTGGACCGCATGGAGGGCGCCATGCGTGAGCTTCGGTGTCGTGCCCCTCATGAGGCATACCATGGACGATTAGCGACCACCCTCGGCCGCCGTCTTGCGAAGTCTTTCTCCCACCGCTTTCGTGCCTATGGTAATCATTATGCGCTGGCGGCGTGGACGGCCGCCTTTGTTTCCCTACAGCGTGGTGGTTGCGGTCACGTTGATGCGCTTGGAGCTGGCGCCGTGCCCGTCGCCTCTGCTGCAGAGGTCGCTTTAGGTCAGAGGCAGGTGCGGAGGGCGAGCAATGCTCTTGCCAAGGAGTTTTGGGCTTCGTTTGGTCGGGACGCCACCATAGAGTCGCTCCGGGCGTCTTTGGCCCAGAAGCAGAAACTGAAGGGTCCTGCGGATGGTGCAAGTGTAGCAGAGCGGAGGGCCGACCCGGGAGGCAAGGTGTGACCCTCCGGCCATCTTCCTGGGGAATCGTTGTTTTAGGGTTTGGGCTTCTCTTTTTTTGTTGCTTCGCCTGGCACCGCTAGGTGGGCCAGTCGCCGCTACGTGGGTCTCCAACACAATGTTACGCCACGCTGTTTTGGCTTGCGGGACTTTGCATGCCTAGTACATGTGGCAGACCGATGAGGTGAGGGAAGACTGGCCTACTAGATTCACCGTGAACTACACGGAGAACCATTTCCTCCACAAGCTGGGCTACTTTGTCGCAAGGTTCGAAGATTTATTTGATCTATTCAACCTCAGCGCCCTCGACGCCTCACTTCTACGATGTTGGACACTGTAAGTGTATACAATCAAGTTCTATATTCATGCAATACCGATAAATATCATAACTCATTGCTTATGTATAGATACATGATGCAAGAAGCCCAGCGACCGTGAGAACCGGTGGGTTTCCTCGACCCACAATTGATCTCTGAGCAATACGTCAACCTAGACGAATCCTACGTAGAGAAATACACAACGAAGGGGTTGCTTGCTCACCGCAACAAGAACTACATACTAGTGTCCTACAACCAGGGGTAAGTGCTTCACTACTTGCTATACAAATTTTATTTGTACTTTATACGCAACACGAACTTAGGTTTAATGACTATAGCGACATACTTAGGTGGCACTGGATCATTTTAGTCATTGTACCGAAGTGGAACAAGGTAATATACCTTGATTCCCTAGTCAAAAAAAACCACGACTTCACCCTTGTGCAAAAAGTACTCGACAGGTATGCTCATTTTCTTCATACGTAACTCTATTGTAGTTTTCCTTCATTTGAAATGGCCGGGATAACTTTTTGGAATCACGTAGGTCGTTTAGTGCCTATATTGCCGGGGGAGGGATACAAAATGAACAAAGCACCACACTACGACACATGACGTGATTTTCGGTACCCGCTACAACACAATAATCCTATATCACACTTCGTAACCTGACCTCTCGAACTGACTATACCTATATATATAATTCTATTTTTGAAGTGCCACCAGCAATTACAAGGCAACGTATGTATATTCTACGTTTTGTCGTCATATGCAGAAAATCATGCATGCTAAGACGAAGGATCCAGAGGTTTGTCAGTCAATCTCGCAATAATTATTTCCTAATTATGAATTTAAATATATATATGCTTGCTACTTTACTCCTAGCGACAGAGCATGACAATCGAAGAAAGTGCCTTCGATCTAGACAAACTCTCGGACGTTCGAGGACAGCTCGCCTTCCTCATCACAAGGGATATCATTAACCAGAATGGAGAGTTTCACCCCGACGACACTGATTTATTGTAATTCACTTTGAGTTGTAATTCAATTGTAACTCTAGCAACAATACATGAACTTTCTTTTGTAATTGATTTTGAGCTGTGAATCACTGAGTTGTATATCTGTGATTTCTCTGCTTTCTGCTTGCTTGTTTTCGGAGGGCATGGCTAGCATTTCCTGAGGCTAGCCGAGAAACTAAATGTTTTTTAGCTATAAAAGGATCTATCATAGGCGGTTTTGTAGTATAAATTGCCTATGAAGACCTACTATCAGAGACATTTTTGTGGTATAAACCGTATGTGAAGGCCTACTATCACAGACGGTTTAAATCGTCTGTGATAGTAGGCCTTCACATATGGTTTATACCACAAAAATGTCTGTGATAGTAGGTCTTCACAGACGGCTATAACCCACAACCGTATGTGATAAGTCAGATATCACAGATGATTCTTTTTACTAACCATCTGTGACATGTCAGATATCACAGATGGTTCTTTTTACTAATCATCTGTGATATGTCTGATATCACAGACGGTTATTTTTACTAACCGTCTGTGATATGTATCCAATCACAGGCGGTTTTTTTTGTAGAAGCCGTCTGTGATAGTAGGACTTCACAGACGGTTTCAACCAAAAATCGTTTATGTTGTGATTTATCACAGACAGCTCACAAACCGACTGTGATAACCACCTGTTATCGTAGACACATAAAATCAGACGGTTCAGAAACCATCTGTGATGACGGTTTAGAACTGTCTGTGACGACCCTTTGTGTAGTACTGAAAACACGTTGTTTCTACGCCTTAAGCCCAGTGCATAAGAGTATGTACAATAGTGTGACGTTAGTTGTCTGTAAATCTTGACATGTAGAACGCGGGATGATGTGGAGGAGAGAGGGAGAGAATATAGAATTGGATCGTCTCTCAAGAAGTAGTTGACTATAACACGAGAAACAAGACACATTGTACAAAGAGAAGCTATCTATAGAAATATGTAAAAAAGACAACTCATTGAAGAAGTTGTCTTTAGTATTGTTTATAGATTTGATGGAGAGATAATATAGACAATAGCTGTCTATACCATTGTACATGCCCTAAGCCGTGTTTTTTCAGTATCGTGCGGACATGATAAATATAAGGCCCTGTTTGGTAGAGCTCCAGATTCTCATTTTCTAGATTCTGCTCCTGATTCTCTGAGAATCCACTTCTCTGAGAATCTGGAGCTGTTTGTTGAAAGCGTTTGGCTGGTAGGTTGGCTCCAAAAACCATACGAGGAGGGATTAGAGGCAAATAGACCATGTTACCCCTGGTTGTAATAATTCAATTGTATTTGTGACTTTCTTCTATGTATTTGTACATAAATCATAGAATTCCCCCCCTCCCCCCTAAATTTGTTTAGACCATGTGAATGTATATACATTGTATCTATACATAATGCTATGTTATATTGCATTTACACTTCATGATGGGTTACAACTGTGTATAAGCAAAATTTATACTGTTCACGCTGCGATGGATGAAGTTGGAGATATCGCATTCATATCGTATAAGTGTTCAAATGATAATTAAATCATATTACGTACAAGTATTGAAATGATAAATAAGTCATATCAAAAGACCACAAAAATTCACAAGTTGTGTGTCCATCATCCTGACAGGATGAGGAATGGAAATTTGAAATGAGTATGAATTACACATTTTGGATTAGTACTTTGAAAAGACAACAGTTCAGTGCACACAGTACATAAATTTAACAAGGCAATATAAATTTATTAGGCGAATGATGGTAATCATAAGGCTTTCCTTAATACGTCTGCACAAATCTAAAACATCATTTTATAAAATGAATAGATGAGTGTGCAATAAACGTTACTACCAGGTTTTTCACTTCTCGGTATTTACAAATGGTCTAGAGAACAATGCAGATCACGTCAAGTGATCTGGAGGACTACAGAATTACAGACAACGGAATAGGTTGTTTCACAAAGCATAAATGAAAAAGATGCAGGAATCTGCACATCACCATTCGACAAGTTCCCCGGTTGAACCATCCTTCATCCTACTACTGCATAGATGTCAACACCATTTTTGCGAGAAACCCCTCATGGGTTATGGCATAACCCCTCATGACATCCCAAGATGAAGTAAGTTCTTGCATTTTCAGCATCTAGCTAATCAAGGCTTCCACATTTTTCCTCCTTTGGGAAAGCTCCTACATGGAAGCCTTTGTTCCATCACTTACCATATGAGTTAGGTCTTGGACAACTTCAGACATTGGTGGCCTAAGTTCGGCTCATGCTGCATAGGAAGATTCAGGTCAGTCACACCATCCATCTTGTTGTCATGATGATCTCAGATGAAAGGTCAAATATTTTACCCGAATCTGTGACTAATAACGTCGACAAAAGCGTGACAATGCCTTTTCGAACATTGTCCTTGAATAGAAGGATCTACCATCTTTGATATGGCATCAATATCGTAAAGCTGAGAAGTGTCCCATCGCACTAGATGTTGCTCAGCACGTGGACGTGAACTGCGATTACATTTCCATGGAGAAAATTATTGAATTCACTAGGTCAGAAATCAACTTCAAGATATACAAGCATGCCTGATGATTGTGGAAAAACGGATGGAGTGTTGTTTGTTTAGAATGTTACCTATCATAAGGTTTCATACTGAAGAAGTTCCAACATAACAGCCCCAAAGTCAAACATCACTTCGATCACTCGGTGATCCGATTCATGCACTTGAGGGCTTCATAATGGAATAAGGTACACATATGACCGGACAATTGACATCCAAAAGAGCACAAGATTTATGAATTAGGAAATAATAACATCCATTCCTTCTCAAGAAAAAATTAATTAGCTATTGCTGTTAATACACTAGTTTAAAATAAACTAAAAACCTTTTGTGAAATCAATGTACCATGACTCAAATTACAATTAACTGAGTGGCGCAACCTTACATTACTTGCATCAAAGTATCTAAACATGTCAAGTGACTAGAATATATGCAAACAAGAGCATGCATTTGTTAAGCTATAGTCGATCAAGCCAAAACATTAGCAATACATCACATGGAACAAGATTGTCCCAAGCCGACCATATCTCGATCACGAAGCATGATAGCATCCTTCAATCACAAATTCATCCAAATCAATCATCAATCACAACAGCATAGCATCCTTCAATCACAAATTCATAGACAATCACTAACATCACAGGAAGGGGGCTAAGGGAGGAGTAGGGAGGGCAAGGGGGTGCACCGGATGATGGCCTCTAGGGTTTTCGGCGTCGGTGGCGGCGCAGTGGAGGACCGATGGGGCTGCACCTGGGGGCCAGCCTCTAGGGTTTCCGGAGTGGGCGGCGCTCGTGTGCTCATGGCCAAGTCTGGTGCATATGTCGGCGAGGGGGACAGTGGAGTTGCAAAGAAGCCTAGCACCATGTAATCTCACAACTTTGTAGGAGGAGGTCTTGCTGTGGGGAGGAGAAGGGGCGGTGGCGAGTGGGGAGAAGGGGCGGTGGCGTGAGGAGGAGGAGAAGAAGGGGCCGGGAGGAGGAGGAGGTGGGGGCCGGGAGGAGGAGGAGGTTGGGTGGCGGCGGGATCCGGGGAGGACGAGGTGGCGCCGGATGGGGAGGACGAGGGTGGCGCGGGTCGGGGAGGAGGAGAGCGGCTCGGGAGGAGGAGGAGGAGGGCGGGCGGAGATCGGGAGGTGGACGACCGGAGGCAATCGGAAATTGAAGGCGATTTGGCCTTTTGTCGCGAGAGCACGGGAGGAAGCGAGGTAAAACGCGAAGAGGTACAGGAGGGGGTGGTGCGGTGGAAACTGCGGGGGTTAGTTCGATGGTATTTGCGGGTAAATACTTTAAACTTCAAAGGGTATTTTTATTCTTGTAAATTGGATTCTCACGAGAATCTGTGGGAAGGCTGCTCCTCGTTGCTAGTTCATTTTCGAGATAGCTCCTTGCGAGAATCAGAATCAGTCATTTTGAGAAGTTGGGCGTTTGGCACGGCTCCACGAGATTCGCTTGAGAAGCTGGGAGTAGGAGCTGTACCAAACAGGGCCTAAGTATTATACACTCGTAAGTCGTACTAGAGAATTCAGGTGCAACATAAAACATCTACCCTCAAAATGGGTATGTCTTTTTTTCGTGCGGACAAAAATTCTCACATTTCAAACGGATGTAGAGTAAACATTTCACAAAAGTTTCTTGTGTAGCATTAGTCTGTTGGGACAATTGAGAATATGCCACTCCATCAAACCAACTTCTACGTTTTGCTATTATGAAGAATGCAATTGATGATTTGCCATTTTGTAGAAAAGACAATCATTGTTTTGCCATTTTCCCCATTTCTCCCCTTTTTGGGTCACGCAAAATAAACACACTACCCCTCTTCTTTTTGTACATTCTGAAGTTGGATTGCACAAACAATAGACAAGCTACGAGAGCAAGAAACAAAGGAACACCACTAGCATCAGCACGACAAGTGCAACTAGACCTACACCTATAGAGATTTGGGTAAGAAATGCTTCGGTCCTATTGGCCAGTGCTTCATTGAAGCCACCGCCATCTTCTCCCAGACCGGCGACTCCGTCGGTTACCTCATCTTCATCGGCCAGAACATCTACTCCGTCTTCTCCAGCGGCGACCCCGTCTCGCCAGCCACCGTCGTCCTCACGTTCATTCTGTTGGTTGAGGCCACGCTCTCCTTCATCCACTTGCTCTTGTCGCTCGCGCCGTTCAGCATCCTTGCCATCGCTGCATTCACCCCCACCAGTCGCCACCATCACGAGGTCGTGATTCACGCAGTGGCGGTGCTCCTCCGGTGGCTCCAACACCACCCCACCCTAGAGCCAGAGCCCATCTACCACCTCGTCACCCTCAAGCGCGCCCTCGCCCGCCGCTTCGAGCACCACCTTCGCCTCCTGCGCTTCCCCTTCCCCTCCATCTCCCTTGTCTCTGACCGCCTTCCAGCGACCTCCCCAATGACATCAAGCCTCTCCCCTCCTTTGCGCTCCTCTCCTTCCCCGCCGCCGCCTCTCCCCTCCTTTGTGCTCCTCTCCCTCCCCGTCACCGCGCACTGTGACCTGGTCCTTGTCGACCGTTGCCTCAGAGAGGGAGTGGCGGTGGAGTAGCATGGGAGGGTGAAGCGGTGGTGGAGGAGCAGCGGAAGGTGAAGCGACAGAGGAGGAGCAGGGGAGGGTGAAGCAGCGGTGGAGGAGTAGGAGAGGGTGAGGCGAGGTGGCGAGGCAGAGAAGACTAGGTAGGAGCGGCGGCCCAGTCGGTGGCGACAATGCAAGCGATCTTGAGGCAAGGCGACTACTAATGGGCACAGCAGCGGCTCGGTGGGACCAAATCGTCGAAGGAGGAGGTTCTGGAGGAAGAAAGAAAAGAAGAATATAGGAAGAGAGTCTGGAGGAAGAGAGAAGAGGGGTAGCGTGGTCATTTTGCATGATCGAAAAAAGGGGAAATAGGGAGAAATGACGATAATGGCAAAACAATGATTGTTTTTTCTACAAAATAGTAAATCATCAATTGCATTTTTCATAATGGCAAAATATTGAAGCCGGATCTATAGAGTGACGTATTCTTAAGCCCTGTTTGGTACAGCTCCTACTCCTAGCTTATCAATCAAATCTCGTGGAGCTGTGCCAAACACCAAACTTCTCAAAACGACTAGATTCTGATTCTCACGAGGAGCTGTCTCGAAAAGTAACTAACAAGGAGAAGCAGTGCAGATTCTCGTGAGAATCCAACTTTACAAAACAAATATACCCTTTAAAGTTCCTAGTATTTACCTGCAAATACCATGCAACTACCCCCTCATGAAAATCCCACTACGCCGCAGCCCGTACCCCTTCGCCCTTTCCCCTCGCCTCTGCCACCACCACCGCGTCGGGCCTCGTCGTCGCCGCCACAGATCCCATCCGCTCGTTTCTCTCCTCCTCCGTCACCTCCGGAGTTCTCACCGGCGAACTCTGCGCCCTCGCCGCCACCCTCTCCTTGGAGCCGACCGTCCCCTATCGCTCCCTTCGCGCCATCTGGTGCGCCACCCCTCCCAAGGCCGCCCGCCTCTCCGCCAGCTCCTCCGAGGAGCCGAATTCCTTCTGTTTAGCCCCAAGCCCCGCGAGAATGTGAGTTGGTGTGCTATAGACAAAGGCTTTTGATCTTATTTTATTCGTTATTATTTGGCTGCGCTCGCGTAGAGCGATGAGCTCAAGGTGAGGCTGGGGAAGCTCCGGGAGGCGCAGGACAGGAGGGAGTACGCCGAGCTTGTTAGGGACGTCGCGCCTAGGAAGTAGGACAACTCCGAGCCCTTCTCCTCCTACAAGGATCAGATCAAATTCGGTACCAACTATCATATTGATACTCTCTTTGCACTTCTGTACTAGGATGATGATGTCTTGTTTGTTTCATCAGAAATAAGAGCCCTCAACTAGATGTGTTTTGTGGGTTTACAAACAACCCAAAGCTGAAAGCCCTCATAAGCATGATTGCTAATACAAGAACTGAACTTTTCATAATTGGGAAAACGTAAATTCCAAAAAAATGCAGTTGTAACTTGTGATCAAGTTTCCATGTGGGAATAAATTAAACTTAAAATTAGTATTACAGAAAAGCATACTTGAAAAATTAAACAAAAACATGTAGTCCTTATAATGTTCACGGGTTATTTGGTCGTATTTGCTGCTTTCAGGGCTTTGTTCAACAACAGTCCTGTAATGGTAAGTCCATTCGAACGACGAGATCGTTTGCTTCCATCATGTAATTTTAGAGTGTGGGTTTTTCTCGTGATGATTTTGTTCAACCTCACCACTCCTATCACATCGCATTGACCCACCCTGCAAAACACTGTGACAAAGCAGATTAGAAAGGAGTCTGATAAACATTAGACAGAAAAGCCGCATAATTTTGTCTTCCTCTGTAGCTGTGAATGCTGAAAGCTATTGTGTTTATCCAAACCTATTAGCATAGCACTTTGTCTAAACCTTGTGAGGTAACAACTTGTTATGATTTTTCAGAATGCTGCTGGAGGCATCTTAGGATTAGTTGGTGGCATGCTGGTGGAAACAATTCTTTTCATTATCAGATCGTCCGGTAAAGAGTTGGCCTCTTCTTCTATTCCGAGATCAAAGAAGGTTCAGTAGACCTTTGTTGTGGTTTGATGAGTCAGTTGTGACTGAAGACCTTACCTTCCAAACCATATGAAGGATTCATCTGAGATCAGAAGTGTGTAATCCATCAAAGTAGATGCAGTTGATCGAGAAGTAGTGATCTGAGAGACCCTCTTTACAGGACTTATTTGTGGAGACCTTCATTGGTAGTGTGATACTGTAAATCAGTTTTTAAGTCTGCACCACGACGAAGCAGGCACACAGATCCTTAGGGTTGGATTTTATTGACCTAGAAGTCTGAACCTCACGCTTGGTTAAGAGGGAAAACCTACTCCGCATGTAGTATGTTGATGAACAAATTAAATTATACTAATGTTGTAGTTTTAAACCCCTCTTTTTCTATCTGGGCCTCACATCACGTATGCCAAATATTGTCATGATGATTCTTGTGTCATTTTTTAAATATATATCCGATTCTTGTCCTTGTTCAGCGGACAATAAAATGTGACAAAATTAAATGCCCAGAAAAAGGGCATGTCCACAATCGACGCGAACCGCCAACCGTGGGATACGTGATGCGAGTGTATGGGCCTGTTTGGTACTGCTCCTACTCTCAGCTTCTTAGTTGAAGTAGGTGGAGCTATGCCAAACGGACTAACTCCACAAAACTTTTGAAGTTGGAGCAACTTGGAGTGGAGCAGTCTCTAGTACAAATTTTGGGAGCAGGTGAAATCATGCTCCAAGTGAGAAGCTGTGGACTAGTAAAATAAAGTACCCATTGAAGTTGAAAGTATTTACCCGCAAATTACCACTGATATACCCTAATCTAACGCACCCGCACCCGCACCCTCAACCCACTGCCAAATCCCATTCATTTCTTCGCTGCCCCAACGCCTAGCCT
This sequence comes from Phyllostachys edulis, assembly GCA_036346405.1. Taxonomy (NCBI): domain Eukaryota; kingdom Viridiplantae; phylum Streptophyta; class Magnoliopsida; order Poales; family Poaceae; genus Phyllostachys; species Phyllostachys edulis. The sequence goes on along the minus strand of CM070547.1, from coordinate 12,584,685 downwards.
CCCTCTCCATCGCCCGAACCCCTCGCCTCCTCTCGTTCGCCGCTGCTCCATCGCCCTGCGCTTGTCGCGCCTCCAACCCGTTCGCCGCCTCCAACCCCTCGCCTCCTCTCCCGTTCGCCGCCTCCAGCTCCATCACTTGCTTGCTGCCGCCGCCAGCCCGTTCGCCCCCAACCTCGCCTCCTCTCTCGTTCACGCCTCCTCTCGCCGCCCCAGCCTTCTGCGCCGATTCGCCGCCCATGACCTTCGCCTCCTCGCCTGTCAAGCCGGCTAGGGTGGTGGGCGACTCGTCCCCGACGGCGGCTCTTCCTCCCCCGACCCTCGGCTGCTCTTCCTCCCCTGGCCCTCGGCGGTGCTTCCTCCCTCGGCGGTTCCTCCTCCCTCGGCAGCTCTTCAAGGTAAGCCAGATTGATGTCAGATTGATGAATGTAAATGTGAATGTGAATGTCAGATTGATGTAGCCCTCAACAGCATCCTCCTCCCTTGGAATCAGAAAGGTGGTTGTTTGATTTTACTCCAAATAAGTTATGCGCTGCCTTGCCAGTGAAGTTCTTATCATGGATGCAGTTAATTTATCATTGTGAAATGATCAACTTGCTGCAATGGATGTTTTCTGAGTGTGAGCTCAATTGGTACATGAACTACTTGCTGGCTTGTCAGTTTAGTTTTTATCATGGATGTTAAATAAGGGATCCTGTTATTCCAACTGGCAAGATTGATGTGAATGTGAATGTCAGTGTGAGCTCAATTTTTGGAATGTGAATGTGAATGTTAGATTGATGTAGCCCTCAACAGCATCCTCCTCCCTTGGAATGTGAATTTGAATTTTTGGAATTTTTGGAATGTGAATTTTTGTTCAGATTATTGTGAATGTCAGATTGATGTATCCCTCAATAGCATGATGTAGCATGATTATTGTGAATGACAGGGATTAATGTAGTTTCTGTAGGTGTAAAGGTTCTTTCTAGTGATGTAGATAAATTCTTTTCATTTGGTTGATAAGTGAGTACACTGCTGTCCTGTTGTTTTCTGAGTGTGAGCTCAATTGGTACATGAACTACTTGCTATCAAAAAACTTAAAATAAATGATGTCTTGGCTTGTCAGTTTAGTTTTTATCATGGATGTTAAAAATGTTTGCTGACTTTGACAACTGGCAAGATGTTTGCTGAATGTGAATGTGACTTGGTATGGTACGAAATTGAGTTAGCAAAGATAATGTGACCTCTCATTTATTTTCTATCGAAGACATATGTTAGTCTTTGTTATGGACTTTTGTTATGATACTCATCGAATTAGAACCTTTGTTATGAACTTCATATGTTTGAGTTTATGGACATGCATGATTCTCTCTCACACGATTATTTCTCCCTAAGCAGACTACAACAAACGACAAATCGATTAGGGACATCTCAACTGCGTCATCCTACATACAGATATATACACATTTTCATTAATGAGATATGCACAATTCTCTTCTTACCTAACTAGCTAACGCATTATGTCTACACACATTTTTTTTACCACACATGCACATTCGGACAGTAGCTAACACAATTTTTTGATCCATGCTTGATGTTGAAACACAAGGATGCGTTACATTCATCGAAACAGTAAAAAAAACTGAGAAATATTCATGGAGACAGTAGCTACAAGGACAGTAGCCCAAATACCAAGTAAACAGTAAAAAAACTGAGAAATATACAAGTCACAAAACCAAGGCTACTATCGTCTTTTTACATGGATCATTCTCATTCATGGAGTGGGAGTTGGCATCTACACCAAACACCTCCTCAGACTGCTCCAACTTCTCAAAGGAGTGGATCCAAGACTGAAGCTGGAGTTGGAGCTGCTAAAACTTGGAGCGGAGCAGTACCAAACAGGCCCTATATATCAAGATTATTAAAGCGATGAGGCGCAGTGACTTACCACCTTTTTACCGTAAAAGCGCTTAAGACTTGTGAATTTTTATGATCTTTTGTTATGACTCATTTATCATTTTAATACTTGTACGTAATATCATTTAATTATTATTTGAACACTTATACGATATGAATGTGATATCTTCAGCTTCATCTATCGCAGTGTGAACAATACAAAATTTGCTTATACACAGTTGTAATCCATCATGAAGTGTAAATGAAATGTGACCTGACATTGTGTATAGATACAATGTATATACATTCACATGGTCTAAATAAATTTAGGGGAAAAATTCTATAATTTGTGTACAAATACATAGGAAAAAGACACAAATACAATTGAATTAATACAACCAGGGGTAAAATTCTATTTGTCTCTAATCCTCCCTCGTACCAGCCAAACTCTTTCAATAGACAGCTCCAGTTTCTCAGAGAATCAAGAGGAGAATCTAGAAAATGAGAATTTGGAGCTCTACCAAATAAGGCCTTAATTGTCCCTAGTCTGTTTGGTGTACAGATACACAGGTTTGGAGGTGTACGCGTAGCAGCGAGGAAGTCTCGGGCCAGTGGCTGGTGGAAACGTGGGCGCTGCAGTGCACAGCGGAGGAAAGGTGTTGCGGGCCCCGCATGTCAAAGTACACATGGTATTGAGTGTGGAGTCTTCCCAGAGCTCGCTGGGATCCTTACCCACCAAATCCCCCATTGTCGCCTAGGCTTGCCCCATGGGGGGCCCCACCCCACACACTTGCAACCTGCAGCTGCTACAACATGGGATGATACTAGTACAGTGCACAAAATACAAACTGGCAGTTGGTTTCTTGCATAGAGTAACCAGGTTAGTGCTCCACTATATAGGCGGCATATCTGGTGCACATGTCCACATCTGTGGACATGTGCACACAGCAAATTCTGATCGTCTCTCATTAATTGAACAGCTACGATCTAGCCTCCCTCCCACCCACCACCCATTTGCGAAAAGCCCCCCGCGCGGCGCCTTCTTTCTCTCATTTCGCCTCCCACGCAGCTCCTTCTCTCTCGTTTGCCACCCGGCCTTGTAGGGTTCGGCCAAGCCCCCCTCCTCTCCTTGCCCCCCCTCAGTGCCGACCCTTCTCGGCGATTTGGCGCCGCCACTGCGCCTCGCCCGGCCCTCCGCTCCTCAGGCCCTTCTCGGCGCCGCCACCTTGCACGACGACTCTCCACCAGTCGCCTCCTTCTAGCCATTTCCCCTTCCCCGCCGCCTCCCTTCCAATCTTGTCTCCCCCTCCAGCGAGTCGCCTCCATATGAATGGATGAATGGAAGCATATACTTGAAGCATGCATATTTTTTCATGATCTTGTTTCTTGTGATCTTATTTATGTTAGATCCAGGTTATATAAGATCGATTAGCCATTACGTCAAAAAAAAAAGATCGATTAGCCATGGAATTTCAGTTGATCTGTGCCTGGATCACATGCTAAGCTCACACCATACATTTGCCAATTAGCCTTTCTGAAATTACTAGAATCTGTAGAGTTGCGCATGCTTTCTTTCTGGATTGGAATGTGCCGTTTAAGACAAGCTCATCCAAAATCATATGAACTTCATAGTAGGTCGTGTGCAAAGGAATTTCTTGAATTTGTTTATGTACTTGCTCACTGAATTTTCTGTTGTTTTGGGTGTTGCAACGTCGCTCAGTTCTCGGAAAAGTGAAGGATTTCTTGGGAGAGATTGCAAAGGAGAACGAGAAATTGCAGCTCGATGCACAAGTATGCTTCTAATTGATCTTACATTTGATAAGTGTTCTGGCTATTCATTGAGTACAATTTACGTGCGTGCGAGTAAGCCTCCTAAAGAGTATGATGTAGAAGCGCCATCGAAACGAAAAGGAATATATTGAGATGGTAAACCTAGTCTATCTTAGCAACATGATGGAGAAAACATGGGGCCCAAGTAACTATACTAACCGATGAGCACAATTACTTTGCAGGATTTACTTCTCTGTCGCCGATCTTCATTTAGATCAAGTCAGAAAAGCAATCAAGCGATAATGAGCGGCTTCCCACCTTCCGAATGTCATTTGCTAGAAGTTCATCTAACTCGCATGCGATGATAACGATGATGGTGATGAGGATGGTGGTGATGAACCGTGCATGTCTAACAAAGATAATGCAAAGACCCGGATGAACCGAACACACCGGGTCAAGACAGATGACAGCTCACATGCATGCTAATGTTGGGGGGATTACAGAATCGCTTGAGAACTAGTAAATATAGTTAATAAAACTTTCTCAAGAGCGAGATTTTCTCGAGTAGAAGCAATAATAGAGAAATGCCGGACAAACAAATTGATCAAGGTACTTACTTCCATTTATACGCCCATGAAAATATAAATGTTAGACCATCAAGATCCTTCGATATACTTGTTAGTGATTCTACCAAAAATCCATTGCATGTTGCAAAATGCGTATAAGACACGCAAGGCTCTTTCTTCTATTCGATTCTTGTTTCTTGTTTCTCCTTTGAGCTTCATTTTGCCCCTTACCTTTTTAGGGGACCGTGAATTGCTTGTACCAACTGCTTGTTGCTTTGGAAGTACAAAGGCAAATATGAAAATGGTAAGATGTATGGTGTGAGCATAGCATGTGATCCATGCACAGATCAACTGAAATTCCATGGCTAATCGATCTTATATAACCTGGATCTAACATAAATAAGATCACAAGAAACAAGATCACAAAAAATATGCATGCTTCAAGTATTTGCTTTCATTCATTCATTCATATAGAGGCGACTCGCTGGAGGGGGAGACGGCGGCTGGAAGGGTGTTGGACTTAATCTTAACAACTTCATGCAGTAGTGGACAAGTGGTAATGCAAGTGGCAAAACAGAAAAGAGAGAAGAATAGAAAGAGAAAAGTAGCACTAAGCAGATGCAGTGCTACACAAAAAATCTTCTATGTGTTCTTCCTCTCCGTGAGTTTGTCTCCTTCACCCATGAAAGTGTACATCCATAGGTAGAATTTTCAACAAAGGGGAGGCGGCGGCTGAAGGGGAGGCGGCGGTTGGAAGGGAGGCGTACCTGGTGGAGAGTCGCCAAGCAAGGGGGCGGGGCGGCATGGAAATGTACCACATGTATGAACTTAGATTTTGTTGTATGAACTATGCTGTAAGGATGCTACAAGTTTACATACTGTAATCTCTCTCTCTCTCTCTCTCTCTCTCTCTCTCTCTATATATATATATATATATATATATATATATAACTTGAAAAATAATATAAAAGTTGCATACAAAATTCACATTTGATCAACAAGCCACAATGAGTCTTATAATAAACAAAATGTGCATATGATATAATTGTCCACTAAAGAATTTTATAGTAACATATGCATGTATACACATATATATCTATTAACCGAGTGCCCGTGTGTTGCAACGGATCCATGGCCTGAGTTGTGTATTATACTTGTTAGTCACTTGTATGCATAAGTTAGAAAATACACTGATGGAAAATTATACAGCTTTGAAGCGCAAGTGCCTGCTAAACCTTGAAAATAGGTTCACATGGTGCAAATATTTCAAAACTAAAGAATGAAGGATAGTTCGCAAAATTGTGTGATATCAAACATTTAGCTCAGTCATGCAAAAACAAAGCTATGCTGCTTAAAAAGAAATTAAAAAAATATTTACCTTGCCAGGATTAGCCACAAGCCCACATGGAATCACTTTTTTGGTAGCCGCCTCAACGACAAAGAGGATTAGATCATTTGCATCTTCGACTATTGAATATTCCTCCATCTCTACCTTTCTCCCCTCCCTAAGAAATTACACTACCCTCATCAATGCCATCGACAATCACATTTCCAAATCCTCTTTTTATTATATTCTTTCTTTTCCCATTGATTTGTACGCAAAATTCCTCCCACGAGTGTTCAGCATGCCAGCACCAAGGAGAACAATACAATGTTGTCTAGGAGACTTCCCCTCCACAATTTGCTCTTCTCATGGTAGTTTAGAGATTAGATTGTATTTTAAATCCCCAAAGTTCTTGTTTGTCCTTATAATAGTCGATAAGGGAGAGCCTTCAGACATCCTTTTGTGGATCTATACGAAATCCCAGGGAACACCGCGAATCCTAGAGATTTTACAGCGTATCCTCTTGTTGTTTCACATTCCCAATAGGACAAACTCTATTCATTACGACATCAGCAAGAGAAAACTCAAATTCATAATCATCCTGCAAAGTGAACATAATTCAGTCTTAACCTAAGTCAGCATATCATTCCCTGTACTCGCACTCTAACCCATCATAAGCATGTAATTTTCTATCCGTAAGTATGCAAATTATAAAAATTACATCATCACATAACAGAAATGGAGGGAAAAGGGATTATGCATACAGGGATAGGCTCCTTGCATTTGATACATTTGAACAGTGGTATATCAAACAAAAGATGGCAAGTGTGATAATTCACATATTTACAGCCACATGTCCACTCCTTTGCATTGTATTTGCTTCTACGTCCTCGAATGATCTCTCGCCAAGTGCCCAGAACTACCTCAATCATCAGGGAAGACAAAGTCACTTTTTTCTTGGATGAAGTCTCCAGTGGCAAGTCATGTGGGCCAGCAGGCTTCAGAGCCCTCGACAGCAGCACCCCCTGTTGTCCCTCTTTCGCTTTCTCTTTAGCATCAATTAACTTTGGTTGTTATTAACAACCACTTCAACAAATCTTACTACCAAAAAATGAATAAAGAGTTGGTTCAACTTTAGAACAAGAACGCTATGTAGGAAAGTCCAAAGAAAAGCAAGTTGCAGCTGCAGCATAAATTCAATGGAACATAAGAAGTGATTTACTAAGCCAGAATACTTAGGATCATTTCAATACCTATCAACCAAGCATGGGGAGGAAACTAGGTCTCACAAGGTCATCACATAAGAGCAACAAAATCCAGTAGCTAATAATGCAATAACAGAAAAGGTCTCAACATCACACATCATACTACAACAACATTATTTATATTACAAATGAGTTGATCCATAGTTATGTAATACTCACATAACCGGCAACCACAGGAATGATTTAAACTGAGTATCTGTGATTTATTGTGTAGGAATACTTAGGATAATTTCAATACCTAACAACCAAGCATGGGAGGAGGCGAGGACTCGCAAAAACCTATAGCAAGTTCTTGCCAAACCTCCCGATCCTCTGCATGTTCTTGCCAAACCTATAGCATGGACAACTGCATACAGTTGCAAGCAAACAAATACTTCAAAGTGAATCTCAGCAAACTTTAATCACAGTTGAAAGCTAAAATGCAATTGCATACAGTTGCAAGCCAAACCTATAGTATAACAGAAGAAAATGGAATCTTTTTTTGCACAGACACTCTACAATAGAACCAAAGCAGGGGGGACACTTTGGGGAATGTTCCCTGGTCATCGTGGCGGCTGCTCCCCGACGTGCAGCGGCGACGACAGATGCACCTTCACTAGGACCATCGCCAGGGCGCTGGATCGGGAGGCGGATCGTCGGTGCATATGCAAGGAGAGGGGGTAGCGGTAGGGGTGAGATGGGGGATGAGGTGGGGATGCGAGGGGTGCGAGGCGGGGCGTTGCAGCGACGGGCGAGAGCACCGAGGAGCGAGGGAGGCGGGCAAAGGGGTCGCGGTGAGTAAGGGCAGCGCAATGGCGTGGGATGGGGCGTGGCGCAGATGCCCGGGATGGAGGAGGCTGAGGCTAGAGGACCTAGGTCCTCTTTTTTGGATACAAATAAACAATGACATTTGGATAAAAAAACTATCAGAGCAGCATATAACATTTAAAATAAAAAATGGTCAGACAACAACATCTACTGTTCTCATTCCTGTATAGTAATAGGCACACAAAATACCATCAATGAAAATCAATTAAATTACTACATCAAACTAGCACTTGAACAATTTGAACTTCTATACTTGCAAGTACAAACAACATGCAAGTAGCTCACCCTTCCACACTAAAGCACATATGTCAATACAAAAGGCAACAACAGAACATGTATGGTCAAAGCCAATTTCATTGTGCATATACACTAATCGCTAGCAATGAATGTATAATTATTTAAAAGTGGTAAAACCCACAGGAGATGAAATACAGTGTCCAAACAGAACAAACTGTCCATACAAAAACATTCCTTTGTAACTTACCATGACTAACTATTCATGTTTGTACTTCCAATTGCACGCGACGAGGACCCATGAGCCAAATACAATGCCATTTCTTCTTTTGACTTCACCTCAGCCTCCGTGACACCAGTAAGGGTAATGCCGCCATTTGCAGTCTCTCGAATCTGAATTGGCACTCTAGCAAGAGCTGCTGCTTTGGCAAAAGACCCTGAATCAAGTCATAGAGTAGCATGACTTGCATCGAGCAAATAAAATACTTCCTCCTTGAATGTCTGAAATGTGCATATGAATAGACCACGGAATGACAACAATCATAATGGCTGTTGGAACCAATAAAATAAAAATAACTGCTATTGGCTTTTGTACCTCAATGAAGGATACCCTAATCAAGAACTCTGTATCATCCTTCGTGGCATCAACTTTTCTGAATACTGTCTCCATAACCTGGGGAATTATTCCTCCACAGTTAGCTTCACCACTATAATTGGTACCCATTATATAGGTCTTACCAGAACTAGTCTAGAGTTGGTGCAGAAAATAGCTAAGTCACAAAACATAATAATCATCTAAAAACAGTATTAATTTCATCATACTAAAAAAATTACACCCGACCATAAGCTAGCACAGTAGCGTTGAATCCGTGGAATAATGAGTCAATTAGCGGATGCACACATTGCTCAAATATTAACGAGGAAGGAGAGCTTGTGATACAATAGACATCATAGGTGAAGACGTGTGGGCCAATTTGGACCTACAATACCACATAAGAGCATCATCAACATCCATTTGGGCCTACAAACCATTTTGAGAGATAAATATCCTGGTATAGTGGCAATTGCAGAGCTTATACATGTTCAACATTCTGGTCCAACAAACACATTGGAATTTAGAGTTCTTGAAAATAAATTGTAAATGGTGAAAGTATATTGTTTTTAAATATGCTCAAAATCAGCACATACAACGGTTCTAAAGAATAACCCCCCACTACTCATCTTCCATATGCACCCATTGGCCCTTGCTGAATCTGACCGCCCGAATTATCCTCCAATTAGCTAAAACCTCCAGAAAATCTCGCGTCGTTCACCGATCTACGCTCGCGCATGCATCAATTCAAAATCCTAGAAGCATCACGCTTTCCCGATCGCTCGATCGCACCCAACCGTACACACCACCACCGATTTAATCGACACTGTGACTCACCGGGCATGACAAAGGATGCAATCGGTGTAGCCGAGGAGGAGCCCCGGCGTGATGAGTGGCCGAATGTTGACGACCACCTTGACGTTGTCCTTCTACTGGTGTGGCGCTGCCTCCAAGCCCTCCATGGAACCCTAACCATGAATCCCCAAACTGATCAAATTAGCACTCGAAAACTCCCCAAAAATTGCCCAAAAAATGAAGAAAAAAAAATCACCTCAGACCGGCGAATCCGGCCGGATTAGGGAATCTCCGCGAGATGTGACGACGAGTTGTGCTAGGGTTGGGGATTTGAGAGGCGGTGAGCTTGGTTAGGGTTGGGGTTCCATCACCCTCTCAGAGAGAGAGAGAGAGAGAGAGAGAGAGAGAGGGAGGGGAGAGATTGGGGAAATGGCGAATGGGTAGGGCCGGCGGTGGGCGAGGGCGGCACTGGGGCGAGGGCGAAGCGAAGGTCCACATGTCGGCGCTGTGAGTCGAAGGAGAGGTGGGAAAAGCAAGAACACATCACTCATCACCACTAAAACCTTTATAAGTAGTAAAGATAAAGATAAAAGATCTCACCAACTTATGAGGTGGTGTCACCACCAACACCAAATCCTTATTTTATAATAGTAAAGGTATTGAGGGTGTGGATTGTCTCAATTTCCATGTTTAGTTTTGGTGCTACTCCTACATGTTATTTTTCCCTTGGGTTTGTAATGTTAATTAGGGGGTGATGTTTTACGAACGTTTAAGTCGAATTTTCTGACCATTGAATCTCGTGGGAGATGCATGTGCTTTAGGTCATATACAATGGGCTTACATCAGCTGTCTATAGTCTCTACCGTGTAGAATTTAAGCTAGAGCTGTTCAAATGATTGGTCGGTTTGAGCTTGCCAGCTTGAAAAGCCCTACCGAATTTGGCGAGTTCGAGCCCTACCAATTCAAATGTTGATTTTCCTATTAAAATGTATTATTTTAATCTTTTTCGGAATAAAAAGTATTACTTAATTCATTTTAGGATTAAAATAATAGTTTTCCATTTATTTAATTGGTTTTTCAGAAATTTGGGCCGAACTTGCGGTCCCAAGCTCGGCCCGGACATGATCGGGCTCGGGCCGGGTCGACGGGCCGGGCTGCCCGTGAACAGGTATAATTTAAGATGACGTGGATAAAAGAGAATAAAGAGAGATAAATGAGTCGTCTACAATCCGGTAGCCGACTGTATTACCAAAACCAAGAAAAACATTAAAAGATTGTGTGTTGTCTACAATCTTGTATGATCGTATCACCACAACCTATCAGATAAACCTGTCTTTAAGATCGTTCTACAAGCGACACGAAAGAAATCTTATAGATAAGCAGTTTATCTGTACTTGTACAAGCTCTTAGCTGTTGGATGTTGATCTAATAAATGGAATTTTTACTTGTCCATACAAAAAAGAGCCACGTGATATATGGACTCCTTTTATTTAACCACATGTAATTTTCGATGAAAGGAGATGCAAAACTATTGAAAGGGACTTGCATATTGCTCTCAGAGCATGTGCAGTGTTGTTCCAAGAGGGTACAGGAAAAAAAATACAGTGGGAAAAGTCTCGAGGGAGATCCTACGTATTCACTCGTCCGTCTGAGATGATTGACGAAAGATCAACGGTTGTTTAGAAGGGTCTCACCAGCAAATTTCTTGCGAGGGTACCAGGAGAGAGAAGTGGAGGAACCGATGCCCCATGTTAAAGCCAAATTTTGCCAATTTCGAAGCGGTGCCATGCGAGATACCATGCCCAAACGAGGAACCGGTGCTAGGGGGAAAATGGCCCGGCCCACCTGTCACTGCCGAGGACGGAGTCCTGCCGTCGCCGCATCCTTGGGGCTCGGGTCCGGCCGTATCGTCACCGTCGAGAGAAGGAGCTGAGCCATCACCACCGAAGATGAGGGAGAGAGAAGATGGCGATAGATCGGCCAGTGGCAGCGTTGGTGGAATTTTGTTTAGTATAGTTGTGGGCCCATGTATCAGGTTGAAGGGAAGCTATCCGTACATTATGCATACATTGGAGCAATTTTTGCTAATTTAGACTGTGTTTACGTGGCAGTGCTTTGTACCTCTGAGAGGTACTATATACTGTGGATGCTCTCAATGATGAATTTTTGGCTGTATTGGTGTATTTTCGTCTTGTATTTATAAGAGTGACCGTCACCGGATTTTATTTGCAAAAATGACCCCTTGCCGCACGGTGGCCATACGGCAAGCCCACCCCGCCCACCACCTGCCCTTCCACCGCACGGCCACCGTGCGGTGGGTCAGCTTCTCTCTCTCCTCCCGGCGAAATTAGGGTTTCATCGCGGTTTGAGTGTTGTTTGTAGGAATTTCATAATATTGCAAATGAGTTCAAAACATTATGAAATTTTATGTGGAGCCTCCCGACACAGTGTACTTGCTTATATAAATTTTCCATAATTTTATTCATTATGAATTTTTCTCGCAATTTCATATAAGTGTACTATTTTTTTTGAATTTGTAAATGTAGAAAATGAGCTCCAAAAATTATGAATTTTGTTTTGAAGGCTCCTCACGCAGTGGACTTGATTATGTAATGTTTCAAAAAAATTATATGTGTTTTAGAATTGTCTCGAAAATTAAGGATTTATGTCGCGAAAATTTGGAGTTTAAGTTTTGGAAATTAGGGTTTGATGAATTCGTGTGACTTGGAATGCATGGAAAAAAAGATGTATTGCAACTCCATTGGCGCAGGAGTACACACATAAAAACCAAAATACGCGTACAAATATAGCAAAATAAAATATGAATACAAATATACTAAAACATAATCATATAACACGGGATACAATATGGCTCACTCGTCTGAGCCACTACTCTCTGCTCATTGTGGGCGCCTCCGCGTGCGCCTGGATGTTTTGCGTCGAGCATGTTGTCGGACCCAGGAGCGAAGGATCTCGGATTCTCTGTGTATTCCACACTAATCCCATGATCAGTAGCTAGTGTACATAGTCAAACAAAAGGTGATGGCATAACCATAATACGTGATTCATTCATAATAACTTAAGTTCATTACAGAAGGACATAATACCAAAACCAAAATACATCAAAAGCATAAGTAATAAGGTAGACCACACGATTCACCACAGGCAATCATCTGGGGGCGTAGCCTAGTCGTCAAAGTTCTTGTCCTCCTCGTAGTATTCCTCATCTGAATAATTTTTTAATAAGCAAGGTGAGTACAAATGAATGTACTTCGCAAGTTACACCCAATAACAGATTTATAATGCATGAGAGTATAACAAATGATGTGTTATAGGGTTGATTGTGCATAAAGCAATGTTTCTTTTTCAATATTTGTAATAAGTTTCACAGCAGTTTATTCCATACCTAAAATTAATTTTCTAAATTCTCAAGTTTTGTAGTAGAATAACCTCCATACAAGTGTGGTGAAGGATACCCTCCTATCACATGGCTAACTGCCTACTTTTTCCACAAGGATTAACCATCCTTAAAACATTTGCTAAATTTATTTTAAAAACAAAACCAAAGTCTAACTTTGAGTGGCTTTGTTCAGCATGTCCATGACCGTGGACACGGCTATCTAAATAGTTTTACACTCTACAGAGGTTGACTTTACTCACAAGAGATAATTTGCTTAACATCTCGACCAAGACACGCTTCCGAAGGCTTGTGACTAAGCAAATATCACCAGGCCTTTACAATGCACCATCCCAAAGTAGTCATGTCCGCTAAGGTTTCACTTCTATTAGGCTAACCACCCATCGGGAGCCTCCTCTTACGCCAAGTGGGAATATTGTCTAACCGACACCCACACATCAACATGGCATAACTAACAGTGGAATATTACAAATTATTTAGCCAGGTCCTACCCACATAGGACATGTGGTAGTACAGTGGAGATTTGCAAGATGCGGCTCGAAGACCGGTCCTTAACTGACTTGGGCAACTTCCAAATTAACCCCTGGGCCTCAATCCATTCCCGAATTGAGCCCGTGCATAAATCTGCACCGACAAACTATCCATTTCGCCAAGTACAAACCAGTTTGTCCTTCTATTTCATTGTTCAAAGCATTTGTAAATTTCCATGACAAAACAATGTCATGGATACAGTTTTAAACAACATTTGATCTTTGGTTGTAAATTCTCAAGTCAAATATTTTAGGTCTAAGCATCGCTAAGCATAGTTTTTCCCAAAATGTTCTAGTTTAAACTATTGCATAAACTAGATTTTTATCTAAAGTGCCAAGGTATGTTTGAATCAGTGTCAAGATTGGTGGTACAAAGCATCTAGGCATAACTATAATTTAAAACATGAATTTAAATAACTGAATATAAATAAGAATACAGTAATAGTTTAAAACATAAATTAAATAACTTTAAATATTAGGCTCAAATATGATCAAATGATGTAACTTGCCTTGTTCGAATGCTTGAGGATCTAATTCTTGAAATAATTCAGCCTCCCCGGAGTTGTCAAAACCTATCTGCGAAAATGAGCCAAATTCAAATAGAATTCAAATGAACTCAAAATTAAATAATTTCAGTACAGATAGCTATATCTTGATTTTAGATGAATTTAGAATTTTGAATCACTGAAATCGGACCTCGAACGAAGGAGAATGGGCTCTCATAAGTTTAAAATCACATAAAATGATGAAGTTGAGAATTTCAGATTTTATGGAATTGATTTTCTAAAGAAAAATCAATTTATTGAGTCATGCTGATCTCAGTACAGGAAAATGATTTCGAATGAATTATTTTTCAAAAGGAAAAACGTTTGTGCCTCTGACATGTGGGCCCCACGGCCATGGACCAAGTCCACGATGGCTCAAGGGTCCACCGTAGACGCGACTCGTGTAACAGCACCAAAGCTGATGCGTGCGTTGACGCGGGCAAGCGAGGCGAGGTGGCGGTGAGCTGGCACCAGGTGGCGCTGACGCAGGCATCTACGTCGACCAGAGGACGGCGGCGGCTCGGGTGTGGAGCTCGTCGGCGCTACGCGTCACGACAAGGTAAGTGGGTGTGCGAAAAAGGTAGATAAAGAGATGTCGAACCTAGTGCTCTCGGTCACGGCGGCGAAGTGCATGTAGGTGGTCGGTGGTGGAAGGGAAAAGCGGCGGCGGTCGAAGGCGGTGTGGGCTCTCCGGTGAAGCTCCGACGAAAGCAAGGTGAGCTTCGAGTAGAACGCAACAAGACAGTTCCGATGATGCTAAGAATGTTGCCGGGGAGTCCTTGTTGGCGGCGGAACGAGGCGGCGGCGGCATAGCTCGGAGCGATGGTAGCGCTCGGGTTGCATGTGGTGCCGGCGACTAGACAGTGCAGGGAGGAGTATGGAGGGAGCACGGGCTATGCCCAGAGGTGGGGAACACGTTGGTGGTGTCGGTTTGGCTGGGGAAGGTCCGGGGAGGCGGCTCCACGACGGCCATGGCCGACGGTGAGGAGCTCATGGCGGCGAGGCTCTACAGCGAAGGAGAGGATGGGAGGAGGTGGGGGAAAGAGAGAGGAGGTCTGGGAACATGACGTGACACATCTAGGGAGGCAAGGGGGTGACTGGAACAACGGGTTGAAGAAGGGGCGACGTGGCTGAAAGCATCTAGGCCCCTAAAAAATATTTTGGTAATTAATGACAATATGTGAATATGGGATTAACATGTTTATTGAGTATTTACAAGGTTAAGTCCCAATGGTGATTATCACAACTTGGAGATGCATGCTAAAGGATAACATGAAGATCAATATGGTTCAAAGACAAGGTACAAGTAGTCTAGGATCCTTTTTATTTTTACCGGTCTTAGGAGAAAAGGATGGAAGACCGAATTTTAGGTTAAATGTCGTACTATTAAGAGGGATCTTGACTAGTAGCTTGATAGCGTGTTCTTGTGCCATTTGGATCAATATAGGATCATGCATGCACTTAGAATTTAATTTTGAAAGCCTACTTTGCACTGTTAGGATTATCGGTAGTACCGACGTTAAGTCGGCGGTACTACCGCTCAACGGTATTACCGGGATAGTGGTGCGGTACTACTACAACCCGGTTGTACCGAAAAATAGTTGGCGGTACGTAAATTCCAAAGTGACACCATTTTGGGTTGGTTGCAAACCCTAAGAGCGGTAGTTCCGGAGGTTTATTGGTTGTACTACCGCAGCGCGGTATGACCGCACTTGTTTAGCGGAACTACCGCACCCCGGTGTTACCGAAAAATCAGTAGTACGTATTTTCCAAAGAGTGACCTTTTGGGCTCTAAGGAAAAGCGGTAGTACCGCTCGTATTTTTCGATATGGCTGGCCAGCGGAACTACCGCGTGATGGTTGGTGGTAGTAACGCGCTGAATTTTCCAACGGCTATGTCAGAGCAGTTAATGCGACTATTATAGCCGTTCTGTGCCGTTAGGTGAGGAGCGGTAGTACCGGCCATTACATGGTGGTACTACCACATTTTGCTGAAAAGTTGGGGTTTCACCCCCCCAACAGTCGTATTTGTTTGTTGGGGGGGGTATAAATACCCCTCCACCTGCTCAAGGACAGTATGCTAGACCATATTTACTATCCTTTGAGCCTTAAGCATCCTCTCAACTCCTACAATATACTTTTGCATTCATTGTGAGATAGTTGAGCCCAAATTCAAGTACATTCATTCTAGATTGATCCATTGCACTTGAGTGCTGTCAAGCGAAGATCATCGATTCATTACTCTTGATGTTTTGCCAAACACCTAGACAACTTGGTGGTGTTAGCACGGTGATCTCTTCAAGAAGATTGTGAAGAGGCCCGGTGCCAAGATTGTGAGTGGTTTGGTGTTCACCATCTCCGGAGCGGAGGAAAAACAACCACTAGTGATCGAGGAAAGGCTTAATTCGTGGAGCCGGCTTGATTAGTTCAAGCTTCCTCAACGTGGACTAGTGAAGACCGGTAAATCTTTGATACCACGAAAAAAATTTCATTGTCTCAATTGTGGTTAATTCTTGTCTTTACTATTTCCACATTTACAACTCTAATATTTATTCTTGTGTAGAATTGCATCTAGTTTAGACTTAGCTCATAATTGACTTAATTTGTTAATTATTCAAAAAGTTTTAAAACCTCCTATTCACCCCCTCTAGTCGATTATCCTTAATCCTACAAGTGGTATTAGGGCTTAGTCTCTCATTGATTTAGACTTAACCATCTAAGAGAGGAAATGATGGCTAGTGAGGGAATTGCTATAGGAAAGGCTCCTTTGTTTGATAGCTCAAATTATGCTTATCGAAAAATTAAAATGTCAATTTTTTTTAAAGGCCATGAGTCCTAGCATATGGAAAATCGTAAATGAGGGTTATGTTATGCCTCTTAATCCACTGCTTTCCATGGAACTAGAGGGACGTAATGCTCATTTAGATGCTCAAGTTATGAATGCTCTTTTTGGTGCTTTGAACGCGGATTAGTTCAATAGAGTGAGCAATTTGGAAACCGCTCACGATATTTGGACCACTCTTTTGGAAATCTATGAGGGAACATCTGCGATCAGAGAAGCCAAATTGCATAGGCTTCAGATCGAATATGAGACATTCATACTGTTGCCTCATGAAAGCATCACCGAGATGTATTCAAGACTTAACAACATTGTGAATGAACTCAAAGGTCTTGGCTCTGACCTTCTTGATGTTGATGTTGTGCGCAAGATGCTTAGGGCTCTACCAGACAAGTATGAGACGTTGGTGACGTTATTCCTCAACTCTCCCGAGTTGCCAAGAATGACGCCAACGAGGCTCTTAGGCAACCTCATAACAAATGAGTTGTACAAGAAAGACAAAGAAAAGCTCTTGGAGTCATCCTCCTCAAAGAAGAAGATTACCGCTTTCAAAGTCAAAGCGGAATCAAGTGATGATGAAGATGAAGGAGAAGACTCCGAAGAAGAGTTTGCTTTTCTTGTAAAAGAATGAAGAAATTCATGAGAAGACGCACACATCGAAGCTTCAACTTTGACAATAACAAGAATGGACAATCATCAAATGACAACAAGCGCTATAGCAACATCCGGTGTTATAATTGCGAAGAGAAGGGGCACATTGCCTCTCATTACCCCGTAAAAAAGGATGACAAGGGCAAGTCATTCAAGAAGAAGGAGTTTGATGGCAAGAAGAAGCTTTTCAAGAAACTTCACAAGTATGGCAAGAATAAAGCCCACATTGAAGAATGGGACTCCGATGAAGAGTCCACCGACTCCGACTCCGATGAATATGAGTCCCCCAAGAAGAAGGGACTTGTCGGCATCGCCATCAAAGAGGCTCCATCGCTATTCTCCACTCCTACTTGCCTCATAGCAAAAGGAGATAAGGTAAAGTCCATTAATGATAATGAACCATCATATGATGAATTAATGGATATGCTTGAAGATTTGAATGGATATCTTGGAAAAGAAATGTCAAAATATAAAATCCTAAAGAGATAGCATATCTCTCTAAAAGATTCTTATGAGGAGCTAAAGTAAGCTCATGACTTGCTTATCCAAGAAAATTCAAGCAAGTCTTGCACTAGTGTAGGAATTTTATGTGATATTCTTGATGAAATGTCTAGTGTAGAGATTGCAAGAACTAGTGCATCTAATTCATGTAATGATCTACTTGCGATGCCATGTTGCTCTACTATTAACTCTAATCATGATAATGTTGAGCCTCATAATGCAAAACTTGTTATTGAAAACAATGAGCTAAAGGAGCAAGTGACCAAGCTAAGTAAAAGCTTATAACGATGCTTCAAAGGTAAGACCACCATTGAAAAGCTTTTGAGTGAGTAAAGGTGCTCATTCAATAAGGAAGGACTTGGGTATATGCCTAAGAAAAGTAAGAAACCGGTAAACAAGCCCACAATGTTTGTTAAGCAAAATGGTATGTATTACCATAAGTGCCGGGAAATAGGACATTTGCTACAAACTTGTCCTATTGGTAAGATCATATCCCTAGGTTTATATGATTCATGTTATATGCTTA
The DNA here is from genome assembly GCA_036346405.1 of Phyllostachys edulis. Lineage (NCBI taxonomy): Eukaryota > Viridiplantae > Streptophyta > Magnoliopsida > Poales > Poaceae > Phyllostachys > Phyllostachys edulis. The sequence goes on along the minus strand of CM070547.1, from coordinate 12,566,451 downwards.
GAAAAACTAAGGATGGCAAAGTAATTGCAAGATTTGCTAGCACTTCAATTTTAGGCACTAAAAAGAATGCTATTTAGGTGCCTAAGTCCTTGGTCACTAATCTCCAAGGACCAAAACAAATGTAGGTACCTAAAAGAACTTAATTCTTGTTTTGTAGGTGAACTACAAGACCGGTGAAAAACATTGAGTGCTTGATAGTGGATGCAAACATTGGGTGCTTGATAGTGGATGCACTCAACACATGACCGGTGATAGAAAGATGTTCACCACATTCGAAAATAGTAAAGGAGTTGGTAAGATCACATTTGGCGATAATAGTAAAGGAAAAGTAATAGGATTGGGTAAAATCGCTATCTCAAATGACCTTTCTATCTCAAATGTATCTTTAGTTGAATCACTAAATTTCAATTTGCTATCTGTTGCACGAATATGTGATCTCGGTTTAATTTGTTCATTCTCTAATGAAGGTGTTACAATTTCAAATAAAAACGATAATTCTTTAGTTTTCAAATGTTTTAGATTTGGAAATCTCTACTTGGTTGATTTTACTTCAAATAAATCTTATTTAAAAACTTGTTTAATTGCAAAAACCTTATTGGGTTGGCTTTGGCATAGAAGGCTAGCTCACGTTAGGATGATTCAACTTAAAAAGCTTTTCAAACATGATTTAGTTGTTGGCTTGAAAGATGTGAAGTTTAAGAAAAATAGACTTTGTAGTGCTTGTCAAGCCGGTAAACAAGTCGCTAATTCTCATCCTTCCAATAGTATCATGTCAACTTCTAGACCATTGGAACTCTTATATATGGGTTTGTTTGGGCCAACAACCTATAAGAGTATCGGGGGTAATAGCTATTGTTTAGTCATTGTGGATGATTACTCTAGATACACATGGATATTCTTCCTAGATGACAAAGCCGAAACCTCCGGTATTTTCAAAAGTTTTGCAAAAAGGGCTCAAAATGAATTTGATTTCAAAATTAAGAAAATCCGTAGTGATAATGGTTCCGAGTTCAAAAATACTAAAATTGAAAACTTTTGTGATGAATTTGGAATAAAGCACGAATTTTTCACAACCTACACTCCGGAGCAAAATTGGAGTGGAAGAAAGGAAAAATCGAACATTAATTGAAATAGCTATGACAATGCTTGATGAATATAATACTTCCGATAGTTTTTGGGCGGAAGCAATTAACACCACTTGTTATGCTATAAATCGTCTTTTGAAAAAGACTTCTTATGAGCTTCTTGTTGGGAAAAAACCGAACATCTCTTACTTTCGTGTATTTAGTTGCAAATGTTATATTTTGAAAAATGGTGTTCGCCTTCCAAAATTTGCAAGTCGCTGCGACGTTGGTTTCTTGCTTGGTTATTGTTCAAATAGCAAAGTTTATCAGGTCTTTAACAAAAACTCCAGTTTAGTTGAAGAAAGACATGATGTACAATTTGATGAGACTAATGGCTCTCAAGAAGAGTATGAGAATTTGGATGATGTAGGTGATAAAGCCTTAAGAAAAGCAATGGAGAACATGCGGCAGAGAGTGGTGGATGAGGGAGCACATGCCGACGATGGTCAGTCTTGCGGCGATCATTTTTGAAAAATAACAAAGAACGGTCATTCTTGTAAATACGTGACGCCAATGCGCCAATACAGCCAAACATTCCTCAATGACATCTTGCTAGACCTTGATACACATTGTGTATATGCACAGTAACTCCTAGATTGGATTAGAGTCGCGAGATACGGTACGAGTAAGCATGATACTAAGAATGAAGTAGATGAATTCTATAAAAAAAACCAAAATAATGACATTAAAATAATCACAATGAGAGAAAAGGATTGGTGAAACTGATAACAAACTTCGACCTCAGAAAAGTAAAAAAAATTTATTGGTCTCTCGCAACCCCCAAATCTTTTAGGACCCAACCTAGCGTCATGAGTCCATGAATGAGGCGAGGAGAAATGCTCGTAAATACGTGCATCACATGAGTCGCCTTTTTTTTTTTGACCCTTTTGCTCTCTGGCCCCTGTTAACTCCCGGCCTAAATTAAAGCCAGGGCAGCGTAGCAAGTACCAACACACGCAAAACCTAATGAAACCCAGTTAAATAGGCACGCAGAGACAGAGGCACGCAGACAGAAGAAGGGAGCGCAGTGCGTACTGCAAGAAAGTTAGACAAGCTGTTCTGACAAGTAGAGTGGACGCACGACAGAGAAATAACAGGGCTCACGTCCTCGAATTTTTGGCGTGATTTCATTCCATATTTTAAAAAAATAGTCGAAGCGATTTTTATTTTATTTTTGTAAAATTAACATCTCGACCGTATGGCTATATGGCGGCCATCCCAGCCCGCCACGTGCCACTTACGCACGGCCGTCATGCGGTGTGGTGCCAAGACGCCATCGTCGGATCGCCTCGCCTCGCCACATGCCCTCCCGCTTAGGGTCTCATGGATTATGGTTTCACAGATTTGTTCTATTTTTAAAATATAGCAAATGACTTCAATTTTTTTTTATGTGAATACTTCCGACACGGTATACTTTCTTGTATAATTTTCTACATAATTTTACTCGTTCTGATTTTACTTGCTTTAAACAATAGTTTGAGCCCATCCGGATGCAACTCCGACGCTCGTGAATATTCATCGTGTCAAGCCCCTCCGTCCGGACCACCTTGTACTAGCATCTCGACAGGTCCAACCCACCGGGTCCGGCTCGTACGAGACTATCGTCTAAAAAACATACAAGTCTTGCATGTTCGACATTACTTGAAGTCACAACAACCCTATCCGCGGTACATTTGTGTAATTAGATACGACAAATTGCTTGCAAATGATGGATTACATATGTGTAATTAGATACAACTAATTATTTACTACTAAACTAACTAATTACGACTATTTAATTACCACTAAAGTAACTAATTGCAATTGATTAATTACCACTGTATAAATTACGAGTAGTTTATTCGCACTAATTTAATATGCGGGACTGATAACCACTAAACTAATTTCGACTAATTAATTAATTACCAGCGAACTAACTAATTACCTCTAAACTAATTAATTACCAGTAAACTAACTAATTCATAACTAATTAATAACCAGTACACTAACTAATTACGGTAATAACGACAAAAGCATCCGACAAATTACCTGCCCTTCGCAGTAAGCTATAAAAAAAATCGAGCGACAAACGACGAGCAGCAAGCAAATACTTGATCTCTAAAAAAAATAATCATGTTAAATTCTCTGAGTTCTCAGCGATGAGCGCCAGAACGAGAAGCGAAACACAATTGGGATGAGCGAAGAGCGACATCTCGGTATTTATAGCCAAGCGAAGGAGGAGCCGCTACATTGGCGTCGGAAATTTCGGATCGTTATGCTGCGTCAAAGACTACTGCAAAGAACACCATGAGGAATCAATAGATGTGCGGAGGAGGAAGGATGGACGGTTCAAAATATGGCCACCGGAGGGGAGGCCATGTGGGAAGGGGAGAGCAGGGCTGGCGGGAGGAGGGCCATGCGTGTGGGAGGGGGAAAGGGTAACACGTGGCAGGATAAAATGAGTACACTTAAATGGAACTGCGAGCTAAAATCAGAACGAGAAAAATTATGAAAAAATTACACAAGAAAGTATATCGTTCTACGAGCATTCATGTAAAATTACATAATTTTAGGAACTAATCTACTATATTTTTAAAATGCTACGAAATTCGCGGATTATCGGTCAAAACTCTAACCTAACCCTAACCCTAACACGTGAAACCCTAATCCTAACACGTGGCGGCCAGGTGAGGCGACTGCATGGCGGCCGTGTGGCAACATCACCGCACGTCGGCCGTGCGGAAGCGGTGCGTGGCGGGCTGGGGTCGCCGTCGCACGACGGTCGTGTGGTCGAGACACTAATTTTGAAAAATAATTCGCTGTAGCTATTTTCGTAAATATGAAACGAAATCACGCTAATACGCCAAAAAACCTCCACGTCCTCGCCTATTTCCTCTCACACCCTCTCACATATACGTACTCTACTGTTTTTACTGCACACTACACGTAGGATAAAAGAATCTACTACAGTACTACTACTCGTGCTGCTTTCTTTCGCAGATGAGTCTGTGAGAGAGAGGGGGAAATGATTTATTGTTTTACTGTGCGAGAAACTGCCCTACGGGCGGGTGGGCGTGCGTGCGCACTAGAGCTGAGACATGGGCCGGGCTTTTCTGGGCTGGCCGGGCTCGGCCAAGACGACACGGTCTAAGCCTGACGCAAGACGCAAGACACGTCCGGCCGCCGCAAGACGACACGAACGCCGGCCGGGCCGGGCTTGAGAACGCGTCTGCTGGGTGGCACGGACGCACGAAAAAGCCCAATCCTCCAATCCTCCCCGCCCGCCCAATCCTATCCCTCCCTACCGGTAGCTGGCCCAATCCGTTCTCCCCCACGGCCTAGCCCAACCCTAATCCCCATCCCGCTAATCCATACCCCAATCCCACACACCGCCCACCTCCACCTCGGTTCCTCCTCCCCAAGCACCGCTTTCTCCTCCTCTTGGCTCTCTCCTCCCCACGCCTTCCTCCCTCTCCGGCTCTCCTCCGGCTGAGAGGAATGAAGATGGCGGTTGCCGCCGCCATCGCCGCCTCCGCTGTCTATAGTTATTTTGGGCTAGGCTTGGGTTGGTACGGCACGACGGGCTTTGGGTCGTGCCTAGGCTTGGCCGGAGGCGAGGTGGGTCGCACAAGACGGCGGGTGATTGATCGGAGGCGAGACGCCGACGACGCAACCTCAACCACTGCAGACGCCCAATGCCTAGCTCTAGTGCGTACCATGTACGTATGGTTTGTGCCGCTGCCGTGAGATTCTTGATTCTTCAATGGGCACAAAGACGGACACGGGCAGACATATGGCTACCTGAACTTTAAAATATGCAGTACGTACGTACGAACGAACAAACTGCACCTCTCTCTCTCTCTCTCTCTCTCTCTTCTTGAAGTGCGATCGTTGTTCATTAGAAGACATCAAGAAAGAAGAAGAAGCAGCAGCAATGATGAAAGGTATTACATCGATTTTATCAGAAAGTGTCAGAGCGATTGATCTCAGCCTTCGATTTTTTATCGGATGGTAGCATCTCTGGATCCATCACTCACTCTCAGCCTCTCGGGAGCCTCTCCCCAGAGAGGCTGTTGATGCCACTAGGAATATGAGGGACCCAACTATGTTTTATGTGCATGAGTGGATTTTTAAAAAAAATAATATTATTTTAAAAGAAATGTACAAAAATAAAATAGTCAATTTTTTTTACAAAACTATGCTACTATCACTATTTGAAATGACGAAATTTTTCTGTTACCATTCCAAATGGCGACAGCAGCCTAGAGAATGACGACAGAGCCTAGAATAGTGTAGAGAGGTCCCTGTCACCATTTCAACTGGCGACAGAGATCCCACAAGTCCCTAAATTGTTTAATATTAAAATTTAGGAAAATCATCATTTAAAAGGGCGACAGGGAACTCGCAAGTCCCTATCGCCATTCCAAATGACGACAAAATCTACCCTATAAAAGACTGGCATAACTCACTTTTATTCACTAAAATAGAAAGAGGGGAGGGAAGTGAGAGGAGCAGAGAGGAGGAGAGGGGAGGAGAGGAGCTAGCAAAGCGCTGCGTCGTCCACCTTTCAGGTAAATTTTTTAACCGAATGGATTACATAGTTTTATATGTATAGTTACGTAGTGTAGTATGTTGTACATAATTATTTTCAGTGGGTAGTTTAATTTTAGATATGTGGTTAATTATGCAAATCTTGTTTACGGTGCAGTACGTCAAATATGTCAGACGCCACCGATTTCAAAATTTACTACGGTCAGGGGACTATTCTTGAGGGTCCCGAGGGGATTGATTTGCGTTATTTTCAATCGGTGACCATGACCCTAACAAGATCAAAGTAGCATACATGAGGCGCTATGATACGGTGGTTGTTCCACACATTCGATTTGGACGATGTGTGTATGATCTGATATTGAGTTGTCTTGCCAATCGAGCACCACAAGGCACATATTAGGAGTTAGTGCAGCTCAAGGGGACAAGTCACGACAGTCATATGTACTCAGGGCGGGAGGAACAGTGAGATTTGGTCCTTCTGGCCCACACACATGTCAAGCCCACTCCTGCATCGGTGGCTGAACAAGAAAGGGATGGTGATGCCGAAGAAGATGTCGGGGACTTCAGCCACAGTGTGGTGCACACAATGGCTGAAGGTTCGGGAGTTACTGATGCTGTTAATGAAGACCCTGTAGAAGGAGCTCCTTCAGTCAGGCAAGCTAGTGGGCTTACTGACGAGGGTGAGGAGCTGGAAGCCCTAGTCCCAAGGATAGAATTCGAAGACCAGGACTACATGACATTATCAGAAGATGAAAGATCAGATGACGAGGATGTTGTGGAACAACAGACGGTTCCATCCGAGTGAAACACATACCAGTTCGACAACCTTGTCATTAACGAAAGCTCCCGTGTGCCGTAGGAATACGACCAAAGCGAGGTCAGGCAAGAAGCTATGTACAAATGCAAGGAGGTTGTGCAGTCGCCATTTGGAGTGGCGATAGGGCTCTATCGCCATTTCAACTAGCGACAGGGACCTTTCTGCACTGTTCTAGGCTATGTCGCCATTCTTTATACTATTGTCGTCATTTGTAATAGCGATATTACAATTTCGCCATTTGAAATGACGATAGTAGTCTAGTTTTGTTAAAAAAATAATAGTTGACTATTTATTTTTGTAATTTTTTTTAAAATAATATCATTTAAAAAAAATTATGCATGATTGCATGACCAAAGATATTATATATAGGCTAGGTAGTATGAGATGTGACATTGGCCAAGCTACTTGGGTGTAGATGCACTAGGTAGGATGGAGCTTGGGGTTAGGCCAGTCTCTAGGATTCAGCAAATTAAAAGAGCTATCAAACTGTGGGCCATGTGGAAGAAAAGTCAAAGAAAATAAAACACACAAAATCAGGCCTCAATTGTGGGATATATCCTCCAGTATAAATGAGAAGCAGTTTCAGACGCAGATAGAGATCCACGTCACTGTTTTTTTAGCCGTCCGATCTTCATTCGCTTTCTTTTTCGACCGTTCGATCGAAGCCGAAATTTTCCTTCTTGTGAACGAGCAACGTCCTCTCCACGCCAAGCAGCCCCACGCACGAGCCGCCACCTTTTGTCACATGCTGTGGCGCCGCCTGTTTTTTTTCGCCTTGCCTCATGCCGCGGGCCCCACCGGGCCGTCACTCCACGCGCAGGCTTCACTCCGTGGTCGCTTTTTTTTGGCCTCGTGGGATGCACTGCTCCTTCTGATTGGGCGTGTCCAAGGACAAGTTGGGCCCACTAATATATATGAGAGAGCTGTCTTAATTGGCACTTTGTGTAGCACACTAGCCTTTGAGATTTCCCTCTTTGCATGTAGGGCTGGATATGTTGGGTTAGTGGGGGTCCTTAAAATGTACCTTGGATTATTATAGGGTGCTGCAGGTGAAGTCTATTCCTATTCCTATTCCTATTTTATTTATTTATTCCAGGTAGCAAATAATGAAAATCCTTAATAATTATCCTTTGGTGGTATATACTTGTAAGATCATTTGTTTTGGCATCTTTGGAGCTTACAAATTTCACAATAATTTTCAATGAGGAAGCACATTTTGCTGAGGACTACTAGTAGTAGGCCTTATTCTAATAAAGATTATTAATTCTATATTGTGTACTTATTAAGTTGTTATGTCACTTTGATCGCACACCTCCTTTTTCTCACGTACAATTTGCACGTTCTTGAATCATGGCCGAGCTGGCTCATTGTGCTGACAATGACTGAATGACATACAATTTGTTTTTATGAGTTAAGCTTCTGTATTTACAGGAAAACTAATCGAAAAAAATTATGCAGAGTACTTTGTGTCCATGAGATTCCGTGAGGGCAAGTTGACGTGTACTGGCACCTTAGAATATTGCCTCAGAATATTTATAATGATCGCAACAGCAAAATGTTTTCCTTCTATAGAGAGAGAAGTCTATAGATCTGTGAATCGGATCCTTGCTTTCGTATCGATGACTTTTGCTACAGAAAACACTGTACCAAACTGTTGCAGCAACTGAAATAGACCTTTGTTTTTATTTAGTGCGGATGATTACTTTTGCTACAGAAAACACTGTACTAAACTGTTGTAGCAACTGAAATAGACTTTTGTTTTTTATTGAACGGTGAAGATCGTGTACTATGCTAATGCACCACACGTGCTTCGATGCACTGGGTCCATTTCGCTGTGAATCTGTGGAGAGATTCTGTGATCCTGCGAATCTGTGATCCTGTCGTGCTGCCAAGCTAAAAGGAAGTGGAAAATAAGCGGGGCTAATTCAGGAGATGGATGTAACGCCTAGATGTCGAGCATCGCTAATCTTATCACGAGTCTAGTCTAATAAACTCATAAACCAGCAAGCTTGGCCTGGCCAGCTCGACCTGCATCAGCATCAGCAAGAGTCGAAAAAGAAATGGTAGGCGATTAATTAAAGAGACAGTGCCAAAGCTATTACATATTGCTATCATTCCCGCCGCAAGTAGCTGTTGCATAATAGCACCATTTTGTCGTCGCAATGGTCCAGCAAATGTATATTCATCAAAAACCGATTTCTTGCGTCTATATAGAAAATGAAAGTCGTTCATTCTTCAAGCTCATATGTAAATATGTAATAGAAAATTCACAACATATCACTGAACATGAGATATGATCCAGATATCAGTAAGACACCGGTTGTATATTACAAAGATTTGAAGTTATTCAATAACATATAATAAATTACTTTAATATGTAATGTACACCGATTTATAGAGTTAGAGTATGCTTGATTGGGATCAAATTCTATGGCTAACTACGACGGACTCTTATCGACACCTGTAGATACAAAATAGGAAAACCAGAAGGTGACTAGAAATTAGCCTAAAAAATACCCAAAATGTACACACGCACAACACACCAAAGCAACAAACAAACCTAAACCGTTTCGATGGATAGATATAAAAGCCACGGAAGAAGGGAAGGAAACGTAAAAGGAAAAGAAAGGAAAGGGGAAAAAAAGGTTACCATCTTCGCACTGCATGAATTCCAAATTTCCAATCCATTCCATTAACCCTATGACCTATCGGCGATCCACTCGCCTCCCTCTCTCTCCCCCCTTCCTCTTATTATTGCATCCTCTCTCCTCTCTGCTTTGGTTCAACTCCCTCCCCTGCTTTGACCTTGTTTGCTTTATCTGCCTTTCTCCGCCGTTTCTTGGATTTTAGGATCCAAGAAACTCACTTGCCAGGTTGTGAAGGAGTTGTTTGATTGCTGTGAGGTAGAGTTGGAGTCGTCGGGGCATTCGGTGATCCAGGTGTGTGTTTCTTGATTGTTTCCTCGGTGGTGGTGTTGGATTCGTGGAGAAGGGGAAGATGACCGTGGAGGAGAGGCAAGGGAAGGTGAACGGGCATGGGAGCAGGGACCAGTTCCCCGTCGGCATGCGCGTGCTCGCCGTCGACGACGACCCTACCTGCCTCAAGGTCCTGGAGAACCTCTTGCTTCGTTGCCAGTATCATGGTATAGTAACTTCTCTCTCTGTCTCTCTCCCGTATTTTAGGATTTGTACTGCTCTGAACAAAATTGTTAGGTTGAGTGCTGTTCTACTATTGGGTTTCTCTCTTGATTTAATTTTCGTTGTTTGCCTGATGGTTATAGCAAGATTTGGTGTCTCAGTTTTGCATTCACAGAAGTAGTTTTGTGGTATTTGCGCTCCTTATTTTCTGGCGGTTTGTCGGTCTTTTTTTTTCGTGTTATGTAATGTCAAATCAAGATTGTTTTTTTGCGCTAAAAAAAGATTGATTTTTTATCTCCTTTTTCGCATATTTATCAATATGCTATAACCATCAGGATTTGTACTGCTCTGAACAAAATTGTTTGGTTGAGTGCTGTTCTACTATTGGGTTTCTCTCTTGATTTAATTTTCGTTGTTTGCCTGATGGTTATAGCAAGAATTGGTGTCTCAGTTTTGCATTCACAGAAGTAGTTTTGTGGTATTTGCGCTCCTTATTTTCTGGCGGTTTGGCGGTCTATTTTTTTTTCATGATATGTAATGTCAAATCAAGATTGTTTTTTTGCGCTAAAAAGATTGATTTTTATCCCCTTTTTCGCGTATCTATTTATTTGGAACAACCTTGTTTTGTAATATCTGTGTTTTTCCGTTGAATAATTCTATGGAAGATTGGACTTTCGCCGATGTAATTATTGCACATGTCTAATCTTGTGTTCCCCTGTTGTTTTGGTGGTCTATTTTTTTTCGTTTTCCATGGTCACAAAATATGGTTGTATTTTCTTTCATCTCTTCATTGGAATGATCTTTTGCCGTTTTTTTCTTCTTGAGTAGCTCTTTTCAAGATTTGACTTGTATGTGTAGTGTGTGGTTCTTGCCTTCGACCCAAGGCTAATGGTCTAATGTGTTTGGATTTGATTTGCTGCAGTGACAACAACCGGGCAGGCAGCCACTGCCTTGAAACTGCTCAGGGAGAAGAAGGATCAGTTTGACCTGGTGATCAGCGACGTCCACATGCCAGACATGGATGGCTTCAAGCTCCTCGAGCTCGTGGGCCTCGAGATGGACCTCCCGGTCATCAGTAAGTCTTGTTTGCTCAGTTCTGTTTCTCATTCTTGTAACCAATGCTCTGACAAATGGCATGGCCTGAAAATGATTGTGGAATGATAGATTTAGTAAGTCTACTTGTTTTGGTTTTACCTCATTTGAACACAATCTGCGGAGATATGATTATGTCTAGCAACTCAAAATGTTCTCAGAAATGGTATACATGAAAAAATAAGGAAACTTTGTTGGTTCAAATCTATTTTTAGACAGCTCTATTCAGCTCTAGTGTTGGTTTGGTGCATAGGTCAGAAAAGCAATGAAAATTGCCTAACGCGAATATATTACAGATGGTTCTTGCATGTGCTATTGCTATCAACCAGTTCATCAGTTTGAGAAACTGACTTACCATGCAAACTGTCTGTTACATTATTGCCCAACATGTGTAACAACTGAAAAAGAAACGATCAAATAAGAAAAGGACAAAAGTCTGCAAGTGTAATGAAGGCCAATTACTTTCCGATAAAAAGGTCAACTATTTTCTCGGGTTCAAATATATAGTGAATGTTGTGTTTGAGTTTCTGTTAGATTATGTGAATGCAGTGTGAATAACATCAAGTTAATTGCATTTGCGAATTTTGCCTTGCATTTTGAAACTGACCATATCTGTCATGCAGTGTTGTCTGCAAACGGGGAGACACAAACAGTCATGAAGGGGATTACCCATGGTGCATGTGACTACCTTCTGAAGCCAGTACGTATTGAGCAGCTGAGGACAATATGGCAACATGTGGTTAGGCGGAGGAATTGTGACACCAGGAACCATGGTAATGACAATGATGATGCTGGTCAGAGGGTGCAGGCAATGAACGCTGAAGGCGAGAATGGTGGCGCTCACCACAACAAGAGGAATTCACGGAAGGGTAGAGATGAGAATGGAAATGATGGTGACGATTCTGATGAGAACAGTAATGAGAACGCAGACTCGTTGACCCAGAAGAAGCCAAGGGTTGTGTGGTCCGTTGAGCTGCACCGAAAATTTGTGGCTGCTGTCAACCAGCTTGGCATTGACAGTAAGAACTCATGTTTCATAGCTTACTTATCAGGAATGTTGGCTATTTTTTTTCATTGTTCATGATGTCATTCGTAATAACAGCCCTGTGTTCATTGTGTTCATAATGCAGAGGCTGTTCCAAAGAAAATATTGGATCTCATGAACGTAGAGAACATCACCAGGGAGAATGTTGCTAGTCATTTGCAGGTTAATTTCTCTCCTTATGTTTTACCTCAATATTGACGTTTCTATCAATTTTATTTTGTGATATCTTTGTGCCTAACTTTTCACTACTATTATCGTAATTATAACCGAAAGCATTCGACCCCGCCAAATTCTATCCAGTAATAAGAGGAGAGAACTGTCTTCCCTCAGTTTGATGAGTTCATTGCAAAACATGGCTACTTGAGAGGATTTGGTTTTGAATTTTGATAAACGTTAAATGAACCTTTTCCCTTTGAAAGTATGTCACAACCCTGACATACTTCTAAAATCATAATTGTACATGTCCTATATTTTTTTGAGATGTTTTTTCCGCCTTTCGCAGAGATACTGAAACTAAACAACTTATGTTTTTGTGTTTATTTCCTAATATTTCCAAAAAGGGGTGATTTTTGTCAGCAAATTTGTTAAGCTGTTCAGTTTAGTTCCGTGCAGACCTATTCGTTTCTTATAGTTTTCTTTCCTTTTGTTTGTATTTATAAGCACACTTCATCGATTCTTCTTGTTTTCTGTCATTTCAGAAGTATCGACTGTACCTGAAAAGGCTGAGTACCGATGCAAGCAGACAGGCCACCCTAGCTGCTGCATTGGGAGGAAGGAATCCCGCTTACATCAACATGAATTCACCGGAAACCTTCAGGCACTACAATGCATACGGGAGATACCGACCGGTCTCAACTACCACCCATTCCCAGCCAAATAACCTTCTTGCAAGGATGAATTCCCCTTCTGCATTTGGAGTGCATGGATTGCTGCCTTCACAGCCACTGCAGCTCGGTCATGTCCAAAATAACCTGAGCACTTCCCTCAACGATTTAGGAGGGGTCAATAATGGTAACCTGATCAGGGGTGCACATATGTCAACAATGGTAACTGGTCCTTCTGGCAACTCATTTACAAGCATATCAAATGGCGCACCATTGGCTCCTGCAAATAATTCAGTACAAACTCTTGAATTGAGCAATCAGCAACACCTTGGTCGGATGTGTTCATCTTCTGCACACCCATTTAGCACACTTGTTGGCGAGTCTCCCCAGTTTCCAGATCTTGGAAGAAGCAGTAACACTTGGCAACCTGCAGTTCCGTCCAACATTCAGGAACTTGGTCACAACGACAGCATGTCCCCACATGTGAATGGCCCCAGGATCGAGCCTGTCTCAGGCTTTACAACTCCATCCAATCAGAATCCATTGCTGGGAAATGAAATGCAGAGCCAAATACCATCACTAGCTAGCAATGCCCTTCCAATGTCATTCAATCAGGAGACAGTGCCATTCACCTATGGAAGCTGCACAGACTCAAGAGAGATGCTGAATGACCACCTTGCATTCAGCAATTCAGGCATCAGCACTTCATTGCCCAACCTTCGCATAGACATTTCTGTTGTGCCAAGGCAGACACTAGATGGCGGGAATGCAGGCGGTGTTCCCACTCTGCAAGATGGCAGGATTGATCAGCAAGCTGTCAGCAATCAGCTAAATTACAACAATGATCTCATGGGGACAAGTAGGCTGCAAAGGGGACCAAGTGGTGGTTTGGATGACATCTTTAGGCCGGTATGACCATTTCTCGTGTTTCTTTTTCAGCTGAATATCTGCTAATGTTAGTATGCTGTTTCATGTTTCCGTTACTTGTCGGCGCTGCTCAAACAATGTCAACATGCCGGAAAAAAAATCTTAATATTTACCTACACAATATTCTGGACAAACTAAATTCTCATTGGCTCACTTTTTCTATGTTGCGATACTCACTTCACTGAAACAGTCCATGCATCTCTTTTTCATGTGGAGTCCACAAGCTTGTATGTTCCTTGATGTGTACTACTTTTGATTCCTGTAGTCTATATCATAAGAAATACCAACATATGTAATGGACCACTTATATATTCTCTGCGATGATATCGCTGAATATGTAAATACATTAAGCTTACACCTCCGTGGTTTACTTAATCTTCATGTGATCTGTCATGTTCGGAACACCCAATAGTGACTTTCTTATGTAACATTCACAAGTGTTCTGAAAACTAGGTTTGAATATTTAACCATGTCAGTTTTCTCAATGCAGGACCGTGAAGATGGTGGTGTTCCTTTCATCGATGGGGACTGGGAGCTGGTCTAGCCAGTCTCCGTTCCCTACATCAGTCCGCGTGTCAGATTTTCCGCATTTGTGGCGTCGGCTGCTGATTGTTCCATGCTAATTGCCTGCTCAAAGTTGTTTATAGCAGCAAGTCTTCATCACAAATGCCTTTGCATTTGATTTTTCAGTTTAGCTATCGGGCTCTTGGGTTAGTCAGTCATGCGGAGTTATGCTGAATAACAACTACGTGGTTTGGGATCGTAACTCGTACAATGTTAATTCAGGTATATCCGGTTATCATGATTATATAGTATGCTTGGTAAGCAAATGAATGCTTCGTGCTAATGGTTGGAATTACTAGTTTCCTTTGTTATTCTTTTTCGCAACATACTTTAGGTAGCTGAAATGTCAGTACATTATGACATTTTAGCAGGTTGCTTCTGTTTGGAAATGCTTTTGTTTTGGTTATTTGCATGGTAGCTTGCAGCCCCAATGGAAGATTTGCATTTTTAGAACAAAGCCAGATGGCTCAGATTTATTAGACGAGTAAAAGGCCTGAAGATATTTAGTTCACACTGATGTTTTTCACGTTGCAACACTTCATTTTCTACACACTTATTTGCTGCAAAAAACCGAGGCAGGCAATTGTGGTTAGCTTTCCCTGGAGCATCCTGCAAAAATAGATTGTCCTGGTGGCTGGTTAGCAAGAATTACATCCAGACTAAGGATAGTGTACTTAGAAGAGGATGGCATGATGATGGCAAATGCGAGATGATGTTCTTTAGAGAGCAAGATATGCAAATCATGGAAAGAACTGGCGCAAAAAATCGTCTGCCGTTTACTATCTTACACTTGGGCCCCACGTGGGGTCAAAGCACGGTTGCAATTGCGGAGCTTTATATAGCTCAAGGAGGGACATGGCTCCCTCTTAATCCAAAGCCTTAATACACTATTGATATTTCATTGAATAGGCACTTATCGAGCAATAAATTAGCGCTCTGTACAACGGATTAATACACAATCCATTGAATTAGCCCCCCTTATTTTTTGTTCAAGCTCCGCCATTGGGTCGATTGATATCTTCATCCTATACAGACCACACACAAGCCATACACCCGATACAAATAAACCTAAAGACATCGATGGAGATGCAACTCTGATTCTTGGACAATTCTTTATCACACATGTGAAAATCATCTTCAATGGCGACCGTGATTGCTCTAGTGAATGTCAATATTGTTTTGATCTGTAAAGAAACAACTGTAGGAAATCAACTCGATGATTTCAAGGACATGGGTTGTCTTTACTTACCCCATCTCCAATGGCAAATACACGGACAGCCCGACGAATTCGTAAACGACGTCAAACCAGAATTGCATATTTGGGTAGCACGGCTAGTACAAAGCTCCGCAAAAAACTGCAAAATCGTTGCTGCAACAAGATAGCTGCCAATCCAGGACCTCGTTAGTTTGTAATGGTGAAAGAAATTAAATATGATTTCATTGTTAAAAAAAAACCTTGAGGATGTTTAATAGGAAATACAAATACGGAAATGTGTTGTAATCAAAACTATTTAAACTGACCACAACGGACACAATAAAGCCAGGAGGGGCATGGCCCTCCTTGAGAAGTTGAGATACATGAAAAATGTAAGGGTTTCTCAATCAGGAGGGGGCCATGACCAACCGACAAAAAAACCATGGTGTAATTATTGTGTATGACTGAACCTCAAGTTCGATAGATAGAACATACTCAGAATGGGGTTACCATATGTACTTACCACTTTAATAGTGACCAAGAGAAGCACGTGGTCGTAGCGCGGGTCAAGACCCTGCTAGGAGCATCGGAAGGCGACTTGCATGAGAAGCCACCATATCTGCGTACCTTTAACATGGTCCGTACGGGTTATTCAGATTGAAACCAGTCAGACTGTGTGAATATAATATAGGTTGTTTGGTTGGCTATTTCTGTTGAGATAGATTGTGCTGAGATGCTATTTGGTTGGGTGTATAAAGACGTTGATTGCAAGTGTAGATGCAAGAGACGGTGGAAAGAAAATGTTAGCATGGCTTTAATTTTGTCTTAATATATTCTAATAGCCCTTATTTTACCTTAACTCACTCTAATCCACTCTAATACTACCTAATATGCACTGATCACCTCTTAATAACGTCATTAGCAAAGCCTGTATCTCGAGAAACGGAGAAATTGGGCGTTTCTACCCAGCCTGGCCCGAAGGCATCTTTTGTATTTGCTCAGTTAGGTTGTTTTACGTATGCAGTCATCCAAACAAACGAAACTAAAAAGATTCTGCACCTGAGGAGCCTGCCCCAAGCTTATACACCCAACCAAACACACCCATATCGTATAACATGAGCATGAACGAGTAACATTTCAATTTTCGTGTCTTTTTAAAATTTTAAAATAAAAGGAATCAGTTGAATTTTATTTGAGTTGTTCAAAGCTTAATTTGAAATTTAAAAAATTAAAACAATTTAATATAAATAAACCAAACTTCAATTAAATTTAAAACTGTTTTATTTGCGGTCATTTGGTCCCAAGGTATTTTCTGGTTTTTCCAAGTTCTTTTGTTATTTCTTAGAGTTCAATATAATTTATTTCTTTTCTGTTTTTCCAGAATTTATTTCTTTGTTGTAAAATTTAATTTAAATTAATTATTTTAAAAGTGTTGGATTTATTTAAATCCAAGTCCAAAATTCAAATTCAAATCCCTCTTTTTCCTTGAGCCAAAACCCTTTCTCTAGACCGAGCCCATTTTCTCACTTGGCCCATTTCTTTTTCTTCTCTTTCTTTCCTTTTTCCCTGCCCTGCTCCTTGCTCTATCCCGAGCCAACGCCTAGGTCGCACCAGCCCTGTGCGCCGCTCCCGACCACGCTTAGCCCGCCTCTCACCGACCAGCGCCCGGTAAATCGGTTTACCCTCAACTGCGAACTGCTGGTGGCACCTAGGCAGCGCCACATTCTTGTGTCAGACTGCTTGTCGTGCTCCCCACGCCGATCGCCCACCAGCATGATCGCCACCCACATCGTGCCCGTCGTCAATGCACACCATCATCGCCTAAGCATTCAATTTCCCTACCATTTTCCATCGCTTGCGCAAATTCAAGTCCGAACCAAAACTGTTGCTCGAATTCCGTGAGCGTTCCCCGTCATTTCACTCCCCGTCTTCACCTTTTAAAGGAAGCATCGCGTCCGCCTTGAACTCCTCTCCGTTTCGCCTCAAACCTCACTTTCTCTCGACGCCGCCGTCTTCTTCCTCAAGTACGACCACGCACTACTACAAAAAGGCTAATACTGGACGCCTCATCACAGACGGTTGACCAAAACCATCTTTATTAAATACAATCACAGACGGTTTTGGTTTAGCGACCGTCTGTGTTATTGGTTGCGCTAAAAACCAAGTAATATCACAGACGGTTTGTGTTGAAAACCGTCAGTGAAGTATCACAGACGGTTCCGAACAAGAACCGTCTGTGATACTACTAAATATCACAGATTGTTCTTGCAGAACCGTCTGTGATACTTCACAGACGGTTTTCAACACGAACCATCTTTGACTTCCCGTCCTCATCACAGACGGTTTGTATTAAAAACCGTCTATGATACTTCACAGACGGTTTTCAACACGAACCGTCTGTGACTTCCCGTCCTCATCACAGACGGTTTGTATTAAAAAACCGTATGTGATAAGTATTTCTGATTTTACCATAGCTTGAAATAACTGACTCTGTGATTTTACTATGGCTTGAAATCACTAACACTATGATTTTACCATGACTTCAAATCACTAACACTCTGATTTTACCATAGCTTGAAATCACTGATTTCAAGTCATGGTAAAATCGTATTAAGAACCGTTTGTGATATGTCGTTACAGACGGTTTTTGTATGAAACCGTCTGTGATTCGCAGCGCGGGACTTCGAATTTTTTTGAACGTGTGCGTGGGAGGCAAAATATTTTGGCGCTGTCCTTATATATTATAGCCACCCTAGCCTTGTCTTACATCAGTCTCTCCCTCTCTCCTCCCTACACCGAGCTCCGGCGACCACCCTCGATTCCCCGTCACGGTTCGGTGAGGAGACACAACCGACGATGATGATGAGGAGGGATGCGAAGGAACTCCTTGTCTGCCGCAGGAGGTAGACTACCGGAAGGTACGTGTACATCCCCAAAACATACATAATTTGTTGGCTGTTTGTTGTAAAGAAAATTATCTTAATTTTGTGTTACCTAAAGTTGGAGCGCCGCCGGAGGTTTTTAGTCGTCTCTCCTTGCCGATGAGCTTGAGTCAAACTCGACAACATGCAAGAACATCTTGTGATATGCTGGTGAGGTACAGAGAGGAGCTCACAAGACCAATCCAAGAAGCCAATAAGTTCTTCAGGAGCTTGGAGGTATAGATAGTTTCTACCTAGTTTAACTTTGTAACTTTATTCTTTTTTTCCCATTTGGAGGGGACGTTGTGAAACCTTTTGGTTTCCCTTTCCTATAATGTGTTTGCCATCAGAATTTTAATTGGATTTTAATTGTTTTGCTAGAGGTTGCATATGGAAATTACTGTCTAGCAATTGATTGGTTTGGCTCAAAATCTAATTTTTTTTTGCAATAGAAAAAACTATCATAGACGGTGATAATTACTTATCATAGACGGTTCATGTTCAGAACCGTCTATGAAAATAGACTATCACAGATGGTTCTGAATAAGAACCGTCTGTGATAAGTAATTATCACAGATGGTTCTTGTTCAGAACCGTTTGTGATAGCTTTTTCACAGATGGTTCAAAAACCGTCTGTGATAACCTCATGTCATCACTGACCCATAAACTCAAACGGCTCATGAAACCGTCTGTGATGATGTTTTTGAACCATCTGTGAAGACCTTTTCTGTAGTAGTGATGTCACCTTCGCTTTGATCTCCCTCTCCGATACACTTCTTGAGGAATTGCTCATGCCACATTGTGTTCCCGACCTTCTTCTACCCATCCCCCACCTCGGTTTGGCCGATTAATGACCATGGAGTGCCGTCGCCATCTCCCCGCCGCTGCCGCCCCGCCTCTACGAACCCCATCCGGCCCCATGCGGCCGTGGCCTCACGAGCCCATGCTTGAGCTGGTGCTCATGCCTTATTTGGAGCGCCGCCATTGCAGCCCTGCGCCCATGCCACCGCCGCCGCACGAGCCACCGTTGTGCTGTTGTGCCTGCGCTGTTGCCTCTCCTCACGTCCCCGAGGTTTCGGGGACCCATTTTGCTTGCCGCCCGGCCCTCATGCGCCGCCATTCGCCGGTGCCGCCTAGAGCTGCCGCTCCCCTCCTCTGCTCTTCCTTTGTTTTCTTCTTTCTTTCTTCGCTTGACTCACTGGCAAGTGGGGACCATTTGTTAGCTAGTTGATTTAATCCTTTAATTCTGAAACATAATATTCCCTAGAATATTCCCTCATCAATTTCCAAGAATTTCCCATTCCGATAAAAATTTCGGATGCTTGTTCTCCTTCATACGAACTCCGATTCAGTCAATTCTTATTCCTAAATTCTTATAAATTCAATATCTCTCAATCAGTACATATTTTATAATTTTTGGATTATATTTGGATTTATTGTAATTTATTTGTCTCGTTTTGCACGTATAGAATCCGGCACTACCGAACAAGCTTGGACCAGTCTGCAGGAGTAACTCCAATCTTCGACGAAGACAAGTCATAGACCTTTGATCATGTTGTACCTATTATTGCAAAAATATATTATTTTATATCAACATGCATGTTTTTTGTATATCAATTGTTTCCGAGGGTAGCTAATTACCTAATTGACATTATATCACCTTGAATATTGTGAATGTCATGCATCCTTTGACACCATAGGAAGGGTTGATATCAATTGGACATATTTGTAATACCCACATGGGTGGCGTAGTGTGCTTAGTTATACTTAGTTGTACGACAGGCTCCTATTCACAAGATTAATCACGATAACTTGACTTAATGATATATAGAATTGTGGTGCGAGGCCACTGTTGTAAAATTTGTTGTGCCATGGCAGGGGATGCTATTGGGCCTGGTTGAACAAAATAGTTTCATACTTAGGCAAATGATCGTGTAGTAAAGGGGGTGTAGGTAGCATATTTTAGATGAGGTGGTTTCGCTTAAGTAATCACTAAGGACTTAATCTTGTGAGTCATTGATCTAGGCCTTATTGTACAACCGCATGTCTAGTATGAGATGAACCTGACTAATTAATTAGCAATGTCTTGATTTTGGTTCTGCCATGTGTGGTGTGGGTTTCGGGATGTACGAGTAGATTCACATGGCGCAAGAGGGCCCACGAATGGGTGCGAGGTCCATCGGTGGTGAAACCTTAGCGAACAGAACTGTGTTAAGACATAACTTTGTAAAGGCCTTATGATAATCACTTATTGCATGCTACGAAAGCGTGTCTTGGCCAATATATTAAGTTGATTATCTCTTGTGGGTAAAACTGTACAACCTCTGCAGAGTGTTAAAACTGTTAGAATAGCTATGTCCTCAGTTATGGACAATGCCTGGAGATTTCACACGAGGTATAGAGATTTTATAAAATGTTTGGATGGTGGAATGGCTAGGAAGTGAACATGTAGTTCACTGGTTGTTGGTTGGGAAGTGAACGGGTAGTTCACTGGTTGTTTCAAAGCAATTGGTTATTTTATTTATGTAATCTTTTCAATTATGCTTTTCAATCTATTTACTACCAATATTGCTTTCTACAAAATAACCATACAACTATTTCTTTGTTCAAGCCTTGCATAAATATTAATTGCATACTATTCCCTACGACTTGTTGGGTACTTTATGTACTCACGGCTTTATGCCTTGTTGATCAGTTGAGGAAGAATCCAAAAATCCAGAGTTCTATGAGGAGTACTTTGAAGGCTATGCGAACTAGGATGCGCTCCCCACTCGATTGTCTGTGAGCATATCGGATGTTTACCACAAGTTATCTTATTTCCGCTGCAAGAGTTCTATTTGTCTTTTAAGCCCTACATGATAAACCATGTAAACTTTGACCATAAGGTCCGCTGCTACTATTTAATAATATTTTGCTTCTTTCTTAGCTATTTCGTTATATAGATATGATTTCCATCAATGTTGTCACTTTGTG
Organism: Phyllostachys edulis; assembly: GCA_036346405.1. Lineage (NCBI taxonomy): Eukaryota > Viridiplantae > Streptophyta > Magnoliopsida > Poales > Poaceae > Phyllostachys > Phyllostachys edulis. The sequence continues at coordinate 12,545,302 of CM070547.1, read as the reverse complement.
AGCTAACTTCTGATCATGGGACTATTTTAGAATACATAGAGGGTCCGGATTTGCATGATCGGGTCTCGACACATTGTCCATAGAACTGCATGTAATGTAATATATGTATGATTCCATAGATTAGATTTTGAGGTATTAAACTAAGTGTGTAATTTGTACTTACATAAAGAAACTCGAAGTTCCCAATACGACGTAGCTCCACTGTTGGCACCAAAACATCTTCCCTACTACTAAAGCCTGAGGGAATGACGCAACGAGGAGAGCCCCGTACATTTAGTCCTCCATTCACAGGCCGTCACCTGGCACTGTTGGTTTCGTTCGTCTCCAAAATGCCGGTGCGCCAACGCTCCTCTCGGTCAAACAGTGCACTTGGTAGCGAAGGGTCGACATCTTCGCTCGGTCTCGATCCTCCCTATTCTTGGGCGGTTCATGGGCCTTCTCCCCCGACGCTTGCCAGCCGTAGGATGGCTGGATCGGCAGCGCAACCGTCCCACCCAACTAGGGCTGGAAAAACAGCTCGAGGCTTGCGAGCCGGCTCGGCTCGAGCTCATGAATTTTCAAGCCTAGCCGAGCCTCTTGTTCAGCTCACAGAAAAAATGAGCTGAGCTCGAGCCACTCGCGAGCCGTGCTCGTTTGGCTCGTGCGGCCCACGAAGGCCCAGTGCAGTTAGTCACACAACTCCCACCCCTAACCTAACCCAATCCTCCCGATCGATCCCCTTCCTCTCCCCATCCTCCACGCCGTCGCCCGTCCACCCTGTCCCCTCTCCACCCTGCCCCGTGCTCCCCCCATCCTCCACATCATCGCCCTGTCCTTCTCCTTCAGCTCCCGCACCTGACGTCATCTCTTGAGCGACTTGAGGGCTCGGCCCCTCGACGCCGCCATTCTCCCCTCGTACACCGTCTCCCTCGCCCCGACGTCGTCTACCTCCGCCTGACCCCGCTGCCCTCCTCCCCCAACTCCACTGGCCTCTCGCGACCTCCGTTGGCCCCTGTCCTCTCTCGACGGCCGCTGGCCTCCCTTGACCCCATGTCTAACACCGTCGTCCTCACTCGATCTTAAGTAATTTCTTGTCCTCGATAGCGCCCTAATCCTTTGCCCGACGCCGACATGATCCTCAAATCCAGATCAAGGTGAGTCTTGCAAAAATATTATTTTCTAATTGCTATATGTTAAATTGTCAAAGGGCAGCAGGACATTTGTTTCTATTATTAAATTGTGTATTCTGATAGTTGATTGGGATTCAGTTAAAATTTAAACTAAATCATAAGGATTCCTAAATGATAATATGGCTAGCTAAGCTAAACGATATGGTGGAGCTAATATGCAATTATGCATCTAAAACAAACATTGATAATTTGAGCTGATCATAAATTCAATGTGCCTTTAATTTGTTAATGAGTTGAGCATGATCTATCTATTTTGGTATTTCTCTCTAGTTTGATTAGTAATCATTCATGGCATGTAAAGTGTATGCTTTTGATTGAGCATATCTGGTAACTCCAGTGTGTAAGCTAAGTGAATTTTCCTTTTTGCAGGACATGGATGCTCTGATGAAAGTATGCAAGGCATTGAGCACTACTAAATTCCAATATTTTCCTGATTTGTTCTTGTCCATTTGATCATGAAATCCTTGTCCAGAAATACTTGTATTTTTCTGTAATGTTTAAGAAGATATGTACCTATACTGGAGCATGGATGCCATCTCGAGCAGAAGATTTTGGCTTGTCAGTTGCTTGGCTTGCGAGCCCTCACGAGCCAGATCGTGCTTTATTTCGAGCCGAGTCGAACTTACCTACTGGCTCGCTCTCGAAACGAGCTGGGCCGAGCCCACTGTTCATTCGAGCCGAAACGAGCTTGGCTTGAGTCGGCTCGGCTCGGCTCGTTTCCACCCCTACACCCAACCCTAAGGCTGCATCGAGCCCCACACCCCCACAACACTCTCTTCTTCCCCTCAAGATGTCATCTGTGTCTCCGCCCCCTCCCCGCTTGCGTCGCCGATGATTTGCTCTCGCACCCGCCTCCTACACTTCCTCTCTCGCCCTTGCTCGATCCGGTTTTGCACCATCTTCGGTTGAGCCTCTCTTATTCTCCTCCCGGTGCCCCCTCTATATTCGCCCCTCCTCACTGCAGCCACCCATGAACTGCTTTTGTGCCCGAGTGCTACACTTCCTCCCTCGGCCTTGCCCGGTCCGCTTTTGTGCCATCGTCGGCCGTGCTGCCCATGAGCGATCCGCCCCCTCGGCAGGGGTGCGGTGCTCAGTGGTGGAAGACAACGAGATGGCAGCGCTAGGGTTGTGGTGGTGGGTGATAGCAGCGCCTGTGGGGAAAAGGGATCGGTTGCCCATCGCACTGTCCTCGGCCTAGTCTCCTTCGCATCACCGTGTACCTTCTTCTGCACCATTCCATCCGCAACGACGCCGCCACCTCTCTTTCATCTGTCCTGTTCTTTTTTGCTATCTCTCGGCGGCTAATGCAGCTGCCTCAACTAGCATGACCTGTCATTGCGTACGCTCACCATGTCGCCTCCCGCTATTCCGCACGCCTTCCTCACCAACACCAGCCCTTGGTGAGATTTCTTCATCTACAATTTTCATACAGTGGTGGTGTTGTTTTTTTGGTTAGCCTTACATATTCCCTTTTGTGATTTTTACTCTATCATGAAGGTTGTATGCTATGATTGTTCTTTCAGCTTTAAAAGCATCGGAAGAAGTTAATTGCTTTGACTCCTTTTCGAGAGTGTCGACCCATGAGGACTCTGTCTGCCGATGCTGTAAGTCGCTCTGCGTCTAGATTCTTTGCTCCCTACCAGAGCTACAAGTAAGGTTTGGGTTGTAAGATTGTACCAAAATTCTTTTTAGACAATGTACCTTATTTATTGTATCTAAAAGATGCATTCCATCTGCTTGAGCCTACTGATCGCCAGACTTTGTCTCCTTCATTGGTGCCTAAAGTTACTTACTGGTGGCTATATTTCGTTAGATACACTTGCCCTCTGTCCAATCCCCCTTTTAGATGCTTAAGAGATTATGTGTTCTATTTTTCTTCATCTAGAATTTGCATACAGTGCTATTGTTGCTTGTGGTTTGCCTTACATATTCGCTTTTGTGATCTTTGCTTTATCATGAGGGTTGTATGCTAGGACTGTTATTTCAGGTTTAAGGGCATCAGAACAAGTTGATTGCTTGGACTCCTTTTTGGGAGTGTAGACCCATGAGGACCTCATCTGCTAATGCTATAAGCCGCTCTGCATCTAGGAGTCGTTTGGTCCCTCTCAAAGCTGCGATTAAGGTTTGGGTTGTAAGAGTTGTATTGAAATTCTTCTTACACAATGGACCTATGCAATTGTATTTGTGTCTAATAGCTATATTATCGAACTATCATACAATAATCGGCACCCTTTTTATTAAATCCAGAAGATGCATTTCATCTGCTTGATCCTACTGATTGCTGGTCTATACGTCCTTCGCTGGTGCCTAAAATTCCTTACTAGCGGAATTCATCTGCTAAGATTCCTACTGATTTCATCTGGTTTGAATAGAGTACGAGGTATGTACCCACCGTACTTCCAAAATTTGCAGAATCAATTTTCCCTCAGCCTCTTTGTGTTGCTTGCTTATACAATCACTGTCCTTTCTCCTACAATAATTCCTTTCTTTCTTTCCATTATGATTTTGTATGCTAGCTTCTTGTGCCAAATATGATGCCCCTGTGCAATTAGGTATAGCATAATTCTGGGGTCTAAATTTGTAGATTCAATTTTGTGTCCGCCTCTCTGTATTGCTTACTAATGCAATTGGTGTCCTTTTCCCTACGGTCATTCCTTGCTTTCTTTCTATTATGATTTCACATGGTAGCTTGTTCCGGCAAATAGGATGGCCCTGTACTAATTTGGTATAGCCTAACTCTAGGAATAGTACACAACAAGGCAATTATTTGTGCTTACTTGTTTTTAGATTGGTACACTATGATGCTGCTTACAAGGTTGATGCCTATTAATACCCATTGAAGATATCGATGTTGACAAATTTATCGTTTCTTCTCCTTAAGGTGCTATGCGACATATGGTAAATACAAGCTCACAGAAGTCTCCTACCTTCTCCCTTCGTAGTAATATAATTGAGCATACAAGACTATGAGCCTCACCATTACCCATATAGAATTCTGCTAGGCTGGCTAGTTTGTACAAATATTTCCTGCTACTCGTTATAAGACAATGATGCTAGGTTTTATGTTGTTGAATAGTTGTATTTACATCTTGCTACAAATGTTCGTCCCATTAATTAATGTGTGTTCGTCTATTTATGTAGTTTTCTCCCATGAAATAGTTTATGTACCACCCTAGTGGTCTTGCTTGAGCAACTAGGATCAAGTAAAACTATATATTTTCCACAGTTTTGCAAAATAGATTTTCTTTGTTTTGTTTCATCTAGGATCTTGATTGTAGGTTGTACTTCCAGGGTTTTGTTGTGCTAACCATGGGCTGGATTGGTTGTAGCATGATCGCTAATATATACGACGGCGTTGTCATCATTCCTAGAAAGGTGAGAAAAACACAGATCAGATTCCAATTTAAAACATACCGGATTTGATAGATTCTACAATTTATTTCTTATTAATGACAGCAGTAACATAGATAGCATTTAATCTTACACCAGTGTGTAGGTATGATATCCTGCTTTTTCTCGGTATTTAGGCTGCACTCTGGTTGGTTTGTCTCTAGCTATAGTGCATATTTTAGGAATTATTGATGAAGGACATTCTGCCCTCAGCTGTATTTGTTTCAGATGTATGCGTTTTACAGTCATCATTTACAATTATGCAATATTCTTCGTATCCCTGATTTTGTCGTTGTTTTGGAGGTATGATCCACGGTGAATGACAGGGATGTAATATATAACTGAGGTGGCTTTCAAGGTGTTATTTTCAAACAACAAAACATATGTGCTGGTATGGACTTCTATTAATTCACTCATTGCTGAGGGTTTCCTATGCAATACAAGTGTTGCTCCTGGGGCGTAAAAAAACTTCTCTGTTTTTTTGTAGCATGCAGGCAATTAGTACAACATATGCTCGTTTAGTAAACTATATGTATTTGCCTGATAACGACTAATTGAAAGTAACTTTCGGAGTGAGCACGTTATTAGTTTATGCGATCTCATTCTTGCTTACAAAGCATGTGTTGTGTCATTTCTTTGTGGGGTCACTTAAACTTGAGTTGGCACCTGAGCACCATGCTTCATATCTTATTGTTGAAGTTCTCGGTCCCATGTACCATACATACTGGGTACACAGCTATAGATAGTCTTACCCTCGAACATATATTTCCAGAATTTCATAAAACCAGGTGGTACTCTGTGCTGCCGTGCTGTTGCTATTCGATTTGTCACCTGCCTTCAGCTGTGTTGTAGACTTGTTGTACTCCTCGAAAATGGTAATAATGAACGCTATCTATGTTACTGCTATCTTATGCCATGCTGTTAGCATTTAGTCTCATGTCATACTACTGCTATTCCATTTGTCACATGCCTTCAGCTTCATATCTTACCTTAGTCTGCCACTTATAGATTTGTTTGATCGTACTGCTTTGTTTTATTTTTTTTTCTTATTCAGAATTCTACACAGGAATGGTGTGTGCTGCGTACAACCTTCCCCTTTGCTCATTTGGGAGTAGCTTCATCTGGTTTGGCAGGGACCGAGTCACCCTGTATGCTACAACCATCACAAGAAGACGTATAGTAAATATTACCTACTACCCACAGTGAGTTGCGGCATTGGACAGTATCCCAACTGGCTTTCGCACAACCTAAAAGAGTTGCTTTTCGTGGGTATCATTGTATGGTACGATTATCTCCTGTCAGCTTGCCTATGTTATTTCTCTTCAATTTGGTAACATGTTAAGCATTGCTGTTTGCAGCCCATCTTTGTAGTTAACCTGACGCAGCAACAAGAAATCTCTTCAGAGATCGTTGTCCTATACGCAGCAGATGAGAGAAGAAATAACTGAGGGTAAGCACAAGTCCCATATACATTAATCATGTTTGTCAGATTATTTGAGATGAGCGGCACTTGCTATCCACTAGATTGCAAAACTATTAGATGCAACCTACAAAACTCTATTATACCTTTTGCCTGTAGAGTTCATTCCATATTTACTATACCATTATGTATCACGCACCCATATTGGGTTCTATCTGTGTGCAATTGATGTTTTGGCTTAACAATTGCGTCATGGTTCAAACGGCACCCCACTACATTAAGTGTTGTTTCCTGCCAACATTTTATGACCTTTCATATTTCATGCCGAGTTGTACAGACGCGCAACGTAACACGCCTACCTGCCTATGATTATGTGAACCTTATATGATGTGCACCTTTGTTCATGTCGCCATACAACAACCGTAGCTCATTACTAATCGTTAACCGAAACAATTAGCTAACTGGTATGGACATATTTATGCTCAGCTGTTCATTTATTCTCAGCACACACAAGAACAAATATAATGTGGATGCAAGAATAATACATGCTATCGTTCTACCATAGCCGACAGGGGCGCAGCAAAGCGCTCCTTTTGTCCTAGCAAGAAATTATCGCTCATATATTGGACTCGATCCTTGTAAGCAATAGATGATCCATACTATTCATTTATTCAAAGGTAAACAACCATGAAATTAGCAACAACAAAACACATACCACAAATCATTACATGCAGCAATTCACAAATGCCTTTTGCATTTGGTTTTTTAGTTTAGCAATCAAGCTCGTGGTTAGTTGGTTAGTCACGTGGAGTTATGTTGAATAACAATTATGGTGTTTGGGATTGTAAGTCGTATAACTATGTTAATTATCATGATATATAGTATGCTTGATAATAATGGCGGGGCTTAAACAAAAACTAAGAATGACCAATCCAATCTATTCTATTTTGTATTACTCCTTTGCATAGAAGCTAATTAATTACTTGGAAAGTGTCTATATAATAAAATATAAATACATCAATAAGAGTTTTTCAATTAGGAGGGGCCATGGCCCTCTTTGAGATACCTTTTCAATTAGGAGGGGGGCTTGATGCTCCTTGACATACACCAAGCTTGAGTTTTTCGCTCATATAGCATGTTTTTAAAGCGAAATAGCAAAAGTAGCCCACCTCAAAACAGAATGGCAAAAATGATACCCCTGTCGCACAAAAACGTTACGGCAAGGGGCCTGCCGTGCCCCCATCGAGCTCCAGCAGCCCTGCCGCGCACTCGCGGAGCGGCATGTGGCGTGGGCAGGCCACCTGTCGCTCTCTAGGAGCACGATAGGCCTGTTGCCACTCCGTGAGGGCGTGGTAGGCCGGCTGACGCCGAATGGGAGCTCGCCATATGGCCTACCTCATCCTCAGGGCGTGGCAGGTCCACTGTCGTGCTGTGTGTTTTGAGCGCGACACCGGTGACATTTTTGGTAATTCGTTTGGGGGGTATTTTTTTTAATTTCGTCACGAAACAGTGCTATTTTAGCCAAAGACTCCACGAAGCTCTACTTACACCGAAGAATTGGCTATCAATTTTCTCTAACAAGCGGGCCCCAGGGTAGAATGCAAATGCAGGCCATTGATTATGAAAGAACGGTCTGGATCATATGATCTTGTCACGGTACACGATCTGCATGCAAAATAAAAAAGAGTAAATTTCACTTTAGACCATGTAATGTTATCATGGTTTCATTCTGCACAATCCTTAGCAAAATTTTTTACTTTACACCACCCCTTTTTACTTTTTATTTCATTTTGCAACATGGGAACACCATGAGGCTTACGGGGAGCTTGCTAGCAGCAAGGCGCGGCCGACGAGGTGACAACAACCTGAAAAATAGAGAGAGCGAGTTGTTTTTCCGTTGTCGCTGTTGCTATGACTAACGCCATCAATACTTCGGCTATTCTTCTCCATTTTCTAGTTCTATCTACCTACTCTCTCTATCCCGTGCCTCATCGACGTCTCCTATGTTAGCGAGCACCAAAGAAGACAGTTAAATTATTTTCTTGGTATAAAGTGCAACTTATAGTATAAATAGTGATGGTACAAAATAAAAATATTTGTTAAAGGTGGTGCAAACTGAAATGATGTGAGATTAGACCGTCGAAAACAAAATTTACTCGTGAAAAACGTACCTTGCAGAAGCTTCTCGATTCTGTTCGCCTCCCTTCCGCTTCTTCTTCCTTCTTTCCCCTTCTCCAAGCATCGCCGCCCCTCTCCGCTCTCCTACCGCCTCACTTCAAAGCGGGCAGCGGCAGCAGCGCACGCACGCGCCCCAGTCCCCATTGCCGCAGCTAAACCCTAAACCCCTTCACCCGCCCGCGATGGCACGCTCCGCCGCGTCAGGCTTGCGCGCGCCGCCGCGCCGCGGCCGCCGCCACAGCCCGCCGATCCGCCGGCGGCAGCCGCGACCCCTCCCGCGCGCCCTTGCGCCGCTCGCCGGGGATGTCTCCTCCTCCGCCACCGCCGCCGCGAGGAGGTCCCCGTGGTTCGCTCCCATGGGGCGGCTCCCCGCGGGGAGCGGGGTTGGCCTCCTGGTGCCGCCTCGCCGCCTGTTCCACTCCACGCCGTCGGCTCGGTACAGCGCCGCGGGCACCTCGTCCTCGTCTCAGGTTGGGATCACTGCACCCATGTCATTCACGTGCGTCTAACACCCCCCCCCCCCCCCTTCTGCGTCGATTGGTTGCTAGTAGTGGCGTTTTCAGTTGGTATTGTGAGATATGTTGCGAATCGAGCAGTTGGATGTGGTGACCCGATCGCAAGCCGAGCGGTTCCCACAGACTTCAGCATGAATGGGTAGCCATGATCGGGAGATTGAGAAGCAGGAGATGAGAGAACGGAGAAGAAGAGGATGGGGAAGCAGATTTCAGTTTCTTCTCTGATGATTGTCGTTTTCGCTACAGTCACTTATAAGCCTCAGCTTACAGATAGCGACAGGCGGGCCCGCTGGCGCACCGCGGCTGAGCACTAACGGCTCCCACACACAAACGCACACACGCTTACAGCTAGGCCCTCAGGCCAGCACCGCTTTGGCTGTAACATTGCCGTGGCCGCCAACACCTTCGTTCAGCGCACTTGGTGGAGGCGCGACACTTTCCCCTCCTGTAGATGAAACCGTTCCCAGATCGGCGCTGTTGGAAAACACTTCCTCAGAACGTAGTAGTCCTCCCATGTAGCTGATCCTGCTAGGATGGTAGACCACTTCACCAGAATTTGCGGCATTGCCGAATTTCTTTTCTTGACCAGACGACGATTCAAGATCTCCTCTGGCTGTGGAACTCCAATAGTTAGATCAACTGTCCTCAGAAGTTCAGAAAACACCGGTGTGTAATTCGGAGTAAAAGGATTCAGTTGAGAAACATGAAAAACTGGATGCACCAGGGAATCGGTGGGCAATTGCAACATGTAAGCGACTGCCCCAATCTGCTCTAGCACAATGGACCGAAATACTTGAAAGCCAGTTTAGGATAAGGGCGATTGACCACTGAATGTTGAGCATAGGGTTGTAGTTTGAGCAACACTCGATCTCCAACTCGAAATTGTCTTTCACATCGGTGCTTGTCAGCTTGTGTTTTCATGCTGTGTTGATCTTTCGTTAGTTGACTGCGCAACATCTCAGTATAGGCTTACCGGTCCCGAACCACTTCTTCTGCTTCTGAACTAGGGGACGAAACGATGTTCGGCATTGCACCAAAATTGGGTTCAATCTCAGTATAGGCTTGTCAGTTTGGTTTGCAAAGCTGTATTTGAGCAAATCTAGACCCTGCCTCTGTATTTGATCAGCCCATCCTCCAATGCAAAACCTTCTCCATCTAGACTTGCCATGGATAAACTAGTGAGCAATTCTTGTGCTTCCAAATCCATTTCATAAGAGTTAATGACTTCCTGAACCCAAACGAGCTGATAGACAGACACTGCCTGAAGAGTCAACAAATGGCTTACTTAAGATAATGCATCAGTAGCACCATTGTCGATTCCCCGTTTGTACTGAAATTTAAACTGAAGACCAACAAGTTTGGACATAGCTTTTCTTTGTAAATCTGAAGTCAGATGCTGATCTTCTAGATTGCACAAGCTCTTGTGATCTGTAAGTATTAGAAATGGACCACGTTGTAAGTAAGCCCACCACTTATGAATGGCCATCATTACTGCCAAAAACTCTCTCATAGATAGATAACCTTTGATTGTTCACCCCTAGTGCTTTACTCATATATGCAATTGGATGCCCATTTTGCATAAGCATTGCTCCCACTCCTGTGTCGCAAGCATCAGTTTCTACAGCGAAGGGTAGGATGAAATCCGGCAAGGCTAAGATAGGCGTACTTACCATTGCTTTCTTCAGTTGCTCGAAAGCTTGAGAAACCAGAGATGTCCACTCGAATCCTTTCTTCTTCAGTAAATTGGTCAGTGGCTTAGCGATAATGCCGTAATTGCTCACAAACTTTCTGTAGTAACCCGTGAGACCAAGAAATCCCCGTAGCTCAGTTATTGTGGTCGGTCTCGGCTAGTTTTCCATTACTGCTATTTTGTCAGGATCTGTTGCTACACCGTCTTGCGAGATGATGTGCCCCAAATAATCAATGCGCTCCGTGGCAAACGAGCATTTGGACAACTTTGCATACAAGTTGTTGCTACGTAGAGTGTCCAGAACCAACTGCAAGTGTGTGAGTTGCTTCTGTAGATCACGGCTGTACACTAGAATATCATCCAAAAACAAAATAACAAACTTACGGATGTATGGCGCACAGACTGAATTCATCTAGCATTGGAAAGTTGCAGGCGCATTTGAGAGCCCAAATGGCATAACCTTAAACTGAAAATGCCCATGATGCGTCTTGAATGCTGTCTTTCCTCATCTTATGGATGCATCCGAATCTGATGATAACCAGCGGATAAATCTAGCTTGGAAAAGAACTTGGTGCCGGTTAGTTCATCAAGAATCTCATCAATGACTGGAAGAGGAAACTTGTTCTTCATCGTAAGAGTATTCAGGCGACGGTAATCGATGCAGAAACGCCAACCACCATCCTTTTTCTGCACTAACAGCACTCGAGAGGCGTACGGGTTCATGCTTGGTTGAATCAAATCGGCTTCTAGTATTTCTGTCACTTGACGTTCGATCTCATCCTTTTGAAGAGGAGTGTATTGATACGGTCGAGAGTTGACTGCATTTGTACTAGATTCCAACGTAATGGCATGATCGTACTGATGATGTGGTGGTAGTGTTTTGGGCTCAGTAAACACATCACTGTATTTGTCGACAAGTTGCTGAACTGCTACAGTCGACATCTCCGAAATGCCTTCTTGTGCTGCACCCGAATGAGTCTTCACAATAGCAAAAGCCCATACATCGTTTCCTTTGTACCATTTTTGTAATTGGTCCACGGATATTTCTAGAAGTTGATTCAGTTGGTAAGGTCTGACGCCTTGTAAACAAACTCGACACCCTTCATAATCAAATGTCATCGTTTTGTTAGTCCAATGACAGTCCATGGGATTGAATTTCTCCAACCAATCCATTCCCAGGATTGCATCATAAGCCCCTAAATCCAGAATGCGCATATCCGTCTGAAATGTCACTCCCTGTATCCACCAGTTCAGTCTCGGTACTAGGCTTGAGCAATTCATGATTTCTCCATTTGCTATTTTGACAGAGACCGTAGGAATGCATTCAATCTTGCAGTTAGCCCGAGCTACAAATTCTTTGTTTACAAAACTGTGAGTGCTGCCCGAATCTACCAACAACAACATTATCTGATTCCCCATCAATGCTCGTAGCCTCATTGTCTCCACTTCTTCTGTTCTTGACACAACATGGACAAACAATTTGTAACATTCTTGCTGATTTTGTTGTTGTACTGATGTCTCACCTCCTTCCAAAGCATTCAGAGTATCTTCAGACAACACCTCACCGAACTCCACCATTTCAATAGTCAACAATTGAACGGGCTTCTTGCATACATGTTCTTTACTGTACTTGTCGACACACTTAAAGCAGAGGCCATTGGAATGTCGGTACTCTCTAAATTGACGCTCACGCCACAAATCATCAGCAACTGGGTGCTTCGGACCCTTTGTTCGTCCTGCATGAGTTGTTGTTGCCGGAGCTGCGTTGGGTGGTGTTTGGTACGTCTTCGCCATTGAACTCACTCGGTGTCTTGGTCGAGTTACCTCAATTTCCTCCTCTTGAATGTGTGCCAACACTACGGCTCTAGTCACACCAGTGGGAGATTGCAAACGCACTGCAGCTCGGATTTCATCCCGCAGCCCAATGAAAAACTGAGTGACAAAAAATTTGCTGTTCGCGCCAACAGATGGTACATACATGCTTCAAACGCAATACAATACTCTGCTACTGTTCCTGTCTGTTTGAGCAACAACAACCGGTTGGTTCATCTAGGCATCATACTCAACCAAACCGAATTCCTCTTCAATGGCATGACAAGACATATCCCATTCCGCGAGCACGTGATGTCTCTTGAAGGCTTGAAACCAGAGAGCTGTGTGGCCCTCCATGTACAGCGTCGCTCGCGACGCGACATTGGGTCTTGCAGCTCTGTAGCTTTAGATGCTGATAGTTTGGTTACAGATTCGTAACGCATGTTTCGATAAGTTACTGCATGATTTGTACAATCGGATTGTTTACTGCAGTACACTAAATTTGTAAAATTATGGTATGTTGTTCCTTATGTGCTCTGTTCTTCATCTAGTATAATAATTGCATGTAACCAATGACTGAAAACTGCTGTTCCCAGTTCTCCCTACCTTGTTTCTGAACTTTAGCTTTACCAGTAAATCTGGGTAGTGCCTTCTGTCTAAAACCAATGACTGCGTTAGTTTCAGGCCGGTCATTCGGAAAGTCGAATGCCAAAATGTGTTGTGTAATGTGATAGATTTGAGTTGCTCCAAGAATAAGCAAGTGTGGCATGAAAAGCAAGGGGTTGCTCATTTTGCAGATATGGCGAAAAGCATAATCAGATCGATAGACTCCTACTTATGAACTGCCATATGTTTAGTATTTTTGTGCTCAAATCATGTTTGACTTGTACATGCATCTGGCTATTTACTTGGCTTGCAGAATGTGCATGCTCGTGAGCATGAGTTTGTGTGTGTGTTTGAACAAGGCTCGCGCAATGTGGATATAGACAGCATTTGGACACTGCTTGCTAACAACTGTTGACTGGTAGCTTAATCTCTTTCTTTTTCTTAATTTTCTGCGACCAAACAGATAACGCCAGGGGAATTCACTGAGATGGCTTGGGAGGGGGTTGTCGGTGCAGTTGATGCAGCAAGATCGTCGAAACATCAGATAGTGGAATCAGAGCACCTGATGAAAGCTCTTCTGGAGCAGAAGGATGGATTAGCACGCAGAATATTTTCAAAAGCTGGAATAGACAACACATCGGTCCTGCAAGCTACTGATGCGTTTATTGCTAGACAGCCGAAGGTACTAGCTCTAGCTGTAGTAGTTAAGTTTGATATGATTATGTATGCTTGGACCTTAACATTGTGGCTCTTGCTTCGGTAGGTTGCTGGTGATACGAGTGGGCCAATTATAGGGTCAAGTTTCGTATCGATTTTGGATAATGCAAGGAAGCATAAGAACGAGTATGGTGATGAGTTTGTATCAGTTGAGCACATATTGCGAGCATTCACAACAGATAAGAGGTTGGGGCAACAACTGTTCAGAGATCTCAAAATTGGTGAGAATGAGCTAAAGGAAGCTATTTCAGCTATACGTGGAAGCCAGCGAGTCACGGATCAGAGTATGTCTAATGAATGCCATTCCTATTTTCCGTATTGTCCTTTGCTGAGTTTTTTTCTACAGAGATTGTGTTCTTGTAGTTTCCTATTCAGAACTTGATTGGTCTGAAACTCCGAATCTTCTATGATTATTTGCCCAGTTCACCGGTAATGGTTTGGTTGCAGTCAGACGATTGCAGGCATAGCATAAAAAAACTTATTCCTCTAATGGTTATTTTTTGAATATAAGCTGTATTATACTATTATTACCTTTGAGATGTTAGGAGACCACAAAAAAATGACCTACTGCAATGTATTTTGATGTTTGTATAATTGATTTTATAACCCGTGGTAACAGCCCACTAACAAGTGCACCATATGCCAATATTTAAGTGTGGGTCCTGTTTGGAATTTCATAGTTGAGAGAAATTCAGCATACATTTCGCAATAAATGATGATTCCGTTGTTAGTATAAGTGTATCTGTTGGATGCTGACCACCTTTTTTTTTTATGGAACAGTAGGAAAGGATCCTATTGATTATGTGTATTAGTGCCATGTTCATATTGTATAGTTCACCAAACATCTTTCTTCTGGAAACTCTAGTATACTAGTACACCTGACATCAGTATTTTGATAGTGCGGCTGCTCATGTTTTCATTGTAAGGAATGATTGCCCTCTGATGTAGTGTGATAACCATATGGATTTTACCCAACTCTAATTTCTTTTTTCTGCTACCAGATCCAGAAGGGAAATACCAAGCTCTAGAGAAGTATGGTATTGACATGACAGAATTGGCTCGACGTGGAAAACTTGATCCTGTTATAGGCCGCGATGATGAAGTGCGCCGATGCATCCAGATCCTTTGCAGGAGAACTAAGAATAATCCTGTAATTATTGGTGAGCCAGGAGTTGGCAAAACTGCTATTGCTGAAGGGTGATTACTTGTTCTTTTTACATCTCTTTATATTAAAAAAACATGTCTTCACAGTTTACAGGATATGACATGTTGTTCTACCTTAATTGTGGATCTTCTGTAGCATGCCTACAACTTTAGTTCTTTTGGACATGCACTAAGCAATTGCCTTGCATTTATTTCATGCAGATTAGCTCAGCGCATTGTGCGGGGAGATGTTCCTGAACCTTTACAGAACAGAAGGGTATTGAAATCTTCAGTTTGTTCATAGTCTTTACCTCTCCGGATGGAAACCTTGCTTACGATTTTATGCTGATATATGCTTGTTAAAATCACGACATTGTCTAGGATGGTAATGTTGCATTTGTTTCTTTTCCTAGCAGCCAATCAACCAGATAAGCAGTGGATGTACCGTGACAACTGAGACGATCTTCCTCCTGCAAGTAGTTACAGTACATCCACCGCTCATCAGGTTGATTGATTGCCAGGAACAAGAATATTTCTGACTCTAGTATGAGAAATAGCACTTGTAATGGCATGAGTTAAATAAATATGTTTAGCTAAACAATTTTGGTCATTGAATGGGTATAACAAGATATACAGGACTAACAAGGAAAGCTAGTGAAAAACAAAGATTAGCAATAAGTTAGAAAAGAAATATGAAACAAAAAATTCATATCAAGCAATTCAATTGGCTATTCCTTCATATGTGTAGAAAAGAAATACAGAACAAAAAATTCATATCAAGCAATTTAATTGGCTATTCCTTCATATGTGTTTACATACATATTCAAAAATTGCAGCTTATTTCATTGGATATGGGAGCATTACTTGCTGGGTCCAAATACCGTGGTGATTTCGAAGAGAGACTTAAGGCTGTTCTGAAGGAGGTCACTGCTTCTAACGGGCAAATCATCTTGTTCATTGATGAGATTCACACTGTTGTTGGTGCAGGTTGGTATATCTAAGTATGCCTTTGTCCATTCGGGTGTGTTAGCTTTACTAAAGTTTAACCCCTAAAATAGTTTCGAAGTATATATTTGGTCATTCACATGTTTAGCTTTACTATAGTTGATCCCTAAGCGATTTTGGTAGTAAGCAGACATCCATAAGCTTGGAACATAGTAGTTTGAGCTCTAGGTTGATAGTCATACTCAGTACCAGTGCTTCTTTTTAGATGATTGTCTCATTTTATTCGTTTTTTTTTTCTGGTATTGTAAAGTTGCCTGCTTTCATCAAATCTAGGCTTCTAACAAACTAGTAGAGCCTATGTTGTGATCTTTGAGTGTATAAATAAAACCGTCCTTACGCTTTACCTTTTTTCTGCTACAGGAGCCGTTGGTGGGGCAATGGATGCTGGTAACCTGTTGAAACCAATGTTAGGCCGTGGGGAGCTCCGTTGCATTGGAGCAACAACATTAGATGAGTACAGGAAGTACATTGAGAAGGATGCTGCTCTGGAGCGTCGGTTCCAGCAGGTTTACTGCGGTGAGCCGGCAGTTGAGGATACGATTTCTATTCTACGTGGCCTGCGAGAGCGATATGAGCTGCACCATGGTGTTAAGATATCAGATGGAGCTCTTGTTGCTGCAGCTGTTTTATCAGATCGTTACATCACTGGACGTTTTTTGCCTGACAAAGGTACTGCATACACAGTATCATGGAACAGTTACTGGGAGCAAGGTGTTACTCCATTCTTTATCTAAATTTATTTCTTTTTATGTGCAGCAATTGATCTAGTTGATGAAGCAGCTGCTAAGCTAAAAATGGAGATAACATCAAAGCCTATTGAGTTGGATGAGGTAGATAGAGAAATCATAAGGCTTGAAATGGAGAAGCTCTCATTGAAGAATGATACTGATAAAGCCTCCAAAGAACGATTGAGCAAGCTTGAAGCTGAACTAGAATCTCTCAAGCAGAAGCAGAAGGACCTTTCAGAACATTGGGAATATGAGAAGTCCTTGATGACTCGTATAAGATCAATTAAGGAAGAGGTAGGCACATACTTTGTTCTTTTGTGTGTGTTTTGCCACAGCGTGATGTGGTCTCTAATTCCCTAGCCTCTGTCTTTGGTTTAGATTGACAGAGTTAACCTGGAGATTGAAGCCGCTGAGAGAGAATATGAGTTGAGCCGTGCCGCTGAACTCAAGTATGGTACACTTTTGTCACTACAAAAACAGCTGGAAGAGGCTGAGAAAAAACTTGTTGAATTCCAGCAGTCTGGAAAGTCGATGCTCCGAGAAGAGGTAACTGACATTGACATTGCTGAGATTGTTAGCAAGTGGACTGGCATTCCAGTGTCAAATCTTCAACAATCTGAAAGGGAAAAGCTACTGCTATTGGAAGATGTCCTCCACAAGAGGGTTATCGGCCAAGATATTGCAGTCAAGTCAGTGGCCAATGCAATCCGTCGTTCTAGGGCAGGCTTATCAGACCCTAACCGTCCAATTGCAAGCTTCATGTTTATGGGGCCTACAGGTGTAGGCAAGACCGAGCTGGGAAAGACGTTAGCTGAATTCCTTTTCAACACTGAGAATGCCCTAATACGGATTGATATGAGTGAGTACATGGAAAAGCATGCTGTCTCCCGCTTGGTTGGTGCCCCACCTGGGTATGTCGGTTATGACGAAGGGGGCCAACTGACTGAAGCTGTTCGCCGCAGGCCTTACTCTGTTGTTCTCTTTGATGAAATTGAGAAAGCGCACCATGATGTCTTCAGCATCTTGCTGCAGCTGTTGGACGATGGAAGAATAACTGACTCTCATGGCAGAACAGTGAGCTTTACTAATTGTGTCATCATCATGACCTCGAACATCGGGTCGCCATTGATTCTAGACACGCTCAGAAACACAACTGACAGCAAGGAGGTGGTGTATGAGATAATGAAGAAGCAGGTGGTTGAGATAGCTCGGCAGACATTCCGACCAGAGTTCCTGAATAGGATAGATGAATACATTGTGTTCCAACCGCTGGACAACAGAGAAATAAATCGCATTGTGGAGATCCAGGTAAACCTCTGATAATTCCTTTTACATTCGTTCTTGATAGATATACTTGAGTCATAGTATCAAATTCTAGTTATATTTCAGCGTTTGCTCATAGCTGGAGGACTGACCACAAAATGTGAAATGTTTCGCACTTGCAGCTGAACCGCGTCAAGAACCGGATGAGACAACAGAAGATTCATCTTCAGTATACGCCGGAAGCTGTGGAGCATCTGGGCTCTCTTGGTTTTGACCCTAACTACGGAGCTAGGCCTGTGAAGAGGGTGATCCAGCAGATGGTGGAGAACGAGATTGCTCTTGGCGTCCTGAAGGGCGATTTCAAGGAAGACGATACCGTCCTCGTGGATGTGAGCTCTGTGGCGATCGCAAAAGGTCTTGCTCCGCTGAAGCTGGTCCTGCGGAGGTTAGAAAATGGAAACGCAGAGTTAGTTGCCAATGACTAGAACACGGAAAGGTGTTGCAAATCTTGTACCAGGTCTGAGCTTTACCTTGTAGTGAGAACCTTTCAGTAGAAAGTGCATGGATCAGAAGCTTCTAGATCTGCATGTTCTCTCTTTGAAGCTTTGTTCTGGTTTTGTAGATTCTTCTGAAATTATGTCAATGGCATAGAACACGAACTTGCCAAGCATGATCATTAAGCTGTTCTGTAAATACTAATTTTTCTTGGCATTACAATTTTCCCTTTGCTTTTGTAGGAGTTGCGTGACCATTCTGTTTAGGTAACTTAAACTTTTCGTCTTTTCTATCTTATGCTTTGGATGGTTTAGTTTTAGTATTTCAGATGTTCCGGGTTGGGCTTTCTTGAATATGACTAAATGATTTTCTACGTACTGGTGGTATGGACCTGACACATATAACAAATGGCGAACTGCCAAGCAGAAGTGATCAAGTATAAACCGGAGCATCAAAGGGAGAATGCTCCTTTTTTTTTTTGGGAGAACGAGTGCTCTCTTAAAGCTAAACCCCACAACAGCGTCCAAAACAAAACCGGAGATTTCAGAAGGCATTATGTCCCTTTTTTACTTGTTTGTGTACGTCGTAGGGGCGATCCCACCTGCCTCAGCGACCCGGCGAAGACCGTGAAGACTCCCACGAAGGCCACGAGTCAGGGCCCCCTGAGCATACTAGGTATTTCAAAGGAGCCTCGAAGCCCAAGCGAAGGCCCCCAGGAGGCCTGTGAGGGCCAGCAAAACAGATGCTTCGGAGGTGGCGTAGAGGCAACTGGGCAACCACCGAAGCATCACAGGCCTAGAAGACACGAGCCCCCTCGAGACCGCCTCGAGGGGCGTCGAGGGGTGCACGCCAAAGGGTGTCAGTCTGGGCCCTCGCGCCTCGGTACTCGACGCACGGCGAAGGAAGGATGGCGTTGGTGGACTGGGTGTACCAGCCAGATGGACTAGGATTAGGGAAGTCCACTGTGAGCCGGAGGCTACACGTAGGGAGAGGAAAAGCCCCTGCAACCCCTAGGGGTGGAAGACCTTTTTAGAGGTAGATTCGTAATCTCATGCACCATGTCGGAAGACTATAAATAGCCACTTCCCCCATGTAATAACTCAGACCCGATTTTTGGGGAAATTAATACACATTTACTCCTGACAATCGATCCCCTCTTCGAGGATCCCTTGGTCCCTCGTGTAGATACTGGGAGTCTCCTTTTCTACTGTATAGTCTTGCTTGTTACAATGGTTGGCGTCGTTCGTGGGGTTCGGCAGGAAAGTCACGAAGCACAGCTCCAAGGCATCAGCATGACCCCTCAGGAGGTCACACCCAAGGTCGCAGCGGCCGCGGCTCCAACACTACTACGTAAATGCTATCTCGGGCCGATCACGACGGTTCATCGAAACCGCTCAGATAAACACAATCTCGAGCGGTTTTTGTTACCCACCGTCGTGTTATTCTCGCGCTAAAACCGCTCAGTGAAGATGTCATATCACGAGCGGTTCATGTTTGGAACCGTCATGATACTTCACGACGGTTCAAACATGAACCGTCTGTGATATTACCTAATATCACGAGCGGTTCCCAAACATGAACCGCCGTGATATTGCCCAATATCACGTATGGGTTTTGTTAAAACCGTCCGTGATAATTAACTCATCACGAGACGTATATATATAGCTCCGCCTCCCGGCCAAAACAGATATAGTCTTCTTGATCTCCATATCTCTGGCGCTCGATAGGTCCATCGCCGTTCGTGCGGTTTGAGTACATCGCCTCACCTCTCCGAGCCGGCTGGTCCATTTCAACAGATATTGTCGCCGAGGAGCTTGCCGCCGCCGCCTCGTTCACCGATCGACGACCCACCGCGCTTTGACCTTCCCGACTTTCATTGACACCTTCCTCGTGATCGAGGTGAGATCTTGAAGCATAAGCATCCTTTAATTTGAGTAGTTTCAGCGCTTCGCCAAATCGCTAGTTTCAGCGCCTCCATGGGACATCACCGTCGGTTCGCCTCGGCGAGACCTTAGAGCCAAGAGCCACGACTATATAGCAATGCGATGTCACCCTAAGCCCGCTTTGAGCTTCAAATTAATCCTCTGTTTTTAATCATTTAGTTAATAAACTAACGAGTCTATGACATGTGGGATCGCCATAGATTTTATAAATAAAATCATGAAATAAAAATGAGTCAGCGACAAGTAGGGCCCACATGTAAGTTAATAAAATCCAAAAAATGTAAAAATGAAAAAATCGTAATTAAGCCTCGTAAAATACGCTTTGAAAGTCATCACCCTTTTATTTATTTTCGGGGTTTTCAATACGAACCGTGTGATGGACCGAAGTTGGATGTACTGCGAGAACCGTGTGAGTGAAGAGTACATTAATGGCGTGTCTGCTTTTACAAATCTTTGCCGAGGAGGATATGTTGAATAAGGGCGGAATATATGTACTTGTCCATGCATTGATTGCGAGAATCAAGATGTTTAACAACCGAGCGCAGATCGAAGCACACTTGATTCAAGGGTTTCAAAAGGGTTATACATGTTGGACCATCACGGTGAAGAGCATATTATACAGAAGTCAACGATATGCATATTATACAGAAGTCAACGATATGTCACCGAATGATGTCGATTGTGGTTCCGATTCGGATAGGCCGCACGATGACAATCTAGATCGAGATGCTTAGCGATGCGAAGGAACCGTGATGAGAGGAGTATGTTCAATTCCGGGCGTGATGGAGGACTCAGAGAAACCTTTGTTCCCTGGCTACAAGTCGGAATACACAAGGTTGTCATCCGTGCTTAAACCGCTGAAATTGAAGGCAAGCAGCGGTTGGTCCGACAAGAGTTTCACGGAGTCGTTAGGTCTCTTAGCGGACATGCTTCCTGAGGGAAATGAGTTGCCCAAAACCACCTACAAAGCCAAAAGGTTCTTTGTCCATTGGGAATGGAAGTAGAAAGAATACATGCATGTCCGAACGATTGTATCCTCTACCGTAACGAGTATACAAACATGCATGTATGTCCGTGTGCACGATCCCGATACAAGCGTAAAAGCAATCGATGATGACGAGGAATCGAGGTGAAGAAAGGACCTCTGCTAAGGTGGCGTGGTATCTTCTGTAATTCCCCGTTTGAAGCGTTTTTTGCGAACCCAAAGAATGCAAAAGCTGCAGATTGGCACTCGGAGGAGCGTAAGAATGACGGAAAGTTAAGACACCTGCTGATTCCGCCAAAGGAGAAACATCGATAGGAGGTTTGCGACTTGGTGCGGAACCGAGGAATATAAGGTTTGGATTGAGTACAGATGGAATGAATCCTTTCGGTAACATGAGCGTGAGACATAGCACTTGGCCCGTGGCGCTCAGTATCTACAACCTTCCTCCTTGGTTGTGTATGAAGCGAAGTATATTTTGTTGTCGATACTTATCCAAGGGCGAAGCAACACAGGAATGATATTGATGTGTACCTAGCACCATTGATGGAAGATCTAAAAATACTTGTGGATTGAAGGGATGCAGTATGGGATGCGTACAAACGAGAGAACTTCACTTTACGTTCCTTGTTGTTACGCACCATAAATGATTATCCCGCCCTTGCTAATCTGTCGGGCGAGTACAAAAGGGCCAAAGCACATACTCACTTTGCTTAGATGATACCGAGAGTGTGTGGTGAATCACTCGCAAGAAACCGTGTACATGCGTCATCGTAGGTTCCTTCTGAGGGCTCACCCATACCGCAGATGAAGAAACAATTGACGGAGAGAAGGAGGACAGTTCGGCTCCAAGGCATTTAAGCGGAAAATAGGTCTATGATATGGTTAAGGATTTAGATGTTGTGCTTGGAAAGGGATGTAAATCGAGGACAAGTAAGAAGAACATGTGGAAGAAGAGATCAATATTTTAGGACTTACCTTATTGGAAGCACCTAGAAGTTCGCCATCGTGCATCGACGTCATGCATGTAGAGAAGAATGTATGTGACAACTTGATTGGTCTCTTACTGAACATTCGTGACAAAACAAAGGATGTTGTCAACGCATGCGGCTTGACTTGGTTGATATGGACATCGGACTGAGTTAGCACCAACAAGGACCGATAAAGGACGAACGTACCTTCCCTCGCTTGTTACACTCTGTCCAAGGCCGAGAGAACCGAATCGTGCGGTGCTTGCATGGCGTGAAAGTTCCGTCCCTTACTCGCCAACATGAAGAAACTTGTTTCGATAAAAGATTTGAAGTCAATTGGCATGAAGTCTCATGATTGTCATGTGTTGATGACACAAATGCTCCTGTTGCAATTAGAAGTATTTTGCCGATCAAGGTCCGAGAGACAATCATGAGGTCGTGTTATTTTTTAACACAATTGCTCGAAGGTCATCGATCTCGAAGGACTAGATGCTCTGCAGGGCGAGGTGGTGACGACACTATGTGATCTTGAGATGTATTTCCCTCCGTCGTTTTTCGATATCATGGTCCATCTCATTGTTCATATTGTGAGGAGATAAAGATGTGCGGGCCGTGTTCCTCGTAGCATGTACCCGTTCGAGAGGTTCATGGGAATTCTCAAGTCATATGTACGGAATCGATCTCGGCGAGGCGAAGATCGTCGAAGGTTATGCAAGCGAAGAGGTCATTGAGTTACGCCTCGATTACATGGCTCAGTCGAACCGATAGGTGTGCCTCGATCTCGCCATGAGGGAGGCTCGAGGGTATCGGGACCATCGGAAGGAAAGCAATCACTCCAAATATGGATGCGTATGCTCAAGCCCATTTCACGGTCTTGCAACACATGGTGAAGTGTCTCAGATATCGACTAGCACAAGGGCGTGCTTGACAATGTAATCCGCCGCGGCGGATGTTTGGATCACGAGACAACACAACAGACGGTTCAACCAATGGTTGAAGGAGCGACTTGCTAGGAGCTCGTCAAGTGATATGTTGACATGGTTGGCAAAAGGGCCAACATTTACAGTTGTAACATGGCGAGGATACGACATAAATGGGTACACATTCTATACGCAGGCTCAGGATATAAAAAGCACTAACCAGAACAGCGGTGTCCGCATAGATGCATTAAGTACCGATGGGCTGAGGAGCTCCTACTATGGGCAAATAGAGGAGATATGGGAGCTCGACTACGTGCTTTTCAAGATCCCCCTATTTCGGTGCCGTTGGGTCCATCTCCCACAGGTGAAGGTTGACAAGTACGACGTCACTACCGTGGACCTCGAACGTGTCGGATACAAAGACGAACCATTCGTACTGGCTAACCAAGTTGTTCAAGTCTTCTATGTTACCGACCCGGCAAATAAGAAGCGCCACGTAGTTCTTCATGGAAAAAGGAGGATTGTCGGAGTTGAGAATGTAGTGGACGAGGAAGAATACAATCAATTTGACGAGTTGCCTCCTTTCGGAAGCGGCATAAGGGTCGAGGAAGAAGAACATGACGAAACTAGCTACATACTGCGTCGATCATCATGAAGGGCTAATTTTAAAGATTAATTGAACAATGTGTGTATATGTATATACATTACGATGAATGGTTAATTTTAGTTCATTTGAGTTAATTAATTGATTTGTCTTGTGAAATGGATGTGATTGTTTCTCAAATGAATGTGAATTGGATGTATATACATGTACTTGTTGTCTTTTTCGCTTGTTTCAGAGGGCATGGCTAGCATTTCTGAGGCTAGCCAATAAAATGAATCGATCTAGATATTAACCAATACAAAATAATATCACGACGGTTTGAACTACGCATCGTCTCACATGTATATCACGCACGGTTGTTTATCAAAACCGTCATGCTACATGTATATCACGAGCGGTTGTTTATTAACACCGTCATGATACATCATATATCATGAGCGGTTCTAAGTTAGAACCGCTCGTGATACATCACATATCACGAGCGGTTGTTTATTAAAATAAATGCATGATACATCACATATCACGAGCGGTTGTTTATTAAAACCGTCAGATACATCACATATCACGAGCGGTTCTAACTTAGAACCGCTGCAGCGATAGTGTATCACGACGGTTCTAATTTAGAACCGTCTCGTGATGTCCATCCCTATTTACATTCGGACTCTAGCTAGGGTTTGCCGCCCACTCTCAAGCGATTAAGTTTCTCAACTCCTCTCGCTCCCTCCTCCCCGAGCCCGTCGCCACCGTCCTCGACGCCTCCTCGAGCCCTGGCCTTCTCCTCCCCGATCCGTCGCTGACGCCTCCTCCTCCAAATTCGGCCGCGCCTCCCCGAGCCCGCTGAGCCTCCTCCTCTGACCCGGCGGCGCCCCCCGAGCCCACGCGCCTCCTGCCCAGAGCCCGCCGCCTCCTCCCTCCCAGGCTCGTGGCCTCCCCTTCGACGCCGCCCTCTTTGCTCGTCTTGCTCCTCGCTCGTCCGTCTCATCGGCGCCTAAAGGTAACCAATGCCGAAGTTACCGATCGACCCCCACGCCTTTCCTAACTATTTCTATCAATAATCTGTCATGGTCCTTCATGATAATTGTACATGTTTTAAGAATTTGTATTTGTTCTAGTCGATTATTCATATGGTATTTGTTTTGATCTCGCTTTCGAATACATTGCAATGATAATTCTATTTCTTGTGAAGATGTCTTCCACTCATTACGAGTCATCGCCACCTCATGTGTCCGATGATGCACCATCCTCTCGAACAATATCCAACCGCGGTAGAAGAAGAGGAATATCGAAAAGGCCCACGGGCGATTTACCATCACGGAGTCGTCGATCACCGGACCCCTATCAATCCTCGCCGAGCAGCGTCCGCATTCCGGAGAATGGTCGGAATAGTTGCACGGGAACGGGTCAAGATCACCTATGATTCGTGGAAGGTGGTGCGGACCACTGAAAATTGCTGTGCTGGCGGAAATTCTCGCATCGTTCGAGATCCCGGAAGAACTCCTGGACTCCGTGCGACGACACGCGTTGCTACAGGCATGCAAAGCGTGGAAGAACTTCAAGAGCACGCTTGTCAAGAACTACGTGGAGAAGGATCTGAAGCCGCCCTTCCACAAGTATCTATTGTTGGAAGAGTCTGGGCGAGTTTGTGGCGAAGAAGACGACGATGAATTTAAGAGTGAAAGTCTGGCGCTACGGCCCTCGAGGCAAAAACAAGCACCCCACGCACTTCGGCACGGCTGGTATGCGGGTAAAGCCCGATATGGAGGGATCGAGAACAGCGAACAAGCGGTTTGAATCTCTCCTGCTATTTCCGAGATCACTAATGTGCGCTACCGACGGTGGTTATTTGCGAGGTTATGTATTCGACCTCGGGAAGTGTACTTTCCAAACCCGAAGACCGTGAAGTGTCCCAACGCTGGTAAGATATCGAACTACCTAGTTTGTAATTACTCCATAACTTCATAGGAAGTGAAATGACATGTCGGGCTATATTGCGAGATAACGTTGAGTGCACAATCTTCCCAAGGCTCATTCGGCGGATAGGGAGAAAGATATACTCTTTGCGGCCCTAGGAAGCAGTGAGCATCCGATCGCACGAGAGGCGCCGGTGTTTTTGTTACATGGGAACAATGGTTCCAAGCGGACTCGGATCGTCGGAGTAGGAAGAGAGCCAAAGCCGAGCACGATGCAAAGCTACGAGAGGATCTTCGTGCATCCTCGAGATGAGCTCATCGAAAATTCAATCAATCCTTTGAGGAAAGGATTCGTATGCGTTCGAGCAAAAGCGAGATAGAGACCTTTGAGGAAAGGATTAAGGGATTGCAAATGCCAAGTAAGTTGGAAGCCCCTACCCCTACTATACCGCTAGCCAGCCCCCCCAAACATCCGAGTAGCTGCGCGTCCAACCCTAACCCTACCACAGTAGGTGATGACAGATTTTCCGTCGATGACATTCAGGTAATAATTATTATCTCGGAATGCTCAATCCATTGATAGGCTGTTGGAGTAGCTAATTTTGTATCGTTATGTACGTGGGTGGCTGCGGCGCAAGCTCCAAGTGAGATATGTCTCTGTTGCCCTAGATCTTTGCTTGGGGCAGTGTATCCATCCCAGATCGGAGCTTTGGTGCACGTGCAAATCTAGCGCCGGGTTTATAAAAAGTGAATGTGGGCGGTGTTTGTGCCAATTTCGAGGCCGTCATTGAAAATTCCCCAAACGATGAGGTCATGACTCTAGGGCAAGCCGTTGGAACATTCATCCAATGGCCCAAGGAGGACATCTGCTGAGAGCTACTGCTCGGTGTCAACTTCACGGAATGTCTGCTGCGGCATCAAGTCCACGGAACCTGACTGCACCGAAGCTACTGCACTAACATGGCAAGGGCCCGCTGCATCACATGCATCTACACCTCGTGCTCAGTCGACTCTTGTGAAGTCGACCTATACAAAGCGAGGCAGCAAGGGCAAGGGCAAATCGAAGACGATCGAGTCCTCTCCTAATATCCCCTTCTTGCCGTTGGCCCGGAAATACAAGCCAGGCGAGCCGTTGCTCGAGAAGTTAGACAGCCCTACCCTAGGACTGGATTGCATGGAATTGCATGCATGGTACATGGAATATCCAACAAGCGGTTGATCAACGATGCTCGGGTGTCACCGTCAAGTTCAAGGAGCATCATTTTAACCACGTGTATCAAGACGCCGTCTTCACGGTGACCTTCGACGACTTGTTACTCGTCTCTTCAACCTCGGCGAGCTCGGCGTCTCAATCATACGATCTTTGACATCGTAAGTGTGTACAATCACGGTCAATGTTAGTGTAATATCGATAAATGTTATATATAACTCCTAGCTTTTGTATAATAGATACATGATCCGTGAAGCCGAAAGAAGGAAATCACCGTAGGTTTCTCGACCCACACGTTGTCTCCGAGCAAAGCATCACGGCGAATGCAACATTCGCCGAGAATTACGTTATAGATTTTTTCATGGCTCACCGCAACAAGGAATTCATACTTTTGCCCTACAACCGAAGTAAGTAGTGTTGCACTCTGGCTATACTTGTTGATTTGTACTTTATAAGCAACACGAACTTAGGTTTAATGACCATCTTGACATACTGTGTAGGTTCCATTGGATTCTAATTGTAATTATACCAAAACGAAATCGTAATATACCTAGATTCCCTCTGAGAGGGCCACTCACAACTTCACCACTATCCGGAGTTTAATCATCGTAAACACATTTCCTCCATAGAAACTCTATTGTAGTCTTTCCTTCCTTTGCAATGGCTAAGGCTAACTTCTTGGAGTCACGTGGGGTGTTCGGCGTGTTACATGCTAGAGGATGGAATATCAAGGGAAGGACGCCGCACATGATCAAAAATTCCTGTACTTGCTAGCTAGTACACATTAATCCTATATAACACTTCGTAGCAATGCCTCTCGAACTAACCAATTCTATTTTTGCGATGCCACCAAAGAAATTAGACATAGCGTCTGTGGATACTATGTTTGCCACAACATGCAACTACTCATCGGTTCGCGATCACCAATGATCCTCGGGTTTGTCAATCTTTCAACAATTATTTCATATATACTTACCAATTTATATAAGCCCGAATTTAACCTTCATATCGACGGAGTTGCGAACATCGGCTAAAGCTGCGTTGGAGCAGAGCGAGCTCATAAAAATTCGATCACACCTTGCGTCATTCCCGAGCAGACGGTCATAAATCCAAATGGGAGTTTCCACGAGGTAGCAGATTGAACTTGATTGAGATAGATTGAACATAATGGTACATGTGTGTAAATTAATGTACATTAATGGTTAAATTTAGTTAATTGATTTGTGAATTGGATGTGTGCTTGTTTCGAAATGAATGCAATTTTGATGTGCTTCAAATGAATGAGAATTGGATGTGCTTGTTTGAGAGGGCATGGCTAGCATTTCTGAGGCTAGCCAATAAATGTAAATAGATTTAGCAATGCAAAAGACTACCACAGACGGTGCAGAGTAGTCGAAGCTATCACGAACGGTTTTATCTACGGACCGTGCGTGGTAGTCGAATATCACTGACGGTTTTATCTGACGCACGTCGCTGGTAATCGACTATCCTGAGCGGTTGCATCTACGCACCGTGCAGCGATAGTATATATACTGAGCGGTTCAAAAACCGTCTGTGATGACCATTAGCATTCTTGACCCATAAACTCGAGGCGGCTCACGGGCAACCGCAGATGGCGTTTTGAACCGCTCAGAAGGCCTTTTCTGTAGTAGTGCAAGCACCCCTAGGGCCAAGCGAAGCAAGACCTCTGCGACAGTGGCGGCCATAGCCGAAGCCACGGAGAAGGAAGCCAATAACTCCACACACGGAGACATTGTCGGAAGCGACACCCGGCCCACCGAGGCATCTCTCCCCAAGAACCACCCGGCGGGCGTGACCTAAAAAGCCTACGAAGCCCTCTAGCAGGAATCGATGGACCTCCGCCGGGAGATGCTGGGTCTTTGGCAGCCGACGGAGGTAGCCCTCCCTTCGGCACCCACAACCATGCCCCCGGTTCCGCTGCTCCAGGTGGACCCTAACTCCCTGTTGAGCGCGGGACTCGAGACGGCCCGCTGGCCATTAGGCTTCAAAATGCCGGACGTCGGGCCCTTCGAAGGGTGCACGAACCCCTCGGAGTTCCTCCAGGTGTATGAAACTGCCATCGAAGCGGCAGGAGGAGATTATACCACTAAAGCAAAACACATCACCCTCGTCCTCAAGGGTGTAGCCTTGACATGGTTCTTCACTATCCCTCCCCGGTCCATATACGCGTCGAAGCAGTTGTGGGATCTCGTGTGCAACTTCTAGGGAAATTACGTCGAGCCAAAGGATGCAGGGCACCTATTCGCAATAAAGCAAACCCCGGGCAAGTCCCTCCGTAGCTTCTTCAAAAAATTCGCGGAGGTAAAATACCAAGTGAAGGGGGCCAATGAAACCACCGTTATAAACGCAGCCACATGCGGACTTCAAAGGGGGCCCTTGTTGGAGAGGTTGCCTCGCAAACCCATCCGCACAGTGGCGGAGCTTTTCAACAAAATGGAAGAGTACGCCCGGGCGGAGGAAGACGACACCCGAAGGGTAAAGGCCCTACCATAGCGCTCGCCCGCAAGACCGACATCGCCGCCGCCGAAAGAGGGACCCGTGGCCACCATGGCAGGGACATCCACCAAGCCACGGGCCAACAACTACTGCTAGAAGGGGCGAAACGTCTACCACGTGGACGGCGGCCAACCCCCCGAAGGGGGGAAGCGAGGAGGCCGCGACCGTGGGCATAACGACGGAAGGTAGCCAGACACCCAAATCGGTGCCAAAGGCTCTCCGCTATTTTGTGATCTCCACGGCGAGGGATCACATACAACTAGGGAATGTCGCACCATCGAGGCCATGCAGGACTACATGAATCAGGTCGTAGTCGGCCGAAGGCCAAGAGACAAGAGAGAGGAACGAGCAACCAGTTGCCCGCTCCGCCACCAAGGCCCCGCATAGAAGGAGGCCACGAGGAGCATCATCAAAGGATCATAAACATGATCACGGGAGGATCCTAGCTCGGCATGATGTCCAAGAGGCAGTGGCGCGCATACGCTCGACAGATCCACCACGTCGCGACGTACACTACCTCCAGCCCACCTCGTTACGCTGAGATTCCGATCACCTTCGGCCCTGAGGATACTAGGGGCCTGTACTTCCCTCATCAAGACCCGCTTGCCATTCCCGCTAACATTGCAGATTTCGAGGTCAGACGTGTCCTCGTGGACGGAGGAAGCTCCGCGGACCTACTGTTCACGAATGCTTTCGACAAAATGATGATCCCTAGGGATCGTATGTCGCCCCCAGGCATACCCCTGGTAGGCTTCAGGGGGAGGCCTGTGATGGCCCCGGGCCAAATTGACCTAGCCATCACGTTCAGCGATGACTTTGCATCTCGGACCGAGGTCATCACGTTCGACGTCGTCCAGATGCCTTACCAGTATAACACCATCCTCGGCCGAGCCACACTAAATACCTTCAGCGCGATAGCACATCACAACTACCTATGCATGAAGATCCCTGCGCCTGAGGGTATAATTACGGTACGATGGGACTAGGACCTGGCGAGGCAAACAGAGCTAGAGACAATCTCACCAGCCCGCCACGTCCATGCAATCGAAGCAGACACAAACGCCCGGGCGGACACCCTCTCGATGAAATGGGCACCGAAGGCCAAACCAGAGGGGCAGCTTCGAAGAGTCTCTCTAAGGGAAGCCTCCCCGGAGAAGACGATGACCCTTGGGGCGGAGATCCCAGCAGAAGCACACAATGCCATCCTCGAAGTACTTCGCAGCAACGCGGATATCTTCACATGGGGTTAGAGGACATCCCCGGGGTAGTGTGGGAAACCATCGAGCACTGCCTAGCCATTAGAAGCAATGCATCCCCCAAGAAACAGAAATTACAACGCATGTCGGCGGAGCGGCTGCAGCCAAGAAAGAGATAGCCAAGTTGCTAAAGGTGGGAGTCATTCACAAAATCAAGCACTTCGAATGGCTGGCCAACCCTGTTTTGGTACAGAAAAACACTGGCAAATGGTGTATGTGCGTCGACTTCACCGACTTCAACAAAGCATCCTTGAAGGACGATTTCCCTCTGCCTCGCATCGACCAACTGGTGGATGTCACTTCGGGCTGCGAGTTGATGAGCTTCCTGGACGCCTACTCTGGGTATCATCAGATATTTATGGCCAAGTAAGACGAACCAAAAACCACCTTCATCACCCCCATCGGCACCTATTGCTTCACCCGTATGCCCTTCGGCCTGAAGAATGCGGGTGCAACTTTCACCCGACTCATCATGAAGGTGCTAGCCAGCCAGCTCGGCCGCAACGTCGAGGCGTACGTCGACGACATAGTGGTCAAAAGCAGGCTCGTAGGCTCCCACACAGAGGACCTGCAAGAAACCTTCGCCAGCCTCCGGGCGGAGGGGATCAAACTCAACCCCAAAAAATGCGCATTCGGAGTAAAGGCGGGCAAGCTCTTGGGATTTCTCGTATCCGAAAGAGGTATAGAGCTAACCTTGAAAAAATAGAAGCCATCCAAGAAATGGAGCCCCTCGCAGCGCCCAGGAGGTGCAAAGACTGACAGGGTGCCTCGCATCCCTTAACTGATTCCTGCCCCACTCTACGGAGCGGGCCCTGCCCTTTTTCAGGATGCTCCAGGGAGCGGAGTCGTTTCGGTGGACGGAAGACTGCCAGAAGGCATTCCAAGAGCTCAAGCAATACCTCACCCAACTGCCTATCCTAACCAACCTGAAGCCCAGCGCAGATCTCCTATTGTACCTCGCCGCCTCCTCGTCAGCGGTGAGTGTAGTCCTCGTTTAAGAAAACAACGGACATCGCCCTGTGTATT
The DNA here is from genome assembly GCA_036346405.1 of Phyllostachys edulis. Taxonomy (NCBI): domain Eukaryota; kingdom Viridiplantae; phylum Streptophyta; class Magnoliopsida; order Poales; family Poaceae; genus Phyllostachys; species Phyllostachys edulis. The sequence goes on along the minus strand of CM070547.1, from coordinate 12,513,832 downwards.
ACGTTTTGGAGGCCCTCCAAAGGGCCAAGATCAGATACACAGTTGGAAAAGCTAGCATACGCCCTGCTCATGGCCTCGCGCAAGCTCTGGCATTACTTCCTAGTACACGCCATCACGGTCCTGACGTCCTACCCGCTAGCACTGATGCTACGGAACAAGGACGCTTCGGGCCGAATAGGCAAGTGGGCGGCCGAGTTGGCACCCTTCGACATCACCTTCGCGGCGCGTATGGCCATCAAGTTGTAGGCCCTCACTGATTTCGTCGCTGAGTGGATCCCTAAATCGAGAAACAACCCCCAAGCAGGATTGAGGCCCTGTGGATAATCTACATCGACGGATCTTGGTGCGCAGCGGCCATCTTGGTCGCCCTGGACGAGCGAAGCATGTCGCCCACCGCTTGCCTTGACTTCCCGATAACAAACAACGCCTTAGAGTACAAAGCCCTACTGTTGGGCCTCACAAGGCGAAGGCATTGGGGGCAAAGCGTATAATCATCAAAAGTGACTCCCGTCTGATGGCGAGGCACTTCAATAAATTGTTCACAGCCAGGGACCCCGAAATGGCCAAATACCTAACTACGGTGCTGGTGGTAGCAAAACACTTCCTCGGCATCACTGTCCAAACCATCCCAAGAAATAACAATGAGGCAACAGACAGGCTCGCAAAGATGGCTAGTTCCGATGAGTGCCCTCTGCCAGAAGTCTTTTACGAGATACTACGGGTCCCTTCGGTCGCGTCCGAAGCACAAGGGGCTGCGCCCGAAGCATAAGCTACCAGCAGATCAAGCCTGGTGCTCCTTTGATGGGGCCGATTGGCAGGACACCATCGCCAAATACCTCACAAGTGAGGAGCCCGAAGATACTATCGAAGCAAAGCGCCTCTAGCACCGAGCTTGGAATTACCGCATCATCAATGGCCAACTATACAAAGGAGGCGTCTGCGCTCCCTTCTTACCATGCGTATCCCAGCAGGAGGGCCGATCCCTCCTAAAGGACATCCACGAGGGGCCATGTGGCGCACATCAAGCGCCTCGGGGCCTCGTGGCCTCGTGGCAATAGCCTTCCGCCAAGGCTTTTATTGGCCAACAGTGCTCCGGGATGCACAAGATCTCGTTCAGTGCTGATAGGGGTACTAGTGGGCCGGTCACAACTCGAAGGCACCAGCGGTCCTGCTGCAGCCCCTGCCTCCGGTTTGGCCCTTTGCAAGATGGGGGCTCGACATCATCAGCCCATTCCCGGCGGCCAAGGGAAACCTTCGCTTCGCATTTCTCCAGATGGATAGAGGCCGAGCCAGTCGCTAAAATCATGGCCGCCATAGCACATCGGTTCGCATAGAGGAACATCATTTGCAGATATAGGGTACCACACGACATCTTCACCGATAATGGCACCTTGTTTGACTCAGCGTCCTTCAGGGCATTTTGCCAAGGCCTGGGAACAAGCATATGCTTCGCATCGGTAGGACATCCCGAGTCCAACGAGGTGGTCAAGCGAGCCGACGGCAATCTGCTGGCGAGGCTGACAAAGCGGCTCATGGGCTTTCTGAAGGGACTCTGGCCCGAAGAACTCCAGAAAGCCCTATGGGCACTTTGAACCTCACCAACCTGGGCCACGAGATTCTCTCCGTTCAAGTTTCTTATCGGGGACGAAGCCATGATCCCGAGGGAGCTCGCTGCCATGTCTCTCCGAGCAACAGAAGATAGCGAGCCTGTGGGCCGGGGGATCTCCCTCGACCTCTTCGAAGAACATTGAGTGCAAGCCATATCAACTATGGCAAAGTACACCGAAGGAGTCGCGCAGGCGTACAACAGAAAGGTCAAGATCCGCCCCCTGATGCCAGGCGACATGGTCCTTAAGCAAGCTGCAAATCCCACGACCATAGGCAAGCTGGAGTCCAAATGGGAAGGGCCATACATTATCACCCGCAACAGAAGGGCGGGTTCCTACTACATCGCGACGCCAGAGGGGCAATAGCTAGACCACACTTGGAACACTAAAAGGCTCCATAAATCTATCCCTAGGGCCAATAGTGTAGAAAGCCGGCTGCGCCCGAACAATCGCCACTTGTCGTCCTTCAACGGCAGAGGCATGTACAAAAGCAGGTGTATAACTTTTTGGCATTTTGTCCCCATCTAATAAAACGGGCACCCGAGGTCACACTAAATCACTCCCACGAGTGTGAAGTGTATAAAAGAATATACCGCGCATGGCTCATTCGCCCCGGTGCACACCGATGCCCCCCATAGGCACGAGTGTATAAACGAAGACACCACACATGGCTCATTAGCCCCGGTGCACACCGATGCCCCCCGCAGGCACGAGTGTATAAACGAAGACACCGCGCATGGCTCATTAGGCATGTGCACACCGATGCCCCCGGTAGGCACGAGTGTATAAACAAAGACACCGCGCATGGCTCATTAGCCCCGGTGCACACCGATGCCCCTCGCAGGCACGAGTGTATAAATAAAGACACCGCACATGGCTCATTAGCCCCGGTGCACACCGATGCCCCCACAGGCACGAGTGTATAAACGAAGACACCACACATGGCTCATTAGACCTGGTACACACCAATACCCCCGCTGGCACGAGTGTATAAACAAAGACACCACACATGGCTCATTAGGCCCGGTGCACACCGATGCCCCCCGCAGGCACGAGTGTATAGATGAAGACACCACGCATGGTTCATTAGCCCCGATGCACACCGATGGCCCCCACAGGCACAAGTGCATAGATGAAGACGCCGCACATAGCTCAGGCCCCAGCGCACAATACCTGGCCCCAAGTACCAGAACACAAGGGGGGAGGGGGTGGCGTAGATCTTCACCTCCACCTCGCAAAAAAGTTAGGGCTCCCCCAGAGCCCTACCTAAAAGAGTATGAGGGACGGCATTAGGTTTCGCCCCCTCCTCACAAAAAAAATGAGAGTTCGGGCTCCCCCAGAGCCCTATCTAAAAAAGTATGGGGGACACGGCGCTAGGCTTCGCCTTCCTCCCGCAAAAATGTTAGGGATCCCCGGAGCCCTACCTAAAAAAGTATCGGGGATGGCGCTAGGCTTCGCCTCCCCCCTCGCAAAAAAGGTAGGGCTCCCCCAGAACCCTACCTAAAAGAGCATGGGGGACGGCATTAGGCTTCACCCCCCTCCCCCCCGCGCAAAAAAATGAGAGTTAGGGCTCCCCCAAAGCCCTATCTAAAAACTTATGGGGGACACGACGCTAGGCTTCTCCTTCCTCCTGCAAAAAAGTTAGGGCTCCCCCAGAGCCCTACCTAAAAAAGTATCGGGGACGACGCTAAGCTTCGTCTCCTCCCTCACAAAAAAGTTAGGGCTCCCCCAGAGCCCTACCTAAAAAATTATAGGAGACAACGCTAGGCTTCGCCTCTCCCCTCGCAAAAAAAGAGAGTTAGGGTTCCTCCATAGCCCTATCTTAAAAAGTATGAGGGACGGAGTTAGGCTTCGCCTCCCTCCTTGCAAAAAAGTTAGGGCTCCTCCGGAGCCCTACCTAAAAAAGTATGGGGAGTGGCGCTAGGCTTCGCCTCCCCCCTCACAAAAAAGGAAGTTAGGGCTCCCCCGGAGCCCTATCTAAAAAAGTATGAGAGACGGCGCTAGGCTTCACCTCCCCCTCACAAAAAGTTAGGGCTCCACCGGTGCCCTACCTAAAAGAGTATGGGGGACATCGCTAGACTTCGCCTTCTCCTCGCAAAAAAAAGAGTTAATGCTCCTCCAGAGCCCTATCTAAAAAGTATGGGGGACGGCACTAGGCTTCATCTCCCCTCGCAAAAACTTTAGGGCTCCCCTAGAGCCCTTTCTAAAAAAGTACGAGGGACGACGCTAGGCTTTGCCTTTCCCCTCGCAAAAAAGTTAGGGCTCTCCCGAAGCCCTATCTAAAAAAGTATGTGGGATGGCGCTAGGCTTTGCGTCCCCTCGTAAAAAGTTAGGGCTCCCCTGGAGCCCTACCTAAAAGAGTATGGGGGATGGCGCTAGGCTACGCCTCCCTCTCGCAAAAAAAAAGAGTTAGGGCTCCCCCGGAGCCCTATCTAAAAAAGTATGGGGGCGGTGCTAGGCTTCGCCTCCTCTTTGCAAAAAAAATTTAGGGCTCCCCTGAAGCCCTATCTAAAAAAGTTTGGGGAACGGTGCTAGGCATCGCCCCCCTCATAAAAAAGTTAGGGCTCCCCTAGAGCCCTACCTAAAAAAGTATGGGGGACATCGATTGGCTTGGCCCCTCCTCACAAAAAAGAAAGAAAGTTAGGGCTCCCCTGGAGCCCTATCTAAAAAAGTATGGGAGACAGCGCTAGGCTTCACCTCCCCCTAAAAGAAAGAGGTTAGGGCTCCCCTAGAGCCCTATCTAAAAAAGTATGGGAGATGACGCTAGGCTTCACCTTCCCCCTCGCAAAAGCTAGGGCTGCCCTGAAGCCCTATCGAAAAGAAAATAAAAATATAGGGGACGACGCTAGGTTTCGCCCTATTAATCCCCAAACCCCTCATGCCGCAAAGAAAAAAAGGGTCAAGCCATGACTAAAGTGCACACGCCAACAAACCATTTTATTCATCACAAAGTACAGATACACAAATACATGCAACGTAGGGTCAACCCGACAAAAAAAAAGCAGGGGGGAAGGGTATCAGATACAACATACAATGTTTATAACATAATGATACAAGTCGCATACAACTACGGGGTCGCAGCATAAATCACATCCGGACGAAACAACCACTCGAGCATCTCCTCATTGGATGGCCCAGTCCCCATAAACCGCAAGTAGTCTCTCTTCGCAGACCAGTCACCCCCCCCCCGAACGTGGCGTCGGGAGCGGCACCTGGGCACGGAGCCGCCGATTCGACGCACGAGGATGAAGGGTCTTCAGCAGCAGCCGCACGGCCCCACTGCTCCCAGAAACGGACCATCTCGTCATGAGCCGCAGAGGCCTTGCCCTGGCGAAACTACCAGAACTCCTCCATGGTACCCTCCGAGTTAGCCAAATGCTGACACTGTCACATCGCACCATGGTACACCATGCCTCGATATCATAGCTTCAACGGCCAAACGGAGTGGAGGCAGCGCTCCACCTTCAGCTCATGCAGGGGAGCAGTTACCTTCACAGTATGACACTCGGATGGCCGAAGGCCTCGGCCGGCAGTATAGCGAAATAACGGGGCATCGGCCTGCGAAACCAGTGGATTCAAAATGTAACCATACACGAAAAACAAACATACGACACCATGCGTGCAACCGATTTCATCCAAAAGTTTTTTTTCATTCAAAATAGGTCATTAGAAAAAGGGGCGAACCCCCCGCGTGGCCCTCTCGGTACATGACCCCAAAAGTGCCACAAACAAAAAAAAGGGAAGGAAGCTAAATAGCTAAAGGCCTGTTTACAGAAAAATCTAAGCTTGGGGCGCTTCAAGCGGGCAAAGGGTCACACCTTGTCTTTGTGGGTGGCCCCCCGCTCGGCGCCCTCTAGGACATTCGTCGGAGCCTTGCCCTTCTTATTCTGAGCTTAAGCCGCACGGAGGGAGTCCATCGCCGCATCACGGCCCCGCGGCACCCAGAAGTCCTAGACGAAGACTTGGCTTGCCTTCCGCGTACGACGGTGCCCGACGACCACCTCCTTGACGGTCGCCAATGCCACCGAGTGTGTAGCAAAGGGCGTCCAAGTGACCACACCCAGCCTTGTCCAAGGAAGCAAAGGTCGTCGTCCAAGCCACCTTGGCGCAATGATCCTCGTACGTTCGGGCCACCGGCAAGCACACCTCCCTAGCGCGACAAAGGCGCCCGAGCGTGACGTCCATCTCATCCATGGAGTGGTGCCGCAGAGGAGGAAGCGCTCCGAGGACAACTACGGCATCCTCCATGGCCTCCCAGATTGCTTGGGCCACAGAATGCGAAGCTCATGTTCGGCCCGAACCTCCAGCTCGAGATCGGCCCGGACGCCTCACAGCGTCACCACGTCCTCCCAAAGGGTGCGACGGTCCTTTTCCAGCTCAGCCACCCATGCTTTGAGGGCTCTTGCCTTCTCAGCCAGGGCCTCGCGCTCCACACGCACCTGCTCGCACTTCGCGCGCAGCGCTTTGCCCCGAGCATGCTTCGAGTTGACCCTCTTCTGGATCTCGTTGTAGCCATGCAAGAAGTACCCCTCGAGGGTGTGCGATAGCATTAGCGTCTACACGAAGTCCCAAATCAGCAAGCAGCAGGCCATGGGAATAAAAGATAGGTAAACCACAGCCTGTACCTTCGCAGCGTTTGCTTCGATGAACCAGAACATTGCCTCGAGGGGCATGTTCCGGAAAAGCTCCCCCACATACGAAGGGGTGGCGAAGTGCGCGATCTCTTCACAGACCGCTGCCGTACCCACGCTAACCTTGAAGTCCGTAGTACAGAGCGGACCTAAGTCAGCAGTAACTGCGTCTCCCAAACTAGGATCTGGCGAAGTAGCCGCCTCGGAGCCCTGCGAGGCAGGGGCGCCTATGTCAACCCTCTCATCCCCCTGGTCTCTCAAAGCTGCAAGGTAGTACAGGCCGGAGCTGTGAGTAACCCAAACAAAAAAAACACCAGTCGCCTCCTAGTCCGCGGCTGGAGCCACCACGATAGTATCCTCGGAGCCCTAGTCGTAAACATGCGATGGGGTACCAGCATCCGAGGACTCCTCTGGGGGCAGACCCGCTATGTCGAGCAAAGTAGCCACCCCTTCCGCCTCCTCCGCCACATCACGACCTGCGATCCCTGGTGCTAGGCGCAACGCGTTTCGCCAAACTCCCCGCTGCATCAACCCGTGCACACGAAACAGCGCCCAAGCCGTCAGCTCCAATAGCGCATAGAGGCATGGCAACAATTGGGTTCCCGACATCACCTTCCTCGGGTGCACGGGCCCGCTTCTTCCAGCCCTCGTCAGGATCCTACCGCTCCACCAAGCGAACAGTTGGGTCAAGATAGGCGTGATTCAAGCGGGGCTCATGCACCACCAGTGCACACTTCGCGTGCTCTTCGCCGGTGTACGACCCCAATAGAACCTCCGTAGCACGAGCGGCCTCATCAATCGGGGCAATTGCAGCCAGAGCAGATGACAACGTCAAAAAAAAAGAAAAAAAGAGAGCCAGACCTTCGCACCATGGCACGGTCAGCGTCGGAAGACCACTCACTGGACCCCCAACTCCACCCTTCAGCCCTACACCAGGGGCCAGATCCTAAAGGCACAAAACTCCTCGGCGAGGTCCCGCGTTGAGAGCCTCCTCGTTGCGCCTAGCAGCAGCTAAAGGAGAGCCTACTCCCGCGACGTCAGCATAATCTTTGGAGCTGCGGTGAGCTGGATAAGCCCTCGACCGGATTGAAGGCCACCGCCACACGGGGACGTGTGGTAAAACCACCTACGTGTCCAGTCAGTGTCCCACCGGTTCCTCACGGTCGGCGCAGGCACGTACATCCGACAATGCGATTTCAGTTGAAAATTGACACAACCAAAGTTCAGTGTCTCGCTGGTGTTCTTCTTGTTTGGTGGGATCATCGCAGCTCGAAACGAACGCCCCTCCCTTCGTCGGCGGAGCGCATGATCCATTCAAAGACCGCCAGCTTCACGAGGGAGCTGTGTTTCAGTTGTGCCAACTCCACACGATACAGCCGAAGGACCCGCTCGACTAGTGCCACACACGAGAGCCAGAGACCAGCGTCGAAGAACACGGCAAAGACCACTGCTTTGTTCTCCTGGGGCTTCGGCACCGTCTCTGCTCCGGGGGCCACACCTTGTCGAGGCTCTCGACCTTTCCTTCGGCAACAAGGGTCTAGAGAACCCGCTCCGTCACCATCGACCGACCAAGGTCACTGGTATATACAGCGCCCCCACCATCCTTGCTATGCCTCGTCATATAGAAGCTCCGAAGACCACAGTGCCCGAGCTCTCGAGCTCACACAAACCTCGCAACGGAAAACAAAAAGGTTGGGCACAACTGGGTTTCGTATGCGCATGGTAAGAACTGAGGGGGGGGGTTACCCCCCTTTTTTTATAGAAAAACCAGGACCACAACAAACAGGGCGAAGAATCCAAAGCGCCACGGGCCAGTCACTAGGTGACACGTGCCACGCACCTTACCCCCAGCCAATGACATTATGGCCCACAAAAACTGAAGGGGCACAATCAAAGCCAACCAACGGCATCATGGCGCACACCGAACGAGTACGACCCGCACAGGTTGAACATGCGTGATCGCTCATAACTGGCAGCATCATGGTGCACGGCACCCAATGAGCCTTCGCATTAGGGTAAGTGACCCACTCCATGGGAGGCCCCGCATAGAACACGCTTTGGCAGGCCAAAGGGCACGGTGTGCCTGGACCCTTCGGGAAAGGGCGCGGTTTCAACCGTGATGAAGCAGGACCTCGACCGCGAGGGGCTGTCGTAGGGGCGGTCCCACCTACCCCAGTGACCCAAAGATGACCGCGGAGACTCCCCTCCCTGGAAGGCCACGAGCTAGGGCCCCCGAGGGTACTAGGTACTCCTTCGGAGGGGCCCTAGAGCCCAAGCGAAGGTCCCCAGGAGGCCCGTGAGGGCCAGCAAAATGGATGCTTTTAGAGGCGGCGCGGAGGCATCAGGACCATCGCCGAAGCATCACAGGCCCAGAAGACGCGAGCCCCCCCAAACCGCCTCGAGGGGTGCACGCCGAAGGGTGCTTGGGGGCCGCACCTCGGGTACTCGGCGCACGACGAAGGAAGGATGGTGCAGGTGGACCGGGTGTACCAGCCAGATGGACCAGGATCAGGGAAGTCCACCGTGAGCTGGAGGCTACGCGTAGGGAGAGGAAAAGCCCCTACAGCCCTGTCGGGACCCAAAAATACAATTCTGGACCCTATGTGTATAATGCACTAGTCTAGGATTACGCTAGTGCACACAGTGTCAACATAGGTAAATATCGATCCACACAAGCGATTAATAACATAAACGAATAATTTTATTAACAAATAAGGGTTTTGACCTTATGGCCGAGTTTACATTTATTAAGCCATGCAGGGCTAACAGAGAATTAAATAGCAGTGGAAACAGGAACGGCAGCGACCTCCCATCAATTCACCATAGGTAACCGACTGGGATCAAGACCCTACGATCAAGCACCTTCGATGAACTCCTCCTCGAATGCAGGCGATGACTCCTCCTCTTCTGTTGCATGTTTTACAACAAGCATGAGTACACAACCGTACTCGCAAGCCATACCACAGAAATACAAATATACATGCAGGCTTATTCCAAAGGAATGGCATTCTGTGGTTCTTTTGCAGAAATGCAGCATTTGCAATTGAATATGAATAATAGTTTGAAAGCATAAGTAAAACAAATAAATAATATTTAATTTTGACAGTTTAATTTCACAAAGACGCACACAACCTAAACAGGTTATTCACACAACCATATAATTTAGATCACACAGCTCCCTTCCCAAATGTTTTATGAAAACTACCCCTCGTGTGAAATCCCTGAGCATGTCCATAACTGCAGACGCGGCTATTTGAGTAGATTAATTAACACTCTGCAGAGGTTGTACCTTTACCCATAAGATACAACTAGTGTTGCAAGCACTAATCATAACAAAACGTTTCGGAAACTTCATCTTAACATTGACACTCCCAGTGTGCTTACAAACCGTCACACCAAGCCATACACAGTGATTGGTACGACACACACCGTTGGACAGGGACACGGCGAACCGCCCCGTGATGTAGCTACTTGGTAGCACACACCTCCACCCTTCATAGAGCCTAACCTACTACCTGAGCAATCAATGTCAAGAATTCATAACTTACTAAGTTAGGCCCGTCCCATAACAGGCATGTAGTTGTACAGTAAGGCTCAGTTCAATGGCACACAAAGTTAAGTCCTTAATTGACCAAGGCAAGACTTCCATATGCTAACTATGCCACACAGATTAATATTCCCATGCACACAATCCACCAATTCACACAGTATCCACCTCCTTGCCTCAGTCCAAATCTTTTACCACCCAGTTGGTTAAGTGCAACACATGCCATCACGAGTAATAGCACATAGTTTTATCACACAGTTCCATAATCACTTAGTCAAGTTGTAATAGCAGTTTACATGAAAGATGACTCGTGGCATGGCTAAGCAAACTAGTCGTCTCTAACCAACCCACGTTGGTGCTACGATATTACCAACTAAATAAACCAATGCTAGGGTGACAAAATATTATGACATATCAAGTAGGCAAGGAATTATAACAATTTGGATCATTAACTATACCCAAAAGCATTTAAATAATTACTTGAATTAAATGCAATAATTTGAATCATTGTAATTTTTAGAAAACTGGGAGTCAAAATGGTCAGAGGTATAGCTTGCCTTGGAAAAGGTCTAGATATTGATCTTGGTCTTGAGGTGCTCCTTCTTCTTCAAACCTTCCCGCAGTATCGACGTCTACTCGTAAACGAAGCAAACAAACAAAATAAATAACTAATAGAGGCAAAACAAACTCCACAAATTAAATAAAAATCTCAGATAAATATATCTTGAATTTATATGAATTTAGAAATTTGAATGGGCTCAATTGGAGTTCGGATGCAAAAGATATGGGCTTTGGAAGTTTGAATCTAAAAGAAATACCCAAATTTGGATATTTGGAATTAACCGAATTATTCTTTAAAAGAAAAATCTGAATTAATGCGCAAGGATGATGTCAACGAGGAATCTCCAGAAATTAAAAGAATAAAAGAAAAACCTGACGTGTGGGACCTACACGTCAGTGTCACGGCTCACGGTGAACTCGGTTCACCGAGCCTCGGGATCAGGGCTGGCTGGGCCTGCCACGCGTGCACACACGTGGCGCACACGTGGGCACCAACTGGCTGACCCGCAGGCAAAGGAGGGAGGTGGCAGCTGACGCGGCGAGGCCACGTCGGATCGGCGGTGGCGACAGCTCGGACGCGATGGTCGCCGGTGAACGGCGGCTCCTCGCCGGAAACGGGTGGTACAGGCGTGTAACCCGAGTTATTGCGCACCTATTGATGCGCTCCCGGGTGGTCGAGGATGACGGAGACGGCGACGGTGAGGTCGGAGCAGCGGAGCAGCCTCGGGTTTTGTCGGACGGAGTCTCCAGCGGCGCTCTGACGACACGGAGAGGCTCAAGAGGTAGAGGCGGCGACGACGGACTCAACGGTGGGCTCCAAGACGACGCGGCGGTGAAGGCAGCGGCGCAATTCGACGATGAAGAAGCTCGGCCGAAAACCCTAGATGAGGAATTACGGCGGCGCTACGGCTTAAGGGGCGCAATAGCTTGAGGGGTTTTGGTGCGGGTGGCAGGGTGATGCTTGGGGGGCTATTTATAAGAGTCGGGGATGGCCAGGGCGGCGCAATGGCGGCGGAGATCAAAACAACCCGAAACGAGCTCGTGAAGAAACGGGGATAGAGACGAATTCGAAATTCGAATTCAACTGAAACGGGTGCGGGAGGGATAAGGCTTCTAGAAGGGATCATCCGCGTGGAGAATTGGGGCCGGTTGCAATTTTGTCAAACGAGCTCCAACGAAGAACCATGGCGGATGCGAACGCTACATCGCGCGAGGAAGAAAGCCAAGGAGGACGATGACTCAGTGGCCCCACCTACAGTGAGACAAAGGAGCGGGCCCACGCGAGAGCGCGGCGAGGATGCATCTTGGCGTTCTTGAGCCAGGTTGGGCAGCAAGCAAAGTCAGGGCCGAGATTAATAGGAATGGGCCGAAGAGAAGGATTTGTCCTAGGACTTAATTGAGATTAATAATTAGATTTTCTATTTTATAAAATACCAGATAATCCAAATGGCAATAGAAAATAGCAAATGAACTTGGAAAAATTCTAGAAAAATCTAGAAAATATATCCAAGAACATAGAATCCAAAGAAAATAGTTTTGACCATTGTTCATGTTGGCTTTAGTCATATTAAATTGTTTTGTTACTCAAGGCCCAATGTTAAGCATTTGAATTAAATTCAAATAAAATCAAATGGTGAATTTTCTCCCTACTAACTATTCAAAGGATTTCTAAAGCTCAGAAAATTGGGATGTTACAAGCCCCTAGGGGTGGAAGACCTTTTTAGGCGTAGATTCGTAATCTCATGTACCCTGTCATAAGGCTATAAATAGCCACCTCCCCATGTAATAACTCAGACCCAATTTTTGGGGCTATTAATACACATTTACCCCTAACAATCAATCCCCTCTTCGAGGATCCCTTGGTCCCTTGTGTAGACACCGGGGGTCCCCTTTTCTACTGTCTAGTCTTTCTTGCTACAACAGTGTATCTTATGAAACTCCTTCAATGCAATGATGGCAATTCTCTTGCCATTTCATCACACACAAAAAAATATGTCCTTTTTTGTGACGATTTTGAAGGCATGCCATTGTCAATCTCTTCAGAATATTGAGAAAAACCTTTAAACATATCTGGTTCTTTTAAGAATTTCAAAAGTTTTTTTGAGGAATAAGTACATTTTACAACCTTGAACTGTCACGTTTGTCTAATTTTCAACCTCCAACTACGAAACTGGATAACTATCAACCCTGAAGTGTCAAATCTGGTTAAATGATCTCCCCCATCGCCCATTCTACCCCGGTTTTGCGCCACGTTGGATGCCACGTCGACACGACCTGACTTTGATGTGAGAGCCGCTGGGAAATTTAATTTTTAATACTTAACCTTTCCATTGGTCCTAGCATTACAAATCAAATTTCCCCGCTCTCGGTGTATATGTACTTCCTAGAACTATAGTACACATACACCTCACAAAAATTAAGCATCAACTCCATACACAAGTTATTACATTTTTGAAGTTTCATAATTTACAACATATCCAAACATACATTAAGATTCCATACAAAAGAGTCAAGTCTGCAGCGGAAACACTTGCCATAAGTTGGCTGAAAACAAGAGCCATCCGGTTTGCCCTTACCCACAAGGCAACCGATCGGAAACGCCCAAGCTAGTCGTTGAGAGTGAAGTCAGCCTCACATTCGTTAACCCCTTGGGGGTCAACCTCCTCTGCAGCAAACAGACAATGCAGTTGAGTACAAAAAACGTACTCAGCAAGACTTACGATTAATAAACCTATACATAGCTACATGCAGGCTTAAATCAATGAAGATGGCTATATGGTTCATTTTCAGCGTAAAGCCACATTTTATTTGCAATAGTGTAATAGATTTGAAGGCAATTTGTTAAAACAATTTTTAATTGCTCAAATAACAGTGTGACAACAACTATAAACATAAGTAACATCCTAGAGGTGACTTCCCACAACCACCACAACAATAGCACGAATTACCCATTCGTACCACCCATTCTCAAGTTTTATCAAAATGTTATAGTCTAACTCTCAAAAGACCTCCCCAAGCATGTCCATAACCAATGACGTGACTATTCAAATAGTTTAAACCCTGCAGGGGTGTGCGACTTTACCCACATGTCAAACCGTATTTTTGCCAAGCTATAGAGCACACTTCCTTAGGTATGCCGGCAAGGCTAAATACTACGAGACATTTTTCAATGGAGTGAGCTAATTAAGAGTCGCACATATGGGGGCTAACTCTCTGTGAACCGCCCATCCTAGGCTCCCACAGAGGACACATACGTTGTGTTGGAGATATTGGCCCAGCCGTAGCAACTGTCATTGATCCTCAGGCGAGGGAACCTACCCAGAACCCACCCCGCACATGCCTGACACAATAAAACACGTGGTATATTGCGATGCCTCGAAATATGGATTAGGATGTGTATTAATGCAAGAGGAGAAGGTCATTGCATATGCTTCTAGCCAATTGAGGCCCCACGAGATGAATTATCCCATTCATGATCTAGAATTGGGAGCCGTAGTGTTTGCCCTGAAAATTGGGAGACACTACCTGTATGGGTCTAAGTATACATTGTACAGTGACCATAAAAGCCTAAAATACATCTTGTAACACCTTGGGTATGCGGAAGCCAAGATGTAACTAAGAATTACAAATCTAAAACCGAAACTGCAATTAACTTAATTAAATCGACAGCAAATTGCATCTAGACATCGATTAAATATTTCTACTAACAGTACTAACATAGAAATTTTAGCAAGAGACTAAACTCAAAGCTACAGTTAAAACATCACCAGCAAGGTCATAAGCATTATGAATAAGATCCAACAAGAAAGAGGCATCATCTAATATTTGAAACTATGAAAAGAACCAATTGAAGTACCAACATGCCAATTATTACAATAGTTGATTCTCATTTAAATAAGGCAATAGAAATATAATTTTGGTAATGGATGTGTGCAACAATGTGATATGCAACCATGAGCTAATTTTCCCCAATGAATGCCATCCTCGATGGTCACCTAAACAATAAAAAGCAAGAGTGAGTCCAAGACTCAGCAAATACAATTGAATAGCATAGGAAACATTGAATCAAAGACAGTCCATCCTCAATATATCGAATACATAAGAAAATGATATGCAATTGATGCAAATATGAATATGACATCCACTTCTCTTCTGCATATACTGGTACAGCAGTGATACACCCGTCGATGTTCACTCAGGCCCGCATTATCAAAATACGGGGATCCAAGGCCTGTATAAAGAATCTTTCATACGGGGATCTAGTTGCCCATATTGAAAATATGTGGATCTCAATACCCACTCCCGTGGGTGAAGCATGAATGCTTAAAATGAAGGTAATGAAATGAATACATTCTCTCATAGTAACATTTTGATATCAACAATGAACGGAAGCATGGAAAAAACAGAAATACTCATAATTCATAAGATTTAACCATGTCATAATCATTTAACCAAGTTGAACAGCAAACATACAAGATGGCCCAATCTGTACTTGCCTTTCGCGTTGCAACACGTTGGAAGGTAAAGAAGGTGCAACCAATCCCAATGTCACTCCGCCTACAATAAGTAATTTACTCAAAACAAGTTTTTACAAGAGGAAACAACGCTAATCGCAACGCTCTAATCTGCACTCCCAAAAACCCATACTTCAAATAATTAATCTACTCAAGCGAAACAACAAACTAGCAGTAATTCAAAACTGGACAGTGATCTTCTAAAATACGTATCTCCTATTTTTCTTATCATAAAAATTCATTTTAAGTCTCTCTAGAAAGATTATAACTTGGTCTACAAAAGTTAAGTTGGCAAGATCTCTTAATTCGGCCTCTAACTAATTTTAACAAGCAAATGAATAATAATGATAGAAATTGACCGACATTATGGACAGCAGCCTTAAAATAGCTATAACTTTCACTAGGATGATCCCAAAATTGTGCTCTTTAATATTATGGAAATCTAAGATATTTTCCTACAAAAGTCATGTTGATGGACAACCCTGATTCAGCCTATAACCATTTCTAATCTTCTAGTTACTACGACTGCTATAACTTGGACAGCAACATTGCAAATATCATATCTCGAGATCTACTCATCCAAAAATTGTGATCCAGCACTAAAGAAATATAACGAAATAACATATCTTTTATCTAACTAGACAGAGTTCTAATTTCGACTTTAACTTGCCCAAATCGCCCTCGCAACGCACTGCCCTAAACCCGACGAATCTGGATAGAACCAAAACCTGACTTCCTATTGGCTAAACGATCTACAAATCGAACCAAAATTAAACTAGGGCTTGCCAAAGACTTCTAGGTTGTTACCCTTGAAGATCATCCAAAGAAGAAAACGTGGTCCTTGGTCCTTCCTCTTTTCCTCCCTTCTTCTTCCCTTCTCTTCTCTCTTCCTCCCTCCTTTCTTGATCTTGGCTGGCAGCAAGGAGGCATTACAAGGAGGAGGGGAGGCACCACCAGGGGAGGAGAGGAGGCGTGGGGGAGGTGCTGGATAGAAGGGAAGTGGCAGCCACAAAGGGGGGGGGAGGTGGAGGCGCAAGGGAGGGAGTGGCTTAGGGTTTGGCTGCCCCCGCTCCACTAGTGGGCCTAGGTCTTTGTGGGCTTTAGGCCACCCTGTGTTCTCTGAAGAACGACCCCCCGAACTTTCAGTTAAAGCCACTCTCTAAAACAATTCTCATCCATAAAGTATTTATCCTCTTTAAATATTTGGTATGTTACAAAAGGTCGTTCTCTCCTCACTTGACTTTGGACTAGCGGCCCAATTCTCTCTCAAATTTTTGAATTTTCTATTTTATTTCCCTTAATTCTCTGTCAACTTTTTTTGCACTCTCGAATGATAGACGGGGTATTACACATCTTTACCCAGAAAGAATTGAATATGAGGCAAAGGAGATGGTTAGAACTAATTAAAGATTATGATCTAACCATAAATTACCACCCCGAAAAAGCCAATGTGGTAGCTGATGCCCTTAGCAGGAGATCTCAATGCCATCACCTCTTTGCTGAAAGCCACGCATCGGAGATAATTCAAGCCTTGGCCAGAATGAGGATAGAAGTGAAGACAACTACCTCAGAAGCTACAATTGCAGCCATGATATTTCATCCTACCCTGCATGACCAAATACAAGAACAACAATTATCGGACCCCTTTATTAAAGAAGAAATCCAAAGAATCAAGTTGGGCCAACCCTCTTAATTCCAGATAGATGATTCCGGAGTCTTATGGCGACAAGCAATGATCTGCATTCCCGACCACCCCCAAATTAAAGAGACCATTCTGTGTGAAGCCCATGATACTCAATACACTATACATCCGGGCAACACGAAGATGTATCAGGATTTGAAGGAAAAAATTTTGGTGGTCAAACATGAAAAGAACCATAGCAGCATACGTAAGTCAATGTGACACATGTCAAAAGGTCAAAACTGAGCACCAACGCCCAACAGGATTGCTCAAGCCCTTAGAAATACCTTAATGGAAATGGGAAGATATATGTATGGACTTCATAATAGGCCTTCCCTTAACAATTAAGAAGAAAGAAGCAATTTGGATTATTGTGGACCGCCTCACCAAATCGGCCCACTTTGTCTCCACCAACCAGAAATACTCGATCAATAAATTAGCTGAACTCTACATAGAAAGAATAGTCACACTGCACGGAGTACCAAAGACTATCACGTCCGACAGAGGATCAGTGTTTACTTCTGGTTTTTGGAAAAGCTTACACAATGCATTGGGCACCAACCTCAATTTCAACACGTCCTATCACCCCCCAAACTGATGGCTAGATTGAAAGAGTCAACTAGGTCCTAGAAGACATGCTCCGAGCCTGTGTGCTAAATTTTAGGGACTCTTGGGAGAAATAGCTAGCTTTGGTTGAATTCGCCTACAATAATAGCTACCAGTCTAGTATTCAAATGGGCCCATACGAGGCCCTCTACAGTAGAAAATGTAGATCACCCGTTCGCTGGTATGAAGTGGGAGAAAGACAACTGTTAGGACCTGAACTCTTACGGGAGAACGACGAGAAAATCCAGTTAATTCGAGAGCGTCTTAAGATTGCACAAAGTAGGCAGAAGAGCTACACAAGTAAACATAGAAGGGACTTGGAATTCAAAATCGGGGATTATGTATATCTAAAGGTATCACCTATGCGTGGGTTGTGTCGATTTGGATTAAAAGGGAAACTAAGTCCATGGTATGTTGGACCATTTCGGATTCTAGAGTGGAAAGGCACCCTAGCGTATAAATTGGAATTACTGAGTCAATTATCACGAATCCATTACGTATTTCATGTCTCTCAACTCCGAAAATGCTTGAGGGAGCCCTCCCAGCACATGACCAATCTCGAGATACCACTGCGAGATGATCTCATGTATGATGAGCATCCGGTAAAAATCTTAGAGACAAAAGACCGTCATTTAAGACATCGAACTATTCGTTTCTGCAAGGTGCAGTGGAAGAACCACTCTGTACGAGAAGTTATGTGGGAGAAAGAGGAGGAGCTACACGAAGCCTACCCCAATCTGTTAAAGTGAGAATCTAATTTCAGGATGAAATTTTCCTAAGGGGGGGAGATGTGAGGAACCGAACAAGTAACTTGGAAGATGTGAGGAACCGAACAATTAACTTGAGCTAATCAAAGTTAACACAGTAATTAGCAGTAGTTAGCAGTAGAATAAAAGTCAATTAAACAAAGATGAAACACAATCCCAGGCTGGTATTGAGCACACTGCCAAACCATTCATACATGTTATATCCTCAGGAATTCATCAACGCGAATGATAATGTGAATTGCTAACTCAAAAATAAATCATCGTTATAATCTCAAAATCTTTTACAAGAATCCATTACAAGCATAAGGGAAGTACTCATACAAAATCTGGAGTAATTACAAGAATTATTTACAGCAGATTCAAACAATAATATTACAGCTCTGGGTAAATGTTCAAAAGGAGAATTACAATAGATGATTAAATTACAAACTAAAGTCTTGCATTGCATGTCACAGAAGCCTCCCTTGCACCTTTGTCCATATATCGCCAAATCCATCAAACCTTTCCTCAACCCACATTTCGATCATTCGCCAAAAACATCGAAAACGATTAGCAAGCCAAATCGAGAGCAATAAATAGAAGTTAGATTATAGAAGGTTGCCATCAGATCTCATGAAGCTCAGCCGGATTCCCAGACCAACCTAAGTCAGCCGGCACCTTGATCATCAAGATACCCAGGCTAACCTAGGTCAATCAGCACCGTTCACTTACGTGGGTTTCATCATTCGGCATTTATTAAAACCCAACACCCACGTTTACGAGTATAGCAGCCGAAACACCATTTGGACCATTGGGCTAAGGCCCTAATAGTAGCATGTGAGAGCATAGTGGATAAGGGCAAAAGAAAAGCTACTGCCATGTTCAGCTGAAGCCCACCCCAAATGAAGCCCTTGTTTGCACAGGAGAGCACAGGGATCACAGGCAAGGGATATGACCAAGTCCAAGCCAGGACAAAGAGAGAGAAAACATTTCCATCCACAACCAGCAGAACCAGCAACCACAGCCAAACACAACACCTTTCCCCACCCCCAAACTGTAACATCCCGATTTTCGGGAGTTTTTGAAAATTTCAAAATAAAAACAACCATTTGGTTTTGCTGCATTGCTAAAGCTTAACTTGGAGATTTTAGAACTTTAAAGCAATTCAATATGAATTAATCAGACTTCAACTAATTCATTTGTCTTATTTTGAGTTTATTGGAGTTCTCTGGTATTTGAATTTCCCTTTCTCTATTTTGGTCGAATTCCCGTCGGCTGTTCCTGCTCCCGTCTCCTCCTTCATATGCCCTTGACCTTGCTGCCTCCCCGTGCGCCCCTTTGCTACGCCCTGGCACCACCTTCCCTGAGTTGCTCCCTCTCCCTCCCATTCTCAGTTATAAAAGGGGCCAGCACCCTTTTCTCGACCATCCTTTCATAGTCAACCAGCCTCTTGGTTTTGACCAGCCTCTTGATCACGACCACCCTTTTGGTTTCGACTAGTCTTTTAGTTTCGACCATCCTTTTTGGTTTCGACCAGTCTCTTGGTCTCGACCATCCTCTTGATCTCGACCACCCTCTTGGTATCGACCACCCTTTTCAGTTTTGACTAGTCTTTCGGTCTCGACTAGTCTTTTGGTTTCGACCAGTCTTTCGGTCTTGACCAATCTCTCAGTCTTGACCAGTCTTTTAGTTTCGACCAGCCTCTTGGTTTCGACCAGCACTGCCTGTCAACCCCCTGCTCACCTTTTTTTCTTCCTCTAGTCGCGTCGTGGCTGTCGTAAAAGTCCTCGCGCATTAAATGTTGTTGTGTCGCATCAAATGTTGTCGCCTCCGCCGTGCCCATTCCCCCTTCTTGTCTCCTCCCCTACCTGCCCCATCCCCTCCCTCACCTGTCGGATGTGCACCCATGCCGCGCCACCGCGAATCCCGCCGCTCCATCTTGTCGCCCGTCCCCCCTCTTTCCTCTATAAATGGAGCACCAGGAAGCCCTTTGCCTCCTCTAGTTTTCCCCTCAACTCTCCCTCTCCTACTCTCTCTCTCTCTCTCTCCTCTCTCTCTCTCGAGTTTCGTTGCCGCTGGCTGGAGCTCGCGCCACCACCTCTAGCGCTGTCACCTCCACCACCACCGTCAAGCTTCTCCGCCGATGTGGTCTTTGTCGTTGGCTTCGTAAGATCGTGGCCTACCTAGTGCGCACTTCTTGCCACCACGTCCGCGCCACATTAGTGTCACCTTGCCCATTATGCTGCGTCGGCGCTGCGTGGCGACTGTCTGACCCTCTTCCCTTCTACCCGCGTTAATTCATGCCCTAGAGCTCCTTGAAGCAATCCCCTCCCTCAATTTCAGTTTTTGTTTCACAGGAGCCGTCGCATTTCCTCTTCTCCTTCAGTCCCGGCTGAAGAATCTAGCCCGCCATTATATGTTAATGGAGTGTTTTGGTGATTAATGACAAATGCATTTGTGAGACTAACATGTTTATTGATGCACTTATTGTTTAGTCTCAATTAGATATAAAGGTGACAATTATGAAGGCATGTATGTGATTAATGACAAATCAAATTCATTGGATAAACAAAAGGAAAATCCAAACAGGTATGCATTTATAATGACAAATCTATTTGTGAGAGTAACTCTCTTATTGTTATATCTCATGATTAGTCTCGTTTGGATATAAAGAACAAAAGAGGTATGCATTCTACTTTGTATTCTTATACCCTATTGCATTCCTCGGATCCAAAATATAGGTTGAACTTCACCAATAGAATTAACCTAAATATGTGCATATGTTCTTACTACATATTCATGTATGCACACATATAGGGAGAGTTCATTCTATATTTTGAGGTTTCATTAGTATTGATCCATATTTCTGTTTCCACATAATTGGGATCTTTACTTTGAAACATATCCTGTGAATATATTTAACTTGCATAGTTAATATATTCATATGAGTATATAAGACTTGTGTAGTCTAAGTATACTCATATGTGAGTATAACATAACTTGTGTAGTTCATGTGCACTCACATATCCTTGAATATATCTAACTTGTGTAGTTAATATATTCATATGCGTATATGAGACTTGTGTGCTCATATATCCTTTGAGTATATATAACTTGTGTAGTGGTTATATACTCACACCATTCTATATTCAATTACTTGCAATTGAAGTGATTATCATCAATTACCAAAGAGGGAAAGATTGTGATATCTTGTCCCATCATTATGAGTTAATGGTATGGCGTGGTAATTAATGATAATCATATTATAGAACTAACACTTTCCATGAGTTGGATGAATAGGTTGAGTTCTATAGTTGGAAACTTTAGAAGATCATCATGTGTTAATGATATTGAAGTCAAAAGCTTGGTGTAAAGGATGTATCATGTGTTGATGCGCATCAAGTTCAAGATGAAGGAAATCATCGTGTGTCGATGATGTTCATAAAGAAGATATGATCATGTGTTGATCAAGCCAAGAGAAGCTTCATCATGTGTTGATGAAGGGTAAGCAAAGGATGCATCATGAGTTGATGCATATCAAATCATGACCCAGACCTGAAGCAAAGATGTGCGTCATCAAGCTTCAAGTGGTTGCGCAAGGCAAAGGTATGACTAACTAGGGCTAAGGATTTGTTTCTAGTCTTTTACCGGTCTCGGTGTTTGGTTGGGAGACCGGATTGCTAGTATAGGTTGCCGTACTAATAAGAGGGGTCTTTTACTAGTAGCTTGAGTTAGTCATGTGTTGATAGCTCATTGTGTTTGCTCTAGCTCATCTTAACATGTTGCCAATAATTGCAAATATGTTTTGCAAATAGTTGTGGCTCATGGATAACCCTTGTAGCATGTGACTTAAGTTTGCGAATGTGTTTTACAAATGGTGTAAGTCCATGTACCTTATTCCTTGTAGTATGATTCTATAAGTTGGCAAATGTGTTTTGCAACTTGTTGAGAATCTCACTTGAATCCTTGTTTGCATCGCACGTTAATTTGGCAAATGTGTTTTGCAAATTGAGTTAAAGCGGAATGCAATTTGAGGCATTGATTCTAAAAGTTGGCAAATGTGTTTTGCAACTTGTTGAGAGTCTTGTCTTTAACCTTGTGTGTGCATCTTGCATCAAATGAGCAAAATGTGTTTTTTCAAATCAAGTTGATGGAAATATCAAATCCTTTCTTGCTTCTTTGGTCATTTGGCGATCATTTGTCTGTATCGTGATCGACGCTTGTATATCGGCCTCGACCGGCTTAGTTGGTCTGATCGACCGGACCTCCGGTCAGAGACCGGTCGACTTTTTCCGAGCGCTTTTACGGTCCTTAGCCACTTTTTGTGGAGCGGTCAAACCGGCGTCTATTGGGCGGTCTGACCGGTGGGCGGTCTGACCGCCATTAGTTGGTGGTCGAGACGGTTTGTGAGCTCAACGGCTAGTTTTATAGCCGTTGGAGCTAAGCGGTCGACCGCCATTATCTGGCGGTCGAGACGATTTAATCAATTCTCTGGAATCTTTCCCCAACAGCTAGTTTTTGTGTGTGGGCTATATATAGCCACCTTGGCCAGTTGGGAGAGGTTGCTGGTTGTGTGCCGGTGCCCCTAGACATTCCTTTGAGCAAAGAGCAAGCCTCTCATTCTCTTTTATGCATGTATTGCACTTAGTGAGGTTAGAGAGCAAACCCTAAGTGCATGTGTTGCCTTAGGTAGTGGATTTCGTATCCATTTGAGCTTAGACACTTGATTGGTTCAAGTGAGCGTTGGAGACTTGTTACTCTTGGTGTTTGCCGACACCTAAACGGCGTGGTGGCGTCGTTGCGCCGGTGAGCTTCTCAAAGAAGGTTGTGAGAAGACCCGGGCGGTTTGTGAGTGGTATGGTGCTCGCCATCTCCGGAGTGGAGGAAAGAGCAACCCTAGTGGATCGAGGTGTTGGTTCGGTTTGGAACCGGTCCAAGTGGTTGGACTTACCTCGGAGGCGGGTGCTCAATTCGTGGAGCTGGTCCAATTAGTTTGGGCTTGCCTCAACGTGGATTAGGGGAGACCGGCAAGTCTCCAATCACCACGGGAAAACATCGCCGTGTCATTTGTGGTTTGATTAATTGTGCAATTTATATTACTTGTATTTAAATTACTTGATTGTATGTGTATGATTGCTTTCATTTATGTAGTCTCATATTGTTGGTGCACTTAGTTGAACCTAGTTGATTTAGGCTTTAATTGTGCAAAACCGTATTTGTATTAGCTTCCGCATTAGAAATCGGTTTTAGCCAAAGAAGTTTTTAAAACGCCTATTCACCCCCCTCTAGTCGGCCTCCTCGATCTTACACCGGCCGACCGCTTTATCACCGTCCTTCATCGCCTTCGACCGTGAGCTTCTCCTCCGCCGTTTGCCGTCTATCAACCCCCCCTAGCCTCTCTCTCGGTCTTGGTGAGTTTCCTGTGCCCTGTTCTCTATTGTTTTCTTTCAAGCCCTTCTTTTCTTTCGACCACATCGAGCAGTCGAAGTCTTTCTTTTGAGTCCTTCTTTTCTTTCGACCGCGTCGAGCCGTCGAAGTCTTTCTTTCGAGTCCTTTTCTTTCGACCGTGTCGAGTAGTCGAAGTCTATCTTTCGAGCCCTTCTTTTCTTTCGACCGTGTCGAGCAGTCGAGGTCTATCTTTTGAGCCCTTCTTTTCTTTCGACCGCGTCGAGCAGTCGAAGTCCTTCTTTCAACCACGTCGAGTAGTCAAATCTTTCCCTTTTTCAATCAAGTAATCATGCTCCTTCCGACCAGTCGAACCTCTTTCGATTAGGCAGTCATGCTCCTTTCGACCAGTCGAACCTCTTTCGACCAGGTAGTCAACCTCCTTCCGACCACCTGTAGTTGAAATCTTCAGACCAGTTGAACCTCCTTCCAAGGGCTCGTTCTCCTTCGTCCGAGCTTCAATCTGAGTGATTCAAATTTCCAAATTCATCTAAATTCAGTACCTTCCTTTCGGTTCTAGTTTGGTAATCTTTTTTGAATTTTATTTGGAGTTGTCTTATTTATTTGGCTCTTTTCGCTCGTATAGATTTCGACGTCTTAGAAGAATTCTTGGACCCGACGACCGATGCTTCTCAACACTGCAACAAAGATTCTGGCTTCTATGAAGAATTCCTGTAACCATCTACCAAAGCAACTCAAGCCTTCAATGAAGGCAAGTTGTAGACCTTTGATCATGTCGTACCCAATTTATAAAATTATATTGTTTTGTATCAGCATGCATGGCTAGTTGTATAAAAATAGTTTTGGGAATAATTAAACACCTACTTGGCAGTATGACTCCTTGAATAATTGTGAATGACATGTTGACATGTACCCTTGGACACCATAGGTTGGGTAATCATAGTTGGACATTATTGTAATACCAACATGGGTGCGTATTATGCTTAGTCATACTTTAGTTATGCGATGGTCTCTCGATCTCATGATTCAATGGTGATAAATTTGACTAAATAAAATATAGAATTGTGGCACGACCACTATTGTTAAAATTTATAGTGCCATGGCAAGGGTTGCCATTTGGTTGGGTTGAACCAAAAAAAATGATTTCATACTCGGACGAGTGATCGTTCAGTAAAGGAGAGAATTTTGGGATGTGGTTGCCTCGCCTGAGTAGTCTCTAAGGATTTAACCTTGTAAGCCATTGATCTGGGTCTTACTGTACGACCACATGTCTAGACTAGGATAGACCTGGCCAATTAATTAGTAATATTTTGGTTTGGTTCTATCGTGGTGGCGTGATCTCCGAGTTTACGGATGGATTCACATGACACAAGAGGAGGTCCAGAGTGGCGAAACCTTAGCGGGCAGAACCGAGTCAAAAAATAGAACTTTGTAAAGGCCTTGTCATGTGCTCTAGACTGCTTACCTAAGGTAGTGAGCTGTGGTATCAATGGATGGCAAACAAACTAGAGAAGTCGTGTCATGTGGGTAAAGCTGTACAACCTCTGCAGAGTGTAAAACTATTCAAATAGCCGTGTCCCCCAGTTATGGACAATGCCTGGTGATTTCACACGAGGGGTAGATTTTCTCAAAAATATGGTCGTGGATGGTTTCGAGTAGTTGGTTTGGTTGGGAAGCGATCTAGTCGTGGTCGTTAGTTGGAAAGTGAACATGGTGTTCATGAGTTGTTTCAAAGAACTTGATTACTTGTGTATTAATCTTTAAAATGGTGCTTTACAATCTACTTGTTGTATCTAATGTCAATGCTGCTTTCTGCAAATAAACATAAAGCTATCCTTGTCAACCCTTACATGAATACTACTTGCATTCTGTTCCCTACGACTTGCTGAGTACTTTAAGTACTCATGGTTTTGCGCCATTTGTTGATCAGTCGTCGAAGAAGACTCAGGGAGCACCGAGTTCTACAAGTAAGGCTATTTTGAAAACTATGCGAACTAGGATGCGTTCTCCACTCGATTGCTTTTGGGCATATCAGATGGCTTCCATGAGTTTGTTTTATTCCGCTGCAAGTTTACCTGGTCATAGATCTAGTCGTAAATCTGGTCGTGGACCTAGTCGTGACTTTAGCCCTGTATGGCAAGCTCTGTAAAACCTAGACCATAAGGTCCTTTGCTGTTGAGTAATATTAATTCGTCTGCTTCTTTAGTTGTGTTGTTGTATGGTTACGAGTACACCAATGTTGCAACTGTGTGAGCTAGCTACTGATCATGGGACTAGTTCAGAATGCACAGAGGGTCCCGGAGTTGCTTACTCGGGGTGCCGACACAAACCCATCCATCCAGCCAAAGGAGGAGAGGAGCAGGGCAGCAAGACCCCAAGGCCAGGGGTGTTCAAGCCAGCATAAGGAGGGGGAGCAAGCACAGGAGGGCACAACACTGGAAGGACGGCGAACGAGCCTACCTCAAGCCGACCACCAGCTATGCCAAAATCAAGAAAACGATCGATAAACACAAGACCTGGTTCTTTCCCAAATCGAGCCGACCATCAACCGACATGGTAGCCCGCATCCTATTTTCATATTTTTTTTCATAGTACCACCCCACATCCTGGATGTCGTGCCATTAGCACATGTCAGAAAACCATAACAACCATAGTCACATAGCTCTCATGCATCCACATCACAGAGCAAGTATTCACATCACAGAACACTCACCATAGCCCACATCTTGCAATCTATGCCATCACAGAGCAAGAATAGAGGAAGGAAGGGAGAGAGTAGAGCCGAAGTTACCTCAGAGCAACCATGCAAGAACCATGACCAAGGCATTAGCCACCTCCATCTCTCTCTCATCATACATGAGAAAAAACCCACAGCCAGCGGCTTCACCCATATGCATATAGAAACCCAACCACACTAACCAACCTCAAAAGCTTAAATCAAAAGCAAACTCACCAACAATTTCAAAGGGGGAAAACCTAGCTGAGGGCGCAGGCCGGCGGCCAAGTGCACGGGCAGGGCCAAGCCACGGAACGGCCAGACCAGGGAGAGGCAGGGGTGTAAGAGGCCAAGGGCCGGGGGTAGGCGAGGACCGGCGACCGCAGGCCAGGCCGGGTGAGCCACTGACGCAGAGGGAGGCCGAGCGGTGGGCCGGGGAACTGAGGAGCGCAGGTGAGGGCAAGCTGAGAGCCGGGCGTCATGGGCGAGGAGGCAGTGGCGGTGTAGGGAACCGGAGCAGGGCCAGGGAGCAGGCCGGAGGTGTAGGGTTGGACTGAGTCGGAGCCGAGGGAGGCAGCACCAAGAACTTCATTCGACAGAAAGCAAGAACCAGGAGCAAGAGTGGAAGTGGAAGAAGAAAGAAAGAAAAGAAGTGAAGTGAAGATGAAGCCCCTGGGAGCTTTTGTGTATGTGTGTCTCAGCTGAATGTGGATAAGGAGAGAGAATGAAAAGAGGTTAACAAGAAAAAGTGGATTAGATTAAGGAATAGATTAAGAGAAGAACAAGAAAAGAAGAATATATAAGAATAAAAATAGAAATAAAGAAAGGAAATGTGTATGTAGCATGCCTGTGAGTTTTGGCCAATTCGTCAGAAGTATAGATTTTTTAAACCGCGTTAGAATATTTTGTAGTAGACTGACCGGTAGAAAAATTAAAAGCGGGGAAATTGAAGTAAAATAAATCTAATAAAAGCGCCATTATGTTAGATAAATAATTCAACGCGTTACCTGTGAGTTTCAGCCAGATCGCTAGAAAAATGGATTTATGAACTCCGTACAGATAAATAACAGTAGACTGACTAGTAGAAAATAAAAATAGAAAAATGCGTATAAATTAATCTGAGACTTTAAAAATGAGTTAATCGCCGACAGAACTCCCAAATTAAATAAATAATTAATCTGGGGCATTAGAGATAATTTATTCGAGATAGATTAATTTAATCAGCACCGGCGTAAAATCGAATTAGGCATTTATTTGTGAGCGTAAAAATTGAATAGACTTAATTGCATGCAGGATTCGTTTAGTATGTTGTTTTTGTACAATAAAATGTGAGTTCGGTAACCTCGATCATAGAGCTAGTAGACCGTAGGATAACCACAGCTAGGGAGTGCTAACTTAAAGGGGGCTCCGAAAAATATTACTAAATTAAAATATGCTAACAAAAAGAACCAACTGATTATTGTATGCCTAGTAGCACCCAAATGTCACTAAGTATTTACTTAATTATTTATTATTTGTGTCGTCATTTAAATACGATGGATTTATCCAATGCGAGGCGAGTAGATGGTGACTTAATTCTTCGACACCGAACTTTTCTACAATTCCGCAGGCAAGCTATTCTCTTGAACATAAATATAGTTATATTAAATGTAAACTGTATATTATTGTATCATATATGTATTGCCTTAAAACTATGTCTCAAAATCAAATAGAATAAATGAGATGAAGATGAAAGAGATGAGAGAGATGAAAGAGATGGGAAAAGAAAATTATATGGCTGGTAAAGGGGGTCGTGGCAAGAAAGAGATGAGGCAAGTGGTGGGACCCTTTACATATGGATAGTATATAAGGACCAACAAAACTCTTACTCGGATATGAGGCAATATTTAAGTGACAACCATTTTCTCGTTTCAGCGGGCAGAAAATGTTACCTTGTTACGTAATTACGCTCTCCACAGCGGGTAAGTAATATGTGTGAGTGTGATGGAGGAACCCAGAACGGTAGGAGAAGACCGGAAGTGGTGGATCCAAGGCACTACAGCGCTAAGGTGGAGTGTTGGGTGCAGGATAGAAGCTGCCCCAACCAACATTGCTGGAACTCGGTGGATGACAAGGTCAGCACCGACGAAAAGTAATGGGTGGAGAAATTAATTACGTAACCTGAAAAACGTTCTGTATTCTGATCTCGAACCCACATCAAAGGAAATGCAGGGAACTCAGTTCACAGAGAGTTCAGAGTAGCTATGGGTAAAGTGGTATAAAGCCTGCGCAGTGTTAAATAAAATCATGAATTCATGCCAGTCTCCTGGATTGGAGTCTGTGGGAACCACTGTCTGCGAGAACCACTGAGGGTCTATCTTCTCTCCAAGTGATAAGTAGTCTTTCCAGTATTAAAATTTGCCACTTAACGTTTTAACGAGTTATTTATTTTCAGAAAAGAGATGATATAGAAAATGTGATAATGAACAGAGAGGAGTCATACAGTGCATCTTTTGCTATTAATGCTTGTTGAGTACATTAGTACTCAACCTTGCTATTATCCTCCTTTGCTAGATCCTAGTCCGACCAGGAATTATCCCGAGTGGGACGAAGGTCACATAGGTGCAGATGAGACCGCAAGAGATGAGGACCCTTACTACGAGGAGCAGGGCGAGGTGGATGCCCTATTTGGCACGTGGAACGAGTAGACGACCGATAGAGAATTGCAGGCAAGTGAGGGGACTTGGTCCCATTTTGAAGTTGTAAATTACTACTTGTAATATAAGACCATAGCCTTGTGTGGCTAACTGTTGTAATAAAGAACAGTTTCTGTCTTATTGTTTTGTTGTGTCAACTCTGGTAAGGCTTACTATTCATTGGAGCGGTGTCCTACTGGGCAGACGAATAGTATTACATATGCTTAAGTGTGATTACCCTCTGGGGTAATGACATAGGGCACAACACAGATACAAATCATAACCGATTCTATTCTATCTCTAAAAGTCTTGTTGCGCAAGACATATACTCGCGTCGCGAACGCTCAGGCTCAAGCTGGAGTAGAAGCCGACGATGAGTGCCATGCGAAGAGCTATTGGTGAAGTTGTATGTCGTCGAAGTAGGATTGCTGATGATGAAGAGTGGCATCGCTGACAAAGAAGTCGCCGTAGACGAAGATAACATCGATGTAGCAAGAAGTCGAAGTCGAGGTTTTCGTAGTCAAGGAAGGTCGCCATAGTCGAGGCAACACAGCAGGAGATGGCACCGGCAAAGAGGATTGCCACAGCGGACATAGAAGCCGATGGTGCAGCGGTCGAAGAAGCCGACGATAGGGAGTCAGACTGGACTCACGCACTCGTAGTGGCGAGGAAGGGGAGAAGCTGATGGCGGCGAGTCAAGCGTGAATCGTGCACTGGTATCAGTGATGAAGTAGAGGAAGAACTAATCTACTGATCGGAGGAAGGAGGAAGAAACCGATATATTTGGCTAGGGAAAAGAAGGAATAATTGTGTAGAAGAAGTTTGGTGATGGACGCCGGCGGAGTGCGCGACTGCCGATAGCCATAGAGAGGCAAGATAGGAAGGAAACCACGTTAGGAAAAGAGGACCAACATCATTGGCATAGGGAGCATGCATGTGCATGCATGTAGGCAGTGATGCAATAATAGGAAAGAGACTAGAAGATTGCAACGAGAACATATTATGCATGTGCGCGTGCATGCGTACTAGCAGATAGGGTTGGGAAAATAGCTCGAGGCTCGTGATCCGGCTCGAGCTCGTGGAATTTTCGAGCCGAGCCAAGCCCTGTGTTTAGCTCCTGGAAAAATCGAGCCGAGCTCAAGCCGCTCGTGAGCCGGCTCGTGAGCCACTTTGGCTCGTGATTGTTGACTACCCCGGTGGCAAATTCCCCATTCATTTCATCCTCCCAAATTCCCCACCTCCCACCTCCCACCTACTCCCAAATCCCAATCCCTAGTTCCCCTTTCTCCATCCCGATCCCCTTCCACATCCCGAAGGACCCGAAGGTCCCGACTCCCAAACCCACCAGTCACCACCGTCAGGGCCTCCGCCCACGCTGTCGCCGGGGCCATGGAATCCCCCAAAAATATCACTGGTCTGGCTCCAGCGCTCGCGCTCCTCCAGGCCACGCGAAGCATCCTCAGATTCCTCACCACCTCCCACTCCTTGTCTTCCTCCGCCTCCTATTCTCTATTCCATGTCGAGCGCCTCCACCGCGTGGCATTGTACACCTCGGAGACGAGGGCATTGTGGATGGCCCAGAGAGGTCGACGCATGTGCTGGTGGCTCCCCTAGGTAGCAACCAACGCTCGAGCACCCTCCGGCCGAGGTCCCACTCCCGCGACGCATACTGGCGCCACAGCTCGGAGGAAGTCGAGCACCCTCCCCAACTCCGGCCATTTCCTCTCCCACCGCTCCCACAAGCCCAGCACCCTCCCCAGTCCCCACCCCCGAGGAGGAGGTCGCCCTCGCTGCCTCTGCCGCCATGGCTCGCACGGATTTTGTCCACTAGTCAAGGATGGATTTGGTTGGTGAATGCTCTTTGGTTGCAAGGATTGGATTGTCTTGTGAATGAATGCAGATTTTTGTAGATGTCGTGTGATAGATAGTAGATTGTAAAATGTTCAGAGCTTGTTGTTGGCCTGTTGTGCTCGCTCGGCTCATTTTGAGCTACCACCTATTCTGGCTCGCGAGCGCTCGTGAGCCAGGTCGAGCCGCCTTTCGAGCCGAGTCGAGCTGTCCTCCTGCTCGTGCTCAAAACGAGCCGAGCCGAGCCTAGTGTTGAAACAAGCTCGAGCGAGTTTGGCTCGAGCCGGCTCGGCTCGGCTCATTTCCATCCCTACTAGTAGAGAATTGCATGCATGCATGCAGGTATGCAAAGGAAAAGCAAGAGCAACCAAGACGACGGTGGTGCTCGGCGCGAGGCAGGGTCGTGCCGAAGAACACGGTAGGGAACTAAGAGTAAGATAGAAAATGTATAGACAGCCGAAGGTGGCTGCGGAGGAGTTGATGACTATAGTGGAGACATGGGGAGAGATGAGAAAGATGGCTGAAAATCACCGTTGGCAGACATGGCCGACAGGGGAGAAGAAACAAATAGCAGATCCGATCTATGGATCGGTAGGAAGAACCGAGATTACATCACCTCTCCTGGGGGCGGCGTGCAACAGAATTTGGTGGTGTCTAGGAATAGACCCAGATGCGAACCCGTTTTGATAGCATGAAGGAAGATAGAATAGCCTGGATAATTGTTAATGCATTACTTATATATAGTACATGGTGACTTGGAGATCAAGTCAATTTACTATAGATAAGGAAAGAATCAGATACAAATCATAATTGATTCTATTCTATCTCTAATATTCTTGTTACACAAGACAAGATGTATACTAACATACCCTGGCCGATTGGGAGCTTAGTCTGCACCGTCTCTGATAAGTGTTAGATGTGCATTATTACCTGTGTATTTTTCCTGTTGTATAAGGGGTTACCTGCATATATGTTATACATGTACTTGTATATATATTGGTCCATTGGCCTCATGATGACAAGTGCTATTCATAACATGGTATCAGAGCAAACCTAGGGTTTGTTTTTGTCAAGCCGCCGCTGGTTTGTCTTACAGCCGTCGCCTGGATTTGCCATCTCTACCGCGCTTGCCTGTCTTCCATCCACCCCGACGCTCGACTGTCCGACACCGAGCGTTGCCGGAGGCGATTGAATCCTTTTCGTCTCTGCCCTTATCCTCGACGGATCCGACGCAGCTCGTCGCCACTAGGTCATCTTCGGCTTGTCTCTGGATCCATTGACGACGACTTCCTCTGCTTTCTTCGATGCAGCTGAATGACGCCGAGCGCCCAGTCGCCCAAGCCCAAGCCGCCGCTGCCTGATGTAGGATCAAGGATGACTGACTAGAGGGGGTGAATAGGATGTTATAAAATTATTATGCTCTAATTGACAATTTTAAACATTTATGATCTTAATGGAGGAGTTCCAGCACAAGTCTAAAAGATATGATCAATATCATGCTAAAACAATTCTAGAAAGAGTTCTACACAAGTAAGAGCTAGAAAGTAAATGCGGAAAAGAAAAACCACAATGTAGACACTTGATGTTTTTCCCGTGGTATCGAAAACTTGCCGGTCTTCACTAGTCCACGTTAAGGAAACTTGGACGAATCAAGTTGGCTCCACACGAGCACTTCCCTTGATCACTATCGTTGCTCTTCCTCCTCTCTGGAGACGGTGAACACGCAACCACTTCATAATTCTTTGTCGGGTCACTTCACAATCTTCTTTGAAGTGATCACTGCGCAAACTCTTCTCCAAGTTGTCTAGGTGCCAGCAAGCACCAAGAGTAATAAACCAAAGCTTTTGCTTGAAGAGAACAAGTGCCAAAATGATCAACTAATGATGCAATACACTTGAATGCTCTCAACTACCTCAAAATAAGAAATATAAGCAAATAAGTAGTAGAGAGTATACTAGAGGCTCAAATGTATTCAATGAGATTCAACCAATAGAGCTTGGTGCAAGTGAGGGGGTATTTATAGCCCCCAACCACAAAGCTAGCCATTTGAAACAAATCTCTAAAAGATTCAGCATTTGCAATAGTATTGCTTGTACAAACCCAAAGACTATCGAACCACTTGCTCAACGGTCATCGTTGTTCATTAAATGCTTCTAAGCTAGCCATTGAAAAAAGATACAGTTGTACCGCACTCACAAGGTCTGATACTACTACAGCGCGGTAGTATCGCTCGGCTAGATCAGAACTACCGATTTCCAGATATTAAAGAATCAAGAAAAACACACTCTCTAGAAATAACGTACCGCCATGTAAAATCTGGTACTACCAACTTGTGGTAGTACCGCTCAAGAAATGTGGTCATACCATTTTTGGGAAAAAGAAAAACTCCCAAAAATATGTTCTCTGGAAAATGCATACCGCCAAGTAAAGATTGGTACTACTGCCTTGCGATAGTACCGCTTAAGAAGTGCGGTCATACCGATTTCCAAGAGAGAACAAAAACTCCCAAAACATACTCTCTGGAAAAAAAAACATGCCGCCAACTAGAATCTGGTACTACCGACCTATGGTAGTACCGCTCATCAAATACGGTTATACCAATTTTTCTGAACAACTTTCCAAATGCAACTCTAAATGCAATGCATGTCATTTAGTTTACCAAAATGGCACAAAATAATCTTTCAAGCTTCTAGTCATGATCCCTCTTTATAATACGACATCTAGCCTACTAATCCGATCTTTTCTCCAAACACCAAGACCGGTAAAAACTACAAAAGGATCCTTAGGCTAAACAATACCTTTGCTTTGAGCCATGTCGATCTTTTATCATCTTTGCATTGCCATTTTTATGTCATTATTTAAACTCCAGGACTAAACCTTTAAAATATCTTAGCACACATATTAGTCCCATAACACATTGTTGACATTAATTACCAAAATTATTTTTAGGGGCCTAGATGCTTTCACCTGAACTCCCCGAGGTCGAGCCGTCGCCGCCCCGTACCACGAGCCCGAGCCACCGCCCTCCCGCTGCTGAATCAACCGTGCCGCCGTCGGATCTCCCGTGCCTCCGCCTGAGCCCGGCCGCCTCACCCTCGAATCTTTCGGGTTGAAACTGTCGGTGGTTTACGGTTTCGAGACAGAGCAGTATAAGATAAGTAGAGTCTGTGGTTCAAGAAAAAAATAGTTGTCCTCTTCGGGCACTGTTTATGCTCCTCGTTGCTTGGTGATCTTCGATGGTCTCAATTATCGGGACTGGTTTCAGCACATGCGCCTCCACATGCGTGGTCAGTGTCTTTGGGATTTTCTCACCGGTGAGCTGCCTTGTCCATCTCGACCTGTTCCACCTGTTAAGCTCGTGCTCTCGAAGGATGCTTCCGAAAACACTCGTAAAGAGGCATCTGATGTTTTTGAGAATGTCATGGAGACATTTCAGACTCAGTATGCTGCCTTCAAGATATGGATTGATGAGGATGCAGGTGCCTCTACTATTCTGGTTGCTAGCATGGAAGTGCATCTCACTGGGAATGTGATTGGCTTGGCTTCAGCACAGTTGATGTGGGCGCATTTGCGCAACCGCTATGAGTCGTTTGGTGATTTCTTGTATCTTGCTGTTGTGCATCAGGAGTAGTCGTTGTAGCAGGGAGATGCCACTGTGGATGAGTTCTATGCCCAGTTGTCTGTGGTATGGCGTTAGATTGACTCTTTGGGACCTGATGTTTGCCACACTTGTCAGTGCTGTCAGCGTCAGTAGTCTCACCTGGAGCTTCGTCGCATCTACGACTTCTTGACATGTCTCCAAGCTAAGTATGAGCAGACTCGTGCTCAATTGCTGGTGCGCCACCCTCGTGTGACTCTATTGGAGGCCCTTGCATCTGTTTGTATTGAGGAGATTTGCCTTCGTGATGCGGGTCTGCTGCCGTCACCATCGTTTCCTTTGATTCTAGCAGCTCCTCTAGTTTCTACACCTGCTATGTCTCCAGCTACTCCTTCACTAGTGGTGCCTTCACCAGTGATAGCTGCTGTTGGTAGGGGACTCTGCTGCACCTATTGCAACAAGGATGGACATGTGGAGCAGTTCTGCTACAGGAAGAAGAAGGATTTAAGTCGTGGTGGCCGTCCTCCAAAGGGCACTGGTGGTTCCTCCTCTGAGAGGAGCTCTGGTGCTTCTGATACTTAGGATCTTCTTACACTGTTGCGTCACATGACTGCTTTTGCACCGTCTGGTTCTGCTGTTTTTGCTACATAGTCTTCTAGTGAGAGACTACCTTCTACTTCTTCTTCCTCAGGTATATCACCTTGGATTCTTGACTCTGGTGCTTCATTTCATATGACATCTGATTCCACCAGTCTCACTTCCATTAGTCCTTTAGCTACTCCTATCATTGTTCAGATAGTAGATGGTACCTCTCTTTCTGTCGTAGGACGAAGCACTCTTTCGAATTCCTCTTTTCATGTTCCTGTTGTTTCTCATGTTCCTAAACTAATCATGCTGCTCATATCTGCCGGTTAGCTCACTGATCATGGTTGTCGTGTTATTCTTGATTCTAATTCTTGTTGCGTTCAGGATCGACGCACGGGGATTCTGGTTGGTACTGGCCCTCGCCATCATGACTCACGGCGTCTCTGGGAGCTTGGCTGGCTTCATCTTCCTTCCACTGCCCCTGTCAGTCTTGTCACCTCCACCACCGCCTCCGCTTCTGCTGCATCATGCACTACGTCTTTTGCTCAGTGGCATCATCATTTAGGACATCTTTGCTGATCGCATCTATCTTCTTTAGTTCGTCATGGTCTTTAGGGTCTGTGTCTGGTGATGCTTCTCTCAATTGTCAGGGTTGTAAGCTTGGTAGACAGCTTCAATTCCCCTATCCTTCTAGTGAGTCAGTGTCACAGCGTCCTTTTGATCTTGTTCATTCTGATGTATGGGGTCCGGCTCCTTTCGTTTTGAAAGGAGGTCATCAATATTATATAATTTTTATTGATGATTTTTCTCGACACACATGGATATACTTTATGTCATCTTGTAGTGAGGTTCTATCCATCTACAAGATTTTTGCCACCATGATCCGTACTCAGTTTGACTCTCCTATTCGTATTATTCGTGCTGATTCTGCTAGGGAATACTTGTCGGGAGTTCTTCGCAGTTTTCTTGCTGAGCCGAGCACTCTCTCTCAGTTTTCTTGCCTTGGTGCTCATGCCCAAAACGGTATGGCTGGACAAAAGCATCATCGTCTTCTTGAGACATCCCGTGCTCTTATGCTTGCTTCTACTGTTCCACCATACTTATGGGCTGAGTTTGTTTCTACCGCCACTTTCCTGGTCAATATTCAGCCTTCTTCTGATCTTCAGGGAGGGATTTTAGTTATGTGTCTTTGTGGTGAGACTCCTGATTATTCTAGTCTTCGCCTCTTTGGGTGTGTGTGTGCTATGTTCTTCTTGCACCTCGTAAGCGCACCAAGATGACCATTCAGTCCATCAAGTGTGTTTTTTGGGGCTATAGTGCTGAGCATAAGGGATATCTTTGTTGGGATCCTATTGGCTGACGAATGCAGATTTCTCGGGATGTTACTTTTGATGCATATAGCCCTTTCTACTCTCGTCCTTCTCCTTCCACCACTCCAATATCTCTTATCGAGCCACTTTCTTTTCTGACTTTTCCTGTCACCTCCATAGTCAACACACTTCCACTACAGTCTTTGGTCTCTCCTGTGCCTCCTTCCCCGTCGGCGTCTCCTTCACCACCGATGTCTCCTTCGCCACTGATACCCTCTCCAAAGGTTCCTCCAGGCTTTGTTCCTTCTTATCCTCTCTACTACACTTGTCGTTTGTGAGTTGAGGATTCTTCTGATGCGTCATCTTCTTCTGATGGATCATCTTCTTCGGCCTCGTCTCCTCGATATGCTCTTCGTGATCGCCAGTCTATTTGGCCTCCTACACGTTTTGGTTTTGCTACCCTTTCTAAACCGACCTCTTATCGTAATGTTGTTGTTCATCAAGAGTGGCAGCATGCGATGGTAGAAGAGATTGTTGTCCTTGAGCGTACTGGCATGTGGGATCTTGTCCCTCTTCCCGTGTGTGTTACTCCTATCACGTGCAAGTGGGTCTACAAGGTTAAGACCCGCTCTGATGGTTCTCTTGAGCGCTACAAGGCTCGTCTTATGGTACGTGGGTTTTAGTAGAGCATGGTCGTGATTATGATGAGACTTTTGCTCCTGTGGCTCACATGACCACTGTTTAGGCATGGCCTATCTCTCAGTTTGATGTCAAGGATGCTTTTCTCAATGGTGAGCTGTGTGAGGATGTTTATATGCAGCCACTGCCGGGGTATTCTGTTCCTGAGGATATAGTTTGTTGCCTACACCGATCTTTTTATGGCCTCAAGCAAGCTCCTTATGTCTGGTTTCATCGTTTCTCTTATGTTGTACTACGGCTGGTTTTTCTGCCAGTGCTCATGATCCTGCTCTTTTTATTCACACTTTGTCTCGTAGTCGGACGCTTCTTCTTTTATATGTTGATGATATGATCATTTGCTGGAGATGATTATCAGTACATCACTTTTGTCAAGGAGCGTCTTAGTGAGCAGTTTCTCATGTCTGATCTGGGTCCTCTTCGCTACTTTCTTGGGGTTGATGTTATTTCTACGCCTGAGGGCTTCTATCTATCCCAAGAAAAGTATATCCAGGATCTTCTTGATCGTGCTTCTCTTAATGATCAGCGCACAGCTGAGACTCCCGTGGAGCTTAATGTTCATCTTCGGCCCACTGATGATGAGCCTCTTACTGATCCTACTAGCTATCGTCACCTTGTTGAGAGTCTTATTTATCTGAGTGTCACTCGTCCTGGCATTTCATACCTTGTGTGTATCTTGAGTCAGTTTGTTTCTACTCTCACTCAGCTCCACTATAGTTATCTTCTTCGTATTCTACAATATCTTCGTGGAACCATCACTTGTCATCTCTTTTTCCCTCGCTCCAGCTCTTTACAGCTCCAGGCATATTCTGATGCCACCTGGGCTAGTAATCACTCTGATCGCCGATCTCTCTCTACCTATTGTGTTTTTCTTGGTGGTTCTCTCATTGCTTGGAAGATTAAGAAGTAGTCATCAGTTTCTCGTTCGAGTGCTGAGGCTGAGTTGCGAGCTATGACTTTGTTGAGTACGGAGGTTACTTGGCTATAGTGGTTACTTGAGGATTTTGGTGTTTCTATTTCTGCACCAACTCCTCTTTTGTCTGACAGTACAGGTGCTATTAGCATTGCTAAAGATCCGGTGAAGCATGAGCTTACAAAGCATATTGGTGTTGATGCTTCCTACATGCGGATACAGGTACATGACCAGATTGTTTCTCTTCAGTATGTGCCTTCAGACCTTCAGTTGACAGACCTTTTCACAAAGGCAAAGACTAGAGCCCAGCATAGTTTCTATCTCTCCAAACTTTATGTTGTTCATCCACCATAAGTTTGAGATGGGGTGTTAGATGTGTATTATTACCTGTGTATTTTCTCTAGTGTATAAGGGGTTACCTGCATATGCATATGTATGTATGTGTGTGTGTGTGTGTGTGTGTGTATATATATATATATATATATATATATATATAGGTTCATTGGTCTCACGATGAATACAAGAGCTATTCATAATAATAAGAAGTGCATAGGCTTTCTCTTGTACAGCACGGAAACCGAAATAATATATATATACACATATACATACTTGTATATATATTGGTTTATTGGTCTCGCGATGAGTACAAGTGCTATTCATACCAATAAGAAGTGCATAGGCTTTCTCTTGTACAGCACGGAAACCGAAATATAACTATCGACGACCCGGATGGATCTGATTTGAGAGTTGAAAGCAACAGTAGGGAAGCTTATTATCGTTGAGAGTTAGTAGTAAAACTTGTTTGGAATTCTTTGGTTTTTGGCCAGTACTAGAGCTACTAAACCTGGAAGTCGTTGAATCGAATAACACATATTTGGTGCGATTAAAAGTCGGATGCACGAGCGTGGAGCGAGTTTTCCTTTTAGAAAAGAGCATGAATTAAACACGAGTTGAAAAGGTACAGATGCTAGACCAGACCTACAAGAGCCCGTCGTTGCAGGTAACGGAAGTCACGAAAACATAATGAGAGGATCCTCACATTATTGGAGTTGGTTAACACGAAATTGTCGCGACCAAGCTATATACGTACCGACGATCGCACAGCCACATTTGATTTTAGGGACAGTGTGCTCTCGTGGTTGTTTAGTTGCTGCTCGTTTTTTGTTTTGGCTGGGAACCCTCGTATCGCTGATAGCGATTACCGTGCCATCGATTCAACAGCCAAAGGCACCTACTGCAGCATCGTGTTCTTCAGAAATCACCGTTAGGAAGTCTGGGGAAACTGATGCAGGCTTGCCATTAACCAGGCGAGCATTCCGTACGTGGCTGCTCTACTGATGGTTTTCGCACATAGATCAAAGTAAGCTGATGTTTTGGGCAAAATGGTTAGATATCACTAACCTGACCTCCAAACGTTCCGTCTCCTCTCCCTCTCGAAACGGCTGCCGCCGCCGGCGACCTGATTCGCCGGAGAGGGAGGAAGGGGAAGTCCGCTACCCATCAGTGAACATTCGTTCTTCTCATAACGTCAAATGTGTAAGAAGGCTATACCTTGGATTAGTAGTAGTGCTTCGACTGCAAAACCGTTGGATGGCTGTCTTCCTGTTCCATTCCAACGAGACCGGGCAAATCAACAGCAAAGACAGAAATATGTACAAGCTCGGTAAGAATCCAAGAACTGGTATTAATGCATTTTATACATCAGTCGATCCGCTGTGGCTGACATACGGATCACAGTTGACAGGAAACAAGCATCGAACTTCAAGGCCACTGCTCCGCCCAAAGATGCACCAAGGAAACAGAAATAACTAAACAGTAGAAAATCGAACTCTCATCCCTGATCATGCCTGTCACTGGAAGTACTGATAATACATTATCTGGCTATTCAGCCCTTCAACGAGTATTTCTTTCCCGTGAACGCTGCAAATTTCGGTTCTTCTTTCTTCGGGTCCTCCTTTGCTTCCTTTTCAGGTACCTACATTGATGGACAAAATGTTACGGTGAACAAGTGTGTTAACCCAATCAAAGCTGGTAGCCTGGAAGGCAGTGGTTCCATGTATCTCAAATGACTTTCACACTAGAGCCCAGAAAATATTGCAGTTACTCATTGAATTTTCAAAAAAGCTGCCACAAGGTGCATATGTTGCAAAGTACTAACCTTTTCGGTTTCCTTTGATGAGCGACTCCCACCACCAAAGACAAGCTTTCCCGTGGCTTTACGTGACGAACTGCTCTGTGATGAGGAGGCTGTAGAGGGCTGCACGCTGTTGGTTGCGTTAGCTTGCCACTTTGCAGGGGATGAGGCTGACGCATCCTGATCTTTAGAAGGCTTTCCATTCAGACGCCTTCCAGAACCAGTGAAGGGGATGAACTTTGGTTCCTCTTCAACAGCAGCCTCTGCAACAGGAGCATGCAGATCCTTTGTTACTAATGAATGGCAAGAGAATTTGAGGAACGCTAACCACAATTACTAATTAAGTATAAACCAAGGAAGCTACCTGCAGTAGGTGCTGTGCTAGGAGGAACAGCAGATTTTGGTGGCTCGGGTTCTTTATAGTCAAGTGGTGGGGCAAAGTCAACCTCACAATCAGTCTCAATGATACTTATAGCACTGGAAGGCTTTGTTTCCACTATATCAATGTAGTATTTCTTGTTATTATACGCTACCATAATGCTGTCACCAGTGGTTAGACAGGAGTAGTTCCGCAAAGTTTTCTCCAAGCTGCAAGAATGACAAACTGGTCATTAGTGTTCTTCAGGGATCTCATTACTCATACCATGAAGCTCCAGTCACGATACCAAAGTCATATGAAGTGAAAGCAAAAAAAAATGTTTTACAAGGAAAAGAAAATAGTTCGAACCAATACTAACATTGCTTTGGGGTTTGAAATATCTAAAAAGTCAGTTGTATGAGGCTGCAGCTTCACATATGTGCCCTTTGGGAGGTTGGCATTTTTTATGAACACCATATCTCCCTCTTGCAGAAGAAGATTTTGCATCATCTGGTGAGTAGCTGAGGTTAGCTTGATTGACATGATGATATAGCATAAAAGTAAGTGTAACAATATCCTAAACCTGGCCCTACCCAGTATGGCATGTAGATCATGCCTTCTTCTGCAATGAACTCAAGCACACCACAGTGCGAAGTCCGTTCTGCTGCTGCATTGTGGACTTCAAATAGCATAGGATATTCAATATGCAGAGATGCTGCAGAGAACAGAACAGGTTTGAGAACTTACTGTGAAAAGAGAGCATGGAAAAATTGCTAAAAACAAGTGCGGTGAGTTATCAGCATGCATGTATTCAGAAAAAAGAAGTTGTCTAACGCCCCTAACTTACCGAGACGATCAAGTGCTGAAGGTGGCATGATAACTGAAAAGAAACAAAGTAATAATCACTTCAACCGCCAAAAGTAACTTAGATAGCTAAGCAACTCAGTGAACAGAGAGCATACTTTTGTCACCAGTTTCAAGCTGTGGCTGCAAAAAAGAGTAAAAGAGATCTTTTGAAATAAATTTCCAAAAATAGAAACAAAATGTTTATTTTGAGAGGTAATAATTCTTCTAGCTGTTTTAGATGTTGAAAGAATTCACTGTTGGATGCTATTCAAGAAAATCACAACATTGGTGGCTATATTAAGGCAAAATTGGATATATGCCACTCAAAAACACGGTGTTTTGAGATATGCCACCCAGAATCTTGAATTTGGATATAGGATTTAATTGATATATGCCACTGCAAAGGTGATATTTCACAAATGTGCCACTGAAAAGTTTTTTCTTCCAAAAATGTCACTCCCTAGTGTAAAGTTTTATACTAGGGAGTGGCATTTTTAGAATTAAAACCCTTTTAGTGGCATATTTGGATCTATGAACTCTGCAATCACATATATCAAATTTTCCCTTGGATGCATGCCACTCTAAATCTTGTTGGCTTTGATATATACCACTATAGGACACTTTTGCCCCTGACTCTTCTTTTTAATACTAGCCCTTTACAAGTGGGCCCAATTGTCATAGATAGTGGGAAAGAGAGGACATAGAGACAGGGAGACAGAGAAGCAGAGGAGAACAGGGGAGCAAGGGAGGTGGCCAGGTGGGGCTTGACACTGGAGACAAGGGGAGGCGACGGCGGCGAGCACTAAAATGGAAACCGGGAGAGGAAGGTGATCCGATGGGTGGTGGTGCGCGGCTCGTGGTGGCCGGGCGGCGGTGCAAGGCGGACAGGACGAGAGAGAAACGGGTCGACAGCGCTGGAGAGGGAGAGGAGACTTAGGGGGAGCATGAGCAACTGGGAGGTGGTAGGAGCTCCCTGGAGCAATCGGCGGTGGCGGGCTAGCGGCGCGGCGAAGCCAACATGACAGCGGTGCTGTGGAGGAAGGGAGCGGATGTGGGTGGTGGGGGAAGGTCAGGGGAGGTGCTCCAGTAGGGAGGAATCGAAGAGGGACTCACTGGAGCAAGGCCGATGAGGTGCAGGCCACGTCAACGAAGGTCGAGCACGTAGGGAGGATGAGGCGAGCTCGACGGTGACAAGGGCCTTCGGGAGCCGAAGAGTGGGAGTAGAGCGGGAGGATGAGGAAGCTGAGGAGCGGGAGCAGAGCGGCGGCGCCGGTCATTGGGTCAACGGGATGACTGATGGGAGGAAGAAAGAGATGGGTTGTGGTGGATGCTAGCAGTAGCGGCGGCGGCGGCGGCGGCGGAGGAGGAGGGGCGTAGACAGTGGCGAACGCCGACTTGAGAGGAGGAGCAAGTTAGCGGCGGCGGGGGAAAGAGGGTGTCCACGGCCACAGCACGGGCTGGCGATGGTCGAGAAAGAAGAAAAGGGGAGGAAGAAGAAGAGCCAGGGGGCAAAAGTGTCCTAGAGTGGCATATATCAAAGCCAACAAGATTTAGAGTGGCATATATCCAAATTTAGGATTCTGGGTGGCATATCTCAAAACGCTATGTTTTTGAGTGGCATATATCCAATTTTGCCCTATATTAATGAGGCAAGAGCGAATGAAAACATGCTAACAGACAACAAATCACTAGTTATTCAGAATTCAATTTTTTAGTTGACCCAGTCTAGATTAAAGGTGGACATTCAGATTCAAGTTAACGAAAGATCAAAGAACAAAGAACATGTGGACATATGCTACTGCTAGCCCTTGCTTAGGAGGGCACAAAAGCAATGGCGCAAAACAACTAGGTCATAAACGGGGAATCGGATGTGGTACTTCATATGAAAATATCCATCTCATATGATCCATGAAAGTGGGTAAAGCATGAAGACTAATACATCATTACTTGAGCAAAGTTGTATTGGTATTGGTACTGACTTCAACTCGAAAATAACGTACACGTCACCTCCCCCAAAGAAGGTTTACATACCTTGTCAATGAAAGATGCATACCAAAAGGATTGCTATTCCAACATTATATCACTAGAGTAAGGTACACATCACCTCACCCAAAGAAGGTTTACATACCTTGTCAATGAAAGATGCAGGGTAACAGCGATACGTCTGCTCAAAAGTACTTCCACGGTAACCATAGCCTTCGAAAAACTGTTTACAACAAAGAATTGTATTAAGACTGTAAGGTGTGGTTCAGCAATAGACAGAAGCTATAGAAAATTATGGACAAACTATGTGTGGCAAAAGTGCTAATATATTCAAAATATACAAAATGAATGAAGCTCTAGAAACTGATTTACCAAATGCAATCCAAATTGCAAAAGAAGACAGGTACTAGCAAAAAGTAATCCCGAAAAATATCCCAATTTTGCACATCAACAGCATATATGATACATAAATGATTTAGATATGTAATCCAGTGCTATGAAATTAGCTCAAGCTATGGAAACAAGTGTCAAGTAAGGAATTTGTGGATCTGAATTTACTTGATGTGCACCTGATGGTAACATAGATCTAATGAGTTGGTAGTAAGATCAATTTTCAGCTAAAGAACTTACCATATTTGCGAACAGAAGGTTAACCCCTTTTGCTCCCTGGCATATGAGAAACAAGAACATGTGAATTAAAGCAAGGAAGAAGAAAAGCAGAGAGAACAATACCACACACTCGCATATAAATCACAACTGGAAAACGAATTCCGCTAAAACTGGCGATGATTTGCCACAACCAAGAAAGGAAATCCAAGGCCCATTCTAAATTGCAGGCATGCATTTGCAGGACGCTCAGTACTGCTAAGCCATAACGGTTTCTCAGGAATTTTTTTCTTAAAAAAAACCTATGCATGTAGTCAAGCCAAACAATTTTAAGTCGATAAAACTATACGGGGCACGAAGATAACCATTTTCGGGCGGTAAAACCACACTCAGGGTCCAAATAATCAGGTATTACATGCCTACATGCTACAAGATTTATAGATCCCAGTAAGAACTCATAGGTTCTGTAGTTGTAACAAGATGGCATAGCCCTGCCCTTGGGTTATTGGAGGACAAGCGAAGGATACTGGCAATA
Source organism: Phyllostachys edulis (assembly GCA_036346405.1). NCBI lineage: Eukaryota > Viridiplantae > Streptophyta > Magnoliopsida > Poales > Poaceae > Phyllostachys > Phyllostachys edulis. The sequence goes on along the minus strand of CM070547.1, from coordinate 12,469,730 downwards.
AACTCCCCTACAGCACGCAGACCCGAATTAAACGCAACCAAGTCAGTTCAGAGATGAGTACACCATGCGCGCGGAACGAAAATTCGCCACTTTACTTGAGCAAAAGGTTCCAGCACAAGAGGTTTTCAGTTATCAAACACATAAAAATGCTTCCTTTTTTGGTACTTGGGGACGAAACCGGTAGGGCTAGGGCGTATGTGTGTATGTCTTTGCGTAAGCGAGAGGAGATTCGGTTGCCGGTCTGATCATCCATCCGAGCACGACGGACGCGAGCACGCGGGAATCGGGCGGAAGTACCGGGGAGATCGATTGGGGGGCAGCGAAGCTGCGTCGAGGCTTACCGGGGAATAATCGAGCCGGATCTCCCAGCAACCGGCCGGCGCGGCGGTGGAGTAGAGTCCTCCTCGGTGTCGTCGGATGAGGTCGAGCTCAAGCGGTTGGTGGAGAGAGAGAGAGATGGGTTGGCTTGGATCGGAAGAAAGACGAAGAAAAGCGAGGAAGAGAGGAGGAACCGAGTGTAGGGTTGGGTCGAGACGGCCGCTACACGAATGGGCCAAATCTTTCCCTGGGCCCTGCCAGTGTACGTGAAGTGAAGCGAGAGTGGGCGCCGAACCGTGGGCCTTGCCACAAGCCACCACCAACCAACGGCCGAACCGGCGCGCGCGTGGCTGCTCGTGCTTAGGCGGCGCCGGCGCCACCCGCGACACGATGTCGCCCTGACCCTGGCCGTGCGCGCCTGCTTGCTGCTACACGCACGTACGACGCTGCTCGCCTGCTAGGTCTTCCCCTCCTCCTGACTCGATCTCTTACCAACGACGTCGGCCCTCTGCCGGCCGGCACAAAGCGAGAAACGATCGAACGACTAGCTATCCTAATGTTACAACCAGACCCACCGAATACACTCACCCGATCGATCGATGACCCTCTAGTGCAGAATTTTCTGACGACGGTAATCGCAAGGGATTACGGTGTCAGTGTGCATGTCACACGTCAACATCATACACGCCTGTTAGCTAGCTTGTATCACACCCAAATCGTGCTCAATTAAGTAGCAGCAGCAGCCTTCCTTCCTCACTGTATTCCACATACGTACATACATAGATCAGGTGCCTTTCACAGCCAGCCTTGAAGATTGAAGATCCATCTCATCTCTATCTACTCTTCCTGCGGGGTCCTAGTCAGTCAGTCGCCCGGTCAGTCCCCTGCGCCTTCTTTCCATGCAACCGGTGGCTTCTGCACATCGTGTACATGCTCCGAAACTTTCTCAATTCTCACCTGGAACTGGAAATGGTAAGTACTACAAGCACTAGAGCAACAAATGTTACCCTTGCTTCTGACTGTTTGTCTGTAGTGCAACGGTTGAATTTGTTGATGCATGATCGGTCATCCGTTGGTGTGGTTATATCTGATATCAAGTCTATGGTCTCGGTTGTCTTTTGTCATGTTAGTCGTGCGGTGAATATGGCGGCACATACTCTGGCTAGATCTTGCGAGTACTCTGTTAGCTCTTTTATTCGTAATGGTGTACCGGAGTGTATCCAAGAGACTCATTCTAATAATATTTTGTGATCAATAAATTGCCGACATTCTCTCACGAAAAAAAACACCAACGCAACAAGGAAAGGGGAATGTAGTACGAGGCTAACGCATCATCTTGCCAGCGCGTGCAAAGAGAAGGGCGGCGGCTAAGCAACGTACGGTCAATATTGGTCACTGCCCGTCCAGCGGCTGCAGCGCGAGCTTCGCCGTGTCCTTCCACAGCCGCGCCTCCATCTCCTTCTCCAGCAGCTTCTTCTCCGCGCGCCGCAGCGCCGACTCCAGCTCCTCGATCCGCTCCCGGTTCCTATCGTGCAGGAGTTCGTGCAGCCTCCTCTCCAGCTCCAGCGCGGAGACCCCGTCGTCGTATTGCGCGCCGTGCTCGTCGTCTCCGTCCTCGAGATCACGCCTCAAGTTGCCGGCGGCGCCGAATCCTCCCTCCAGCTCGATGAACTCGTCGTCTGACGACTGACATCAAACGTGCGCATGCAAACACAATTACGCAATGTATATATCCAGAATTAATATTTCCCATTTGTGCAGAGAAATTTTACAGTATATACCTCGGAAGTTTCTTGCTCGGTGTTGCAGTTAAGCCGAAACTGTCCGGGCTCTATCTCAAACTCCTCTTCTTCCAGCACATCCATCGTCGCAGAGCGTTCGTCCTCAGACGGCTTCCCACTCCCGCTGCTCGCCACCTCCATGGCAGATGAGGAAGTTGCGTGGCCATTCGTGCCCGTATCGGAAGCGCGGATCGATGAAGCGGTCGACGGCGGCTGAAGATTGCAGGTTCTTGGTACAACGACATGATCCGTGCTCTTCATCCCGGCTTGGTCCCTCATCTCCTTCAGGAGCACCTCCATCTGCGCGCGCACCTCGGCCATCTTGTTGAGCTCGACGCAGGCCTTGGCGAGGAGGAACAGCAGGCACAGCCCCATGCCGGCTTCGGTCGACGCGCTGCTGCCGCTGCCCCCCGCCTTCCATCCTGCACGCAATGGTCGGCCGGCAAAACTCTCAAAGATCGATCGCACTAACAGAGGCCAGTAAGGAAATTGAGACCACGTACGTACGCACCTGAGGAGTCCACCGACGCAGCCTCGCTCTTCTCGGCGGCGACCTCCTTCCTGCCGCCTCCGCCCTTTCTGCCGAGCCTGACAAACCGAAGCCGGGAGCAGGTGAACCTCGGGAGGCGCAGCCGGGTCGTCCCTGGGGAAGGCGGCGAGGCCGCGGCGGCCTCCTCGTCGGCTTCATCGCTGTCGCCGAGGCAGTCGGAGATTCTCTTCTTCTTGGGCGTCGTCTCTGCTTCGTCAATGGCGTCTCCGGCGGATGCCATCGCGCGCGTGAGAGAGACTGAGAGAGGGCAGGGATGGGCGCAGGGCGGCGTCGCGTGTGGAGAAAAAGCGGGGCGGGGCGGCAACGGAGGAGGCGTTGATACGCTAGGGACACGGGACACGTCAGCGTGCGCCTGTTGCCGAACTGTGGCAACTGCCCGGGAAAACGACATTCCTTTACAAAAATCATGGGTGCTCGGCCAGTGATGTATCAGATTAAAACTATCCAAAAAATATTGATGGCAAGAACTTTTATATGAGTTGCTCGATCATACGAGCGAGCAAGGATTTTCATCAGTCCAATCCTTGAGATGTGATCGTTTCTAAATTATAACTTTTTGTACGTGTTAGATTCGAACAAATGTGGTTCATTCTCACGCTGACCGGATGGCTGCCACCACCATAATAAAGCTAAATTGACACAAACATAATATCTTACTTTTATGCGATCTAAATTCATATATGAATAGAATAGAAGCAACGAAAGAAATAAAAGAGAAATACAATTAAGCATCACTTGATCTCTAATTTCATTGGCATAATTTTCTATTGGTATGTGATGCGCCGGATCGGAACTAATTTCGATTAAATTATGGTCGAAGCCTCTTTGGTTGAGTTGTACTCTCATCGGTTGGAGGATTGCTGCTTGAATTCCTTGTGAAATAAGTACGCAAAGTTCGTTTCTCCATATCTACGAACAAATGTAAGTATAAAACTATATTACTAACTAGACAATATATTATATATACCGGAGTATACAGCTATATGCTAAAGAACAGAGAATGAAACAAATCGACCAATCAAGAAGACAACTAGACAACTAGACCATGTCACAAGAAATGAAGAATATGTACCAAATCGGCAGACAGGCAGTAGCTGTCCAGGCAAATCGACCGTGCGCACACACCTCCTTGGCTCCTTGCGCTGCCGCCCTAGGCAGTCGTGCCCCCGGCTTCTCCGCTCAGCCAAGCGCTCCCTGCCCGGCTCAGTGGCTCCCCTCCTCGTCGTCACGTTGCGCCGCCGGTCGTCTAGGGTTTCTTCATCAGCCAAGTGCCCTCTCGACTCTCCTCTTGTTCAATCGGTTGACCGCAAGGTGGAGTGGGGAACATGGGGTGGATCTATGGATGTGAGGCCGCAGTTGGGCCTTGTGGGGTTCGATAAAGGCCCATAAATTCATTCCTCATTTCCCCAACCGGCCCAGTTGTTCTTTTTCTTCCTATGTCTTTGTTCTTCCCCTCTGTTTCTTGTCACATCTCAATTTTTTAAATTTCAAAACCTTTTTGAGTATTTAGTCCATTAGAAAATTTCACCAATTTTATTGAATTTAATGAAGCTTAAATGGGCTTTTTCAAAGTCAAAACAATTTAATGTGATTAATCTGAACATCAATTAATTCCAAAATTATTTTATTTGAGTTATTTGTACTTGGACGTATTTTTTCTATTTTTCTGGAATTTTTTTGAGTTATATTGCTATTTTTAATATTTCCATTTGGATTTTCTGTATTTTATAAAATAGAAAACTTAATTAAAATCCAGGGAAATCCGGGGGGCTGAATTCTTTTCCATAGCCCAATTCTTTCTCTCTCTGGCCTGGTCCGTTTAGGCCCATTACCGCGCACACCGCAGCCTAGCCCGATCCATGCCGCGTCGCCACCGTAGCCGACCCGTACTCCACCTCCTCGGGCTATTTAAAGCTTTGAGGATCTTCATTTTCTGCACCACGAGTCGCGCCGCACTTTTTTCCCTAGCCTCCATCGCCTAAGTCACCGCCTAGCGCCCTCGCCATCATCGTCTTCCTCAGCGCCGGCCGAACTACTCTGTCCTAGCCGCGCGTCGTTCCAGTGAGCCTCGTCGTTGTTGGTCGCCACCGTTGGGATCGCCTCGACACCCTCATCCCAAATCCGTCCTCACCGTCACCGGAGCGTCACCCTAGTCCCGTCGCCATCAAGCCCGAGCCCTAGTCTTCGCTTCAACCTCGTTATTGTCCACTCTCCCTCCCCTCCGCCAAGGTACCCACTAATCGAAGTTCATCGTCGCCTCAGCTACCCGCTGTAACTCTCCGCTTGAGCCGTCGTGGCCCCAAACGCCGACGACCTTGGGTTCCCGAGTCGCTATCGCCGTTGAGCTGGCATGTCAGCCACATGTCGCTGGGTGTCCGCCGCGTCACTACCACCTCAGCCCTAGCGCTTGCGTGTCAGTCGCGTCAATGCTGAGTCAGCCCACCTTCGCGCCAACACCAGATCCAATCCTATGTGGACTTGGTCCACAGTAGACCAGGCTACTGACATGTGGACCCCACATGTTAGTGTACTATGATATAAACTCGTGAGCCATAGACCCGTAGACCAAAATCCACATACTCGGTCTGGTCTATAGACTGTGGGTCCACTTGTAAGTCACTATTTCCTATTTTCGGTTTTTTTTAATTTCAAAATTTAGACGCAATAATTCGGGATTTCCGTTAGAAAGAAATTTCCAAAAATCCGGAATAGTGTTTTCCCTCTTTTTCTTAGATTTAAATATTCGGAAAACCTATTCTTCCTCATACGAACTTCGATTGAGCTAATTCAAGTTTCTAAATTCATCTAAATTCAAGATCTATGAACTCCGATTGAGCTCATTCAAGTTTCTAATTTCATCTAAATTCAAGATCTACCTTCCAATGATTTTTATTTAATTTTTGGAGTTCATTTGTTGCTCGGATTTGGTATTTATTTGTCTTTTCGCTTTCGTTTGCGAGTAGACATTGTTACTTCGAAAGCTTTCGAGGAAGGAGTCGATCAAGTTCAAGACCAGTGTCAATACTTGTTTCAATGCAAGTTGTACCTTCTTGGCAATCGGCAGAGGACCATGGAGTGGAACCGAGGCCATGGCTGCCGGGTGAGGGTACCGACGTCGACATGGAGGGTAGACTCAAGCCTGACGAAGTCCCGGGTGGATTTGCCCGTGATGACTGCCATTTCTTGTTTTAACATGAGTGCTCCCATGCTATGTTCCATATCCAAGGATATCAAAGTTACATATATCACCGCAAACGCCGTGTAGGTTACCCGCTATCGCGATTATTTATAAAAATTAATATAATAGTTTAGGCCTAGCAGGATTTTTTTTAGCACCTTTGAGATGATCAAATCCTACTCTTGCAAAAGGATATACCAGATCCAACATGGCCCCCTCTCATGTGGCACATCTATGGCCCACCAACAACTATTCCCCAATCCTTGATCGCTGACGCAATGCTAGAGATTACTCTACTCTGAAAACAACCCATCTGATTGGAAGTATGTCCATCGGCGACGCAAAACGTCATGCTCCCATGGCCCTCCGAGCCCGGCCAGAAACCCCAGGACAAAAAACCAACTCAAGCTAGCCTCCAAGAACGGTGGGATCTGTTCTGCTATATTCATCGTCTGACCAAGCTACAAACAATCTCGACACAATCAGACCACCATTAATGGGGAAAATGGCAGCCGACAAAGCAGAAACGATCGCGATTCAGCTACCGGCGCCGGTCGATCACGTACTCGATGCAGGCCGGCGACGACGGCGATGCGTCGGCGACCAGCTGCCTGGAACTGCAACGAACTGCGCTGCTGTCAGTTGTCACGCGTGAGGTGGCTAGCGACACGGCGGCAGGAAAGGACTTGGCCGTGGTATCTCTTGGGCGCATCCTAGTGACGGATTAGATCCCGATGATTCAGAGATTGGTCGTTGACGAGTCTTCGAACCATGTAGCACTGATCACTGATTGATCTCGGTCGGTAGATCGGATTTTGTCGTGTTAGATTGGTAGGGTACAGCATAATTAAAGCCGGCGATTGCGCGGCGAGCTGGGAGATTCCGGTTCTTCTTTTCTTTGATTCTTTCGTCCTAGTACAGTAACAAGATGTTGGATGTCAAACGGGAGAATAGAAGTTAATCAACGGAGAAGGCACGAAAATAATATTTATCGAGCAATGCCGTGAAGGGGTAACGGAATGGGTCCGTTATATGCACACTTTTATGATTATTATAATTTTTAAAATAATAATTAAATCAACAGCAACATATAGACTAAGTATATTTAGAATTATGAACAGTAGTATGATTATCAACTCATATATTTCTATCTCATATATATACGCTAACAAGACAGTCTGGAACAAAAACACTACCAACAGAACTATGCATCAACATCATCACATGATTTATTTCTAGGAAGTAAGGTCTAGTCATATCAAATGATATCACTGCAACTTACAGAAAATCACTTCGGCAAAAGTCGCGATAGAGTTTGATACAAAGAAGACAACGCGCAGAGGATGATAGAGAATAAGGAAGTCGTGAGCAGTTGCGCGAACACTTCTCAGAAACTTGATTCGCCCCAACCCATGCAAAATCACGAGTGACACCGGCTTCGAAGACACTGCTCTCCTCACGTCGATGCACACCGAAGAAGGGATAGAGAAGCCGAGGTTGCGCAGCGTAAAGGAACAGGGCAATAGAATGGTACTAATTATGTCTTTGTTCTGTTTCTGAGAGAGACTATTCTAATATTGATCTCTCCCTCATATAGAACCAGTAAAAGCAGTATAAATTGTCGTCATTACTCTGTTTTAAACGCAGTTAATGCGTGCCATAAAAGCCAATTGAAACAATGTAATTCAAAACTTTTAGTTTCTAATTTATATGCATGGTTCTGAGGTGCAAAAAGAAGCTGCAGCTCCATAGCCAATCGGTCACGAAATCGCCGGACTATTCACACGCACGTCACGCGATGGCGAGGCAAGGCGAGCGCATGTGTTCTTCTTTTGCTTGCTTCAACTAGGTAAGACTAACTTCACCTTATATATTGGTCTCCTCCCACCTAGATTACCAATATGGTACTAAACTTCCCACCTTCCACCATATATGAGTGGACATTTGGGATTTTCTTAGGATTTAATTAGAATAATATTGAATGGGCCAAGTTCAAAAAACTCCAACAGAATGCATCCAGCATGGCACGGATTTAACCAACAATAGAGAGTGAGTACACACGAATTATATCCCTTTCCCTTTTCTTTTTTGAAAAATCCATTGACATCACCATAAAGTCACTTGCTTTTTCAATTTTCCTCTTGTATGCTATTTTTGTTTACCCCAATAAGTTAAGTTACCGAACAAATACCCCCTCTGACACCATAAACACTAATTCTTGTGGTTTCCATTATCTTTGTAATTTGTCAATAACTTGATTACTTACAAAAGTTATTTCAATACTTGTTTCAATGATTTAACTGATTTCGGTGTTTGTAACACACAATTTTAGTATTGAAACATTACTGATAAAATCATGTATTACAAGCATCAAAACCACTTAAATCACTGACATCAGTATTGAAATCATTGAAACAAGCATTAGCATCACTAAAGTAACTACCAAAGATAATGAAAACCATGATAAATGATGTTAACACACAACCTCGGAGTATTTGTATGACAACTTAAGTTATGGGAGGTGAAGTAAATTAAAATGACATACCGGGAAAATCCTTCTCGTTAAATGGAGGTAGAAAGGGGGCGCTCTTAGCCTAGCCACGTCGACAAGAAATCCTAGACCGTCGGATTCCTCGTGCGTCTCTCTTCCGCCATTCGATCGGGTCTGGCGCCTCCTGCCATTCCCCTCCTCTTCCCTTTCTCCGCCAAGCGCAAATGCACGAAGGGCATGGAGCCCTGCTTCTAACCGCCAGAGCCGCTGAAGCCGCCTGTCGCTGTTCCGACCACCTCGGTGAAGCCCTCGTCGTTTAGACCATGTCACGTCGTGTTCCAAGCCACCACGAGCGTTTCCCCTCAACCAATTTAGAGATTCCCTCACACAAGCATCGCACGCTGCCTTCTTCCCTGTTTCGGCCGCCGCACCACCATCAACATTCTCGCCTCTCCGGTGAGCTTCTCTCCCGCCACCTTTGTCACCACGTGTTCCAGAGCATGAGCAACCTTTTCCCCCCTATTAATTGTGTTGTTTGTCCACAGGAATGCGCCGCCGCCTTCGTCTTCCTTGCTCCCAGCCAACTCCGCCATTCCAACTACTGTGCCTCGTCCAGTGAGTCCCTCTCCGATTGCTTCTGCCTCAAGCACCCCCTCGCCTCCCTTGAGCTCTCTCGGTGGTTAATTGTATCCCTTTCCTCCTAGGTCGCTGCCGCCACGAGAAGCTTGTCGCACTGCCCCGGATCAACGTCGCCGACCTTCCCCGTCATCGTCTTCGGTACCGGTAGGTTCCTTGTCCCCTGTAGAAGCTCGTGCGCACGTGTGTTAGCCAAGAGCACCGCCGGGATGTAGAAGTCATTCTAGCCCTGAACGCCGTTGTCGCAAGAACTTGTCGCGCCGCCGCTATAGACCGTCCCAGCCCTTGCCGCCGGCACCAATAGGACCTTCCCCCTAGGCAACCCAGTTTTGGGGTTGCCGCATCCTCCCTGCCGCCCCCTCACCACCGATGAGCAAGGCCTGAGGGCGCTCTGCCCTCCTCTGTTCTGTCCTCTTGTGTCCCTCTCCATCTGCTCTATGTGTGAGTAAGAGTGTGTATGACAGGTGGGGCTTCTCTATCTCCCTGTGGCTCTCTCCCAATGTATGTATGTGTGTATGACAGTGAGCCTACTGGATTAGGTTAGCAGTTAGTTAGCAAGGTTTACTTAGTTTGAGCACATGAGGTTCTCTCTTAGTGTATGTATGTGTGTATGACAGTGGGCCTACTGGATTAGGTTAGCAGTGATTAGTAATGACATTCCACCACGTGGAGTTCTTTGTTAACCGAGTAAACAGTGATTACTGGATGATAGTGCCTTCCATTCCGTAGTTTGAGCAGGATGGTGGGTTTGAACTTTGACCATGTGCCTCATTACTTACAAATCAATCTTTTTTTTTCTTCCCAAATCCACGAACAAACAAAGAACTAAAATAAACAACAATTGTATCTTTTTTTGCATATATTTCGAATACTTCACATAATTATCGTTTATCTACCGTATAATACTAATCAGTCCTATAGCATTGCTTTATATCTAGGACTAAATAAATCTAAGACTAGACACGAATTCTGATGTCTGTGTCTCATCTATTGTCTATATTATGCAACTCACAACATGAACTACCTACCGATGCAGTGCCCTCCTGTGCTACGAAAAAAATCCACCCAGATAACGACCCTTCACACTAAACACCTGGTATATTTTGTTCACTTTATTCTTGATAAGCTGTTGTTTTTTTTCCTGTTCTATACACAACTAATAGTTTTACGCTTACCTTCCATCTGGCATGTAGCAGATCATAGACAGTACAATGTTGTTGACCCACGGCACCTATTTAGTCCCTATAGGCAATGCGCGCGACATGCTCTACAAACTGTCAGCAGAATCGTGTCTTTCGTAGTTAGTTTGCATAATATCTCGAAACTATACACTATCTCATATTAGGAAACAGAATGTAACCTTTTGGAAACCATATGTAATATATTCTGCGGAGATCTGTTTACACAAAAAACCTACGTACAACCAATAATGCCCTCTAATAACAATCCACAGAACATCTGCTATTATCTACGTCTTAGTTTGCCCTGACTATTTATGCACCTTACAACATACTGCCATCGATCTAATGCTCGTTATGCATAGCATTAATTCATCCAATAGTCTGTGATACAACCGTCAAAAAACTCCTGCTCACCATGCAAAACAATGCCATCAAACTCCATGCATTTTCTCGTTCTCTACATGTGTTTGTTTCCCTTATCCATTCCTTTACATCTATTGCTTCCCGGTAATACACATACTCTAATGCGCAAACTATTTATTCTCGCGCGCCAGTTAGATAACACGCACATGCTACTAGTTGAAACAAAAGCCGACCTACGTACGAGGGTGTTTATAGATTTCCCCCTTTTTTTCTCTCATTTCGTTCATTTTGGTTTGTAGGAGGTTAAGTTGAAACCTGGTGCTCACACTGCTATTGCCTCCAACAGATAATTTTCTTGCTTGCAGTATTAGGTGGTCGTGCCGGAGTGGTTATCGGCATGAGTAGAAATCATGTGGGCTCTGCCCTCGCAGATTCGAATCCTGCCGACCACGATTTTTTTTTCAGTCATTATTTTGGGCTGCGCCTTATGTATACAGCCTGTGGGTCTCCATGAGCGGAGTTCTCTTTTAGGCCGGACACGGAATTTGCTGGCCTGCGAAGGATCGCAGCATTGGGCAGGCCGGGGAAACAACAGTTCCACTTCTTCTTCCTCCTCTCTTTCTTGTTTCTTTTTAAAAGAAAATCGATGCAGTACTAATCGCGGTGTAAGAGGCCAACATACTGCAATAAAACAAACGCTCAATTAGTACAAGGAATAGATGAACACAGGGACAAACAGACATAAGAATACAGGCGAAAACAGCAAACCTCCTTATTGAGCCTCTCTTCACAGTATAGTGGGAAACCATGCATGGGATATTTGGTAAATGCCTACATAAATAGGGGTATATATATATATATATATATATATATATATATATATATATATATATATATATATATATATATATATATATATATATATATATATACAAGCAAAGATTCGTGCGACTGGGAATGAAACACATATTTGGTGTATTAGGTAGTTTCCCCTGTCACCATACTACCGGAGCACCCGAATATCTGTCTGCATCTCAGCTTAGTCAAACAAGAACAATTACTTGAAGACTTATCTACACAAATTCGCAGTCGTGCGCTTGACTAAAGGTGCATGTGTGGTGCCGTGCACGACCACGGAATTAGCTCTAGTCTCAAAAAGAAGTACTAGATGGTGGCTTGGTTTTCAGAGAATGGAAAGTAATCTGTATGGAGAAAAGAAGCTCCTACCAATGTATAGGAAAATTATTCACACGCACGATGATTTCGATACATGCTGGTACGACCTTTCTAACTTACGTGACACAATGGTCCTACCCCCAAGGCCCAACCTTATCTTTTCCTTTCCTAGCTAGATGCCGCCATGACCTCCACTCCCACGCCCTACGGCGACCGCCTCGCAGCCACACATCACCGGTGGGATCGAGCTCCAGCCCACCGGCCAGATCAAGATACATGCCGTCGAACATGAGACGAAGCATGGAGGTTCACTCGTTGCTGGATTGTGCGAGCTGGACATCGATTCCTACAACAGCGGCAACCATGTCAAACTCCTGGGACCCTCGCTCGAACATGAAAAGCGTTGGGTAATTCGCAGCAAGATTAATTGAAGGAGATGCGATTCTTGTGAATTGGGCAGAAAATGTTGTAGCATTTGAAAATTTTTATTGTTCTAGCCTTGTAGCAACGATTAATTTCGAAAATAGCCCTCATTCGCTATAATTAGCAAGAATGCCCCTGAACGCTCCTCTCCGCGCGTCTACCCGAGGCGGCAGGGACTCCGCCTCGCCATCGGGCGCGGCAGCACCTGCCCGACCCCGCAGCGGTCTGCCCTCCTCCTCCTCACCACATGGTCTGCGTCTGCGAATCTCCTTCGCGCTTCGCCATGGTAATCGAAAGTAAGTTGGTCGCATGCGTTTTTTTCGAGGTCCGTGCGCTTGTTCCCTTCGAGGTCATTGGATCGAAGGCGCGTCTCCATCATCGTTTCGGGCAGCCTATCCCCGAGAGGTCAAAGGGCATTCCACACGGTTAGCTGCGACGATTCATGCATTGCCCAATTGACGCAACGGAGGAGGTGGTTCGATGCCACCTTATTGCATATTTGTTGTTTATATTCGGGTGGGTCATGTTCCCTAGCACGCAGGGGGACATGGTGTACCCGAGTTGTATTCACCTTGCGGAGTCTATCGTGGACGCTGACGATGAGGACGTCTTGAGTAATACGATTGGGGTTCACCAGATCAGTCGCGACGACATCTGCGGCTTTGTCGACGCTTCAGCTGTCAAGACGGAACAGAGCCTGCTCTCGGGTTGCCACACGCTATTATACCGTGGTCGTGGGAGCCCTCATGGCGGTCGGACGGCCAGATTTCGCGTCGATCCACCCTTACCCGCACACACAAAGATTTCTATAGTGAGGCGGACGAGGAGGATCCGTGGAAGGCCCGACCATGGGATCCCAATGGATCGTGGCGATCTTGGGGTGGGCTAGGGAGAGAGTCGCCGCGATATATCCCGGTTCCACAATGAATTCGAGACCTGACGAGGATCGACATAATATGGGCTCCTTGGGCGGATGCCCACATGCAGGCACGGCGCCCGGCTTGAGCTTGCTATGCCACCAGATGCGCGTCTCGGAGGACAACTTGTCATCCGGTGTTCTCCCACATGGTTGAGCCGCATAACCCACAACGGGTGATGAGGCGCTTCAGCCGCACTGTGAGATCCCCTCGCTCTAGGGCGCCGCTATGGGCGTAGTCACTTGTAAGTACATTGCATTGCTTAATAATATTGTAGATCCTTTAGTCATATGTTATGTCGGTACCATAATTTATTTATTTTGTTCCACCTTTAGGCAGACGAAGAAGGGCCGCAAGAGCGATGATTGGCTTCAGACGCAGCAGCCGTGGGTAGATGCATGGCAGACGGCCACTGATTCCACTTTGCAGGAGGCACGGCCTTACGATGAAGACGACACGTACTTGGAGTGGTACGTACGGCACACGCGGACGAGATTGACAGGCGCCCCTCGGCCCGATATGCAGATCCTAGCCATGCCGAACGTTTGGACTTGGGGCTGGACCCGCACCGTGCAGCACGCCATGACGATTCGGTACGTTGAGCACGTATTAACCACCCTCCGAAGTAGGGTTAACTAACAAAATTTTGTTTGTTCGGTAACTATGCAGGTGGACCGTTTGGAGATCGTTATCGAGCGCGGCCGCCGGGAACTCGAGCGGGGTACGAACAAGACAGTGGACCGCCTTTTTTTTGGTCTTGAAGACGGTTATTGATGATGTCAAGCAGGTCGTTCGTAACATGAGCTGCGGAAGGCCCAGCGATGTCGACTCGAGGCATCGGACGGAGTGTCGTCGCGTACCCTCGCCCCCTCCATCTTCCCGTCCGAGCGAGTCGACCCAGCGGCGCAGCAGCATGGGCGGCGGATCGTCCGCGCGTTTGCTACGCAGGGACTCTACGCTGATGCCATCCTCGTCTCGGAGGGACCCTACACTGATGCCGTCCTCGTCTCAGAGGGACCCTACGCTGGTGCCGTCGTCGTCACAGAGGCACGAAGAGGACATTCCGGAGAGCACGGACGTGCAACCCAGAACCGAGGCGGATGTTATCCCAGATTCTCCCTTGCAGCCCCACACTGTTGGACAATTTCCAATGGGCAATATGGCGCCATGGTATCAGTCCGGGTACACAATGTACCCTGCGCCGTTCACCCCGCAAGGTGAACCGTACCCCGAGCAGTTCACCCAGTCCATCCCGCAAGCTGAGCCGAGTTGGTGCCCCTCCACGGATCCTACTACAGACCCTACTGCTTGAATCACAGACTTGTTCTCAACGCCACTTCCACAGGTGATGCCCCCCCTGTATGCCGACACGGCGGTTGAGGAGCCCCGCTATGACCTGCGGCAGAACCCACGGTCACCTGATAGGTTGACGTTTCCACAGGAACAGATTCGTCAGAGACCTTTGGGAGGAACACGGCGCGGAAGGCCAGTATAGGGTACTATGCCCGACAGCAGTGAGGAGCAGCGTGAGCAGTAGTAGCATTAGAAGTCTATTATATGTTGTAACTTGTGCTTCATTAAGTGATTTGTAATCCAAGCAGAGTGTGGTAATTGGAATGTAATTGGACACTTGTACTTCATTATCTATATCAGTAGAACAATTTTATTCTCATTCATTAAGGACTGCGATGCATAGATAACGAGTGGACAGTACAATCTCATTACACACTGACGTTTTACTTGGCAAGAACAAGATATAAAAGAAGAAAGACCGTAAAACTAACTATCTTAACTAACTTCTGAAGTAGCTTCTCAACTCTTTCCATCCTCTCATGCAGTGTTTGAAGCGTTTTCTCTTCTTTGCATGGGTTGACCGGACGCTCGAGGCACTACACGAATTGCAGTAACACCACGGGAGTCTTGCATTGGTTCATCGGACGGTCGAGCCAATCGCATCTAATTGCAAAGAACATCACGGGAGTCTTCTTGGAAGGCAGCAATTTGCATTGCAATATCTTGAAGCACTGGGACAGCTTCATCAGCCCATTGCCAAAACCGACATGTTGTGTTCTACAAAAGAATTGCAGCTTCAAATGAAAGTAAGAAAACCCGATATGTACAACGCAATTCATTCGTGCTGATTTTGCAGAAGTTACCGAAAGATTTGAACACTTCATAAACACTCGGGATGGATTCGTTGGCATATGAGAGGTAAACACATTAACCGGATCCCTGCAGCGAGGGCAAACCAGCTGCTGTCGTAGTGATTGTAATTCTCTGCTCACTCGAATGTTCGATGAGGCCGAAGACATCTTGTTTTACACTGAAAGAAAGGAGAAGAGGAAGAGAAGAGTGAGGTGAATGGCAGCCAAAACATCCATATATAGCGTTGGGAGTACGAAGGGGCCACTGTGCGGAAAGGAGGACATGACCGTGCAGTGTGCAAAGTAGGAAGTGACCACTCTCTGGAAAGCAGGAAGTGACCACTCTCTGGAAAGCTGGACGTGACCACTCTCTGAAAACTGGACGTGACCACTCTCTGCAAAGCAGGAAGTGACAACTCTCTGGAAAGCACGACGCGACTACTTTCTGCAAAGCACGACGTAACCCAAACGAAGCGGTAATAACAACTCGAAGCGGTAATAGCAACTTGTTACATCGTAGAAAGCAGTGCAGGTTACAACGCAAATCATTACAACACTCACATCACTACAACACTAACATGACTCAAATACATCGGATAGCTTACAGATACTAAGTGGCACCGGAGGAAGAAGGTCTATTCGGGCAGTTCCTGAATGAGTGCCCATGAGTCTTACATAGCCTACACCTTATTGGTGTTAGCCGATCTCCACGTTGGCTCGCATCCATGTTGTTGCGGATGCGCCTTGACTGACGCCTCCCACGGCCTGGATGCCGCAGTGCCTCATTCGGTAACCACTTCATTGCTCCCGGCCATAGGTCCCTGTAGTGGCTTTCCACGCCGTACGAGTTGAACTCCCCGTTCCAAGTATCATACAAGTGTCGTATGTCGTAGTACTCCGACATGTACATGCTATAAGATTGGTGAAATATAGCACATGCAGCATATACGTGGGAACAAGGCTTGTGCAAGAGTTGAGGCTTGTTGCAGGTGCAAACTGTCACATCGCCTATGGTGCAAACATGCTTCCGGTCACCTCTCATGTGGCCGCGAACGTACTTGTCCCGCAAGCGGATCTCGAACTTCCTTCTCACGCCATCTATTGTGATAGCTACATGGGATCGGGACTTGGTAATTTTCTTCTCTATGTAGGCAAGGGTAACCTCCGAGTACTGTTTCCCTTCGTCCAAATGCTGCTTCGCCATCATTGCCCGATTCACGAAGTAACTGACCGTACGGTTCCATATCTCGTCTACAACAGCGGTGATGGGTAGGGCACGGACCCCTTTCAACACACCGTTGTAGACCTCGGACATGTTGGTTGTCATGATGCCGTACCGAGCACCATAGGTGTCGTGAAGAAGGGACCATTTCTCATAGTAGGGGGCATGCTCGCTCATCCACTCAGCGAACTCGCTTTGCGGTGCGCCTGGGCCAGAACCTCCACTTGCATGCTGGGTTTCGACCTCAAGCTCCCGCCACACGGCATCGAACTTGCGCTTCTGGTTCTGCAGGCAGAGCTTCTTGAACTTCTTCATGAGGTCTTTGCTCCGAAGCGCAGTGGAAGTTGGCGACTAGATGCCGCATGCACCAACGCAGCGCATGTCGCTCCATTGAACGGTGCCCTAGTACCGCTTCGCATGGTGCGCAATACGACAACAACCCAAAGATGACGGCCGGTTATGACGCATACATTCGGCCGATCCTTACAACATGTTGCTTTATGTTGGCTAGAAACCATAGCCAACTGGCAGTGTTCTCATTCTCCACAATTGCAAAGGCAACTGGGAGCAATTGGTCATTGCCATCAGCGGCAATAGCGGTGAGAATGGTGCCCTTGTACTTCCCGCAAAGGAAAGTATCGTCCATACTCAGGACGGGACGACAGTGGTGGAAGCCCTAGACTGCCGAGCCAAAAGCCCAAAAGACTCGATCAAGGATTAGGGAATTTGGGATGTTCGACGGGTCGGGCCTGTCGTCCCTATTGACGCATGTCCCCAGATTAGCATCCGTAATTTGCTTCAGCATTTTGGGGACTAGGTCGTACGCCTCCTTGTAGGTACCGTACAACCCTTTATGATCTTCCGCTCGCCGCTGACCTTCTCAGAAGCTAACGGCATACCCTCAGATTCGCCACGTTAGCCATCGAACCTTCGCTAAACGGTCAAATCGGTGACAATCGCATGGCTTACGATGCTCGCGATGTAGGCCGAGGTTACATTCTTATGCGCTTGCAATGGCTCTTGAAGCTCACATGTGTGATCCGTCACGATCAGGATGCGGAAGGCCGTTCTCGCCCAGGAATCTCTGCAAGACGGACTTTGCTGTGGCAAGAGCTAAGAACGACTTAACTATGTAAGTGTCGATTAGACCTCGCACATAACGGAAGACATATATTAGTTAGTACGACCTCAGAGATGGTTGAATATACACCAAACAACGCTCAAACTCACTGCACACTCGGTAAGTCCGACCGGTCTTCACCGCTAAACTCATGATAGCTTGCCTGGCGGCAGCCTTGTGTGGGAAATGTTGCCCCACGAGCAGGGTGTCCGCATAGAAGGCCCACGACGACTTCGTGCTCTCGGGCCGTAACAAGGGAAGAGGCCGCTTGGCAATCCAACCGACTTGGAACATAGTCCGTGTCGGTCAAAACAATGCCACCGACGATCCCGCCTCATCGTCGGCCGTCCTCGCTAGATTGCGAGTCAAAGTCGCCCTCATCTTCGATGGCGGTGCCTCGACATGCCATCGATAATCTCGTGACAATCAACACGAGCATCCCGCCATCTATCCACACCTTCATTGGGTTGGAAACTACCGTAATCTCCATCAACCGGAGCATCTGCGTAATGCCGCTCGGGCGCCTCGAGACCTCTCTCTGTCGCCAACAAACCAAAGAGGGGGACAAGAGCGTCGCTGCCTTGAACGACGCCCCGGAGGATTGAGCAGATAAACAAAATGGACGTACACCAAGGGTCGCCCATAGATCGGAGCGTGAGGATTGCTAACGATCTCCATGTACTCGCCCACATGGCATCGTTGGTCACATTCGCCAGCCCCACAACATCTCGCCTGTGGTGGGACCATGGTGGCGGTGACCGCCTATTACTATCTTGTTCCTAGCGACGCGTTTATCAAACAATTGCGAATGCACCGTCAGAGCTCCAAAGAAATCGACGTGTGCCAAAGTTGGGAACGTTTAGCAAGGCGCTACCGGCAAATGGACAAATCAACTCCGTCTCGACCGCACGCGACGCTACCATGGAACACGACAAAGGTTCCATTTCGACAAAAAATAAGACAATATTTCAACCAACACACAAAGATAAGAACCATATGTGCGTTGTTGAAATGAACTTACTGCTACGACGCTACCAACTCTTAACCTCGGACACTAAGATCAAATTCAAACATGCATCGCATTAGTAACGACTAACAAATTCAAACAAAGGACAAAGAAAAATGTTAGGTACGGGAGAGGGAGGCACCTCAGAAAGAGGGAGAGGGAGGCACCTCAGAAAGAGGGAGAGATTCCTAAGAGGAACGATCGAGCGAGTGTGTGGCCGCGCGTTTAAATAGCCGAACACCGGAGACGCAACGTGGCGTGGGGCGGTCCGCATTCACGCCAAGCGGAGGGGGCAGTCCGCATCACTACCGACGGAGGGGGGCAGTCCCTACGCGACATGACCGAACAAAGTAGCTTTTTGCAGAAACGATGCAACGAGGCCCTAAGATTCGTCGTATACTTTTGCGTTCTTATGTGTACTCGTTCATACAATGCATGTGTGTTCAATGCATATGGACGCCTATAGCTTAATGCACATGGCACATCGTTGCAACATGTCAACTCGATAAAAGGTAACCGCAATGACGCGTCCACCATTTAGTTACATGCTTTAGGAGATTGAACATAAGTGCGTACAGAACGGGAGACTACCAAGGTAGGGTACAAGCTTCTCCGCCCGTGCCTAATGGTAGAAGCTGCCTCTCGCTACCCACAAAGAGTGTTCTCCAGTTGGGCGCCTCGGACGTGGCTGGCCGTCATTGTAGTGGCACGCACATATGCAGCTTGGGTTGGCACAACAACATGTGGGATCATAGGAACTTCCTATGTTCACGACCTCCTTGTTGCCCCTCTCGCGCTGCATCTATTGGCGGAGGTCATCATTTTGCTCCTTCAGATAAAAAATTTGCGCCTCCAAATCAAATATTCGGTTCCACAATGTACCCACGTGCATCAAAACATGTCGTTCATGCGGAGGATCGATCCAGCGGGTAAAGTTGCATTTCGCCATCTGGTGCAAGGGACGGTTAGTATGGAGGATGTATTAGCAGTAACATGAACAAAACTATTTACCCTAGAGTATGGGCATCGGAAGAAACGCCGTCTGCCATCGACAGTGCAATCTATGACCTGCACAATAGCATCCTCCCGATATGTTCCGCATTTCGCCATACCGGTTATGCGCTTTCTTCGGCATCAACCGGTAGTTAGGGTCAAGTCCTCCTCCTTTCCAAGAGAAGGTCCGGCTTCGCGACCGGCTGGGCGGTCCCTAGGCGCTCGCCATCGTATGTTACCGCATGACGGACAAGGTTGTTCTTCCCAGGGTTTGAAGGGTCGAGTGGTCCTACTTTCGGAGCGTGGATCGTGTATTTTATAGCCCGCGGGGGAGGCTAACAAAGCGGATAATGTATTAGCTTGCATATGACAAGATCACACGGCGCCTTTTGCGCAGTGATAAGACCAAAGGAGACGACTTTATGCAAAGGACAAGACCACACGGGCAGCTTTATGCAATGATAAGACCAAAGGAGGCGACTTTGCGCGCAGTGACAAGACCACATGGGGCGCCTTTTGCGCAGATGATAAGACCAAAGGAGGCGACTTTGCGCAGGACAAGACCACACGGGCGACTTTGCGCAATGACAAGACCACGAGGGCAGCTTTGCGCAGGATAAGACCAAAGGAGACAGCTTTGCGCAAAGGACAAGACCACACGGGCAGCTTTGCACAAGGACAAGACCACACGGGGCAGCTTTGCGCAGTGACAAGACCAAAGGAGACAGCTTTGCGCGGTGACAAGACCAGACGGGACGCTTTTGCGCGAAGGATAAGACCAAAGGAGACAAATTTTGCGCAGGATAAGACCACACGGGTAGCTTTGGCGCAATGGATAAGACCAAAAGGAGACAGCTTTCGCAGGATAAGATCAAAGGAGACACTTTGCGCAAAGGACAAGACCACACGGGGCAGCTTTCCACAGTGACAAGACCACACGGAGCAGCTTTGCGCAGTGATAAGACCAAAGGAGACAGCTTTGCGCAGTGACAAGACCACACGGGACAACTTTACACAGTGATAAGACCAGATGGACATGACAACAATGTACCTCCTCAGCTTTTCAGAACTGGACATGAAATTAACCACACCATGCCAACCATGGGGCTTATAAAAGGGGGTTGAACCAAACCCAACACTACACAACACTACACAATAGATACCCAGCTATGGACTCTTCGGCAAACTTCTACGCGAGGATGTTGAAGAAGCAAAATTGGCTTAAGTAGAAGAGGAAACAGCTACAATACCCAGATAAATCAATGAAAGATGCTCCAGTACCACCACGTTTTCCGATCCCGCAATGTGTGTGTGGCGAACCAAATAGAGATCATTCATCCACACACCCACCACCGCAGCACGGCGTATTACACGCACGGGCACCACCTCAGAAGCATTTCTTTTCGGCGCATTGATTTTCGCCAACGTTGAATTCCTTAAAGTTTTTAACTTCATCCCCATGAAATGGCAAACAGAGATGCGCCGCCACTTCTTCCAAAGGATCGACGGCGGAGATGTACGACAGGCATTCATCCAAATAGATATATATTTGAACTACTCGGTGCAGCCGAGAACTTCGTCGCGTGGAAACCTTACGCACGGACCATGTTGAGGACGACCGGCGAGCCCAATGGTCGGCGTAATCCATATCGACGACGTGAGTTATGAAGAATTTACATCATTATTACGTTTTTCACTTACACCATACAATCACAGGACATGGACGATTTCGACATACCAGCCCGACGTGGACAGTCCCGCGACAAAGGCAAGGGAAAGGCTCATGCTGCTGATCTCGACCGCCACAGCGTATCTGGTCGCCTAGCCGTACTCCGTATCCACGACGTGAGTTACAAAGAATTTACATCATTCTTACGATTTTCACTATACGGCGCACTAACATCATGGAATCGCAGGACATGGACGACTTCGACATACCAGCCCGACGTGGGTAGTCCCGCGACAAGGGCAAGGGAAACTCATCTTGGTGAGCGAGCCCGCCGCCATGTATCCGGCCGTCCGGGCGTAATCCGAATCGACGACGTGAGTTATGAAGAATTTACACCATTCTTCCGATTTCCACTATACGATGAACTTACATTATAAAATCGCAGGACATGGACGACTTCGACATACCAGCCCGACATGGACACTCCCGCGACAAGGGGAAGGGGAAGGCCGGCGAGGAGTTCAACGCCGAGCTAGCAGGGAAGGGAAAATGGCCCTGGTCCACGCAGTAGGTCAGGTCATTACGTAGTAGTCCCCCGTCCTACCCCCATGTATTTTACTATCCCCTAAAGGCATGTGTACTTATTGGTCCGGATGCTTGTGTCGCAGTGTATCGTAGTAGTAGCGAGGATGACTAAAGCAATTAGCCAGACCATCATGCCATGTCACTACGTGTAACGTGCTTCTGTCCGCATACGCTAATGTAGTTCTCGTTCCGTGTCTCCGCTAAGCCTATATTCGCACCGACTTCATCGAGGAGAGACTCCATGTTTTCGGACATCTTCATCATCACAACGAACGTTCTCAACCCCTCCAATCACATTCTGTATAAGCTTCATAAAGTACCTTATCGATTTTTCGCCTATATACGCCAGATATGCTCAAACGACTTCATCGTGGAGACACTCCAATAGTCTGATACCTTTTTATATATGCGCTCAAACCGTGATTTAAACCTCGATTTGGATAAAAAACCCTACTCCTTGCCTTATTTCTTAATGAAAGTTTTTTTTTTATAAATCTCACTGCCGATATTCTTTTTCAATCAAATATAATGAAATAATATTTAAAATTTTCAATTTTTTGTTTCTTTTTCAAAATATAATGAAATAATATTTATATTTCAAAATTTTCGCTTTTTTCGTTTTTCTTACAAAAATGGATTGGCACCCACTGCCGCGTTCACGGGGGGGGCAGCGCCCTCATCAAGCCGCGGGCAAGTGTCACACGGCCGGGTCGGGCAGTCTCACGCGCCTGGCGGTGAGCGAAGTCCCTGCCGCCTTGGGCGCGGTAGGAGCATTATTCAGGGGCCATTCTTGCTAATTATGGCGAGTGAGGGCTATTTTTGAAATTAATCGTTGCTACAGAGCTAGAACAGTAAAAATTTCTAGCATTTGGTTTCCCCCCTTTGTTGTTGGTTGCGATCTGGTTGTACTGGGACTTTGTTGAACCGTAGGCTTTGCTACTAATCACTTCAAGGAAGACGACGATCTCACGGCACGCGCGGAACCGGCGGTGGCCAGCTCGTCAAGCACCCCACGACACTTGGCTAGGAGGTCGTACACCTTTGGTGGCACTACCTCAGCTCGACGAGCACGAGCGTCGCGCCGCCGCCATTTCTCTGGCAACTTGTACATGTTGTAAATATGGACAATATTTTAATTCTAAAATTTTCTTATGACGCAAAAATCAGAAATAACTAAAGATGCATAAAATAATGCTAACAGTAGGCAACTCATTGTACTTCTAAATATACACAATAATAGTTTCATAACAGAG